>JBAMCI010000227.1:5202500-5770000 GCA_037075265.1 Drosophila nigricruria | reverse complement strand
GTCTGGAAGCGGCCTAAAAATTGGGATACGCTTGGCTTCAATGCAACTTTTTCGACTCATTTAAAGCCAGTCAGCGACTTGCTCTACCTCTCTCTCTCTCTGACACTCTACTCTACTCTGCTTCGTATGCAATTTATGTATAATGAATATGGTGGGCGGGTGGCTTGTGGCCCTGCACTTTGCGCTTGAAAGGCTGCATTGTGCAAATGTCGGCGATACATTTTTCTTAGCCGCAAGATAGAAAAACTTTTTTTGCTTTCTTATTGCGTAAGCCCGTCTTGTAGGCGGCCAAATGGGCGACCAATAAAGCGTTACAGGCAGCTCCCACTATAGCGCCACCTCCATCTCTCCATCCCTCCCATCCCTCCCATCAACATTTTCTAATGTCGAGCTGCACTTGCTAACTTGTTATTTTGGCTCGGCTGCTGCCAAAAGTTATGACTGCATTTAGCAGCAAAGGCAATGGCAAAAGTTTTTCTTTCTGCCATTGCATTGATTTGCCAAAGGAGGATAGTGGAAATAAATACGTATACGTAATTCCATATACATTTAGGCCAAGCATTATAGTGAGCAATTCAAGCATTGCCCGCCCCCCTTTCCGCTCCCTTTTTCGAAACAGCCTGTCAAGCTGCTCCATTTTAATCGAACTGTTTACCCAAAAGTGCAGCTAAAGCAAATGAAAAGTTTCGCAAATGCCGTGTCAGTGCGAATACAAGTTTCTCTCCATCTTGCTTTCTCCCTTTCTCTCCCTCTCCCTCTCCCTTTGTATCTCCGCCTCACTTACTGAGATTGTAAATTGAATTTTGATAATGTCAATTGGATACAATGAAGTTTTTGCTTGCGGTTGCAATAGCCTAAAAGGACACGGAGTAGGAAGCTCTGTTGTGTAACAGCTTTATGTTAAGTTAGACCAACTTTAACAGCAGCTTAGTAGAGTAATAGTAGAGTAAATACTAAGCTGCTCTATTAGAAATTTTCAATTAAATTTACCTATTAAACGAATGAAAAGAAGTTTCTAGTTACGATGAGAAGTAATCGCCAATATCTCAGACTGAATCTAATTTACTTTACTTAGCATCTCCCTCTACATCCCTCTAACATAGCTTGTTAACAGCATCATGCTAACAGAGCTTAGGCTTAACAGCTGCTTAAAGCCGCTTATTTCTCTATTATTGCTTCTCTCTCTGCATCGATCTACATATCTATATTTCTACTTCAACTGTCTTCTCTCTGTCTCTATTTCGTTCTCTCACTCTGGAAGCTTTCTATCTCTCTCTCCCTATCTATCTTCTACTCAGTCTTCCAGCCTCTCAGGTAGCTCTTTCGCATAACAATTATCTGTTAATAGAGTTCATCATTTAACAGCAGCTTAAATCGAACGTCACTTTAAGCACTTTACAGCACTGTCGCCTGTAGTGCCACCTCTGTTAGTTCTTAATTGGCCATAAAACATTTGTAAACAACGAGCAAACAACATATTTAAGTCACAGCTAATTTATGCACATGACTAACAAGGCAATTCGTAAAATACAAAAACACAAAAAAAAAACAAAAAAATCATGCTAAAAGCTAAACTAAAATGCGGCACGAAATATGAAATTGTTCGACAGCAAAAGGGGGAGAAAGAAAGAAAAAAAAACAAAAGCAAAGCCCACAGGCATTTTGGACATAAAAACATGTCAATATTTGTGCATAAACAATTTATGTATATTTATTCTAAACACTGATTCGTGTGAAAAGAAATTACATGCATAACAAAATATGCAAATGTTAAGTGGAGTTGTGGCGCCGGTTGTTGCCAACTGTTGCTTGGCTGTTATCGATAGGCAAGCAAAAGGGGAACAGTGTTGTGAAACGCACTGTATGTATGTTAACTGAGCTTTACATACAAATATTGATGATAAATTATTTGTATTATCGATTATTGGTTAATAGACTGGTTTTTTTAGAATAAAAGTTATCGATAACTAAACAACATCTCTACACAAACAGTGTTGTTTAATAACACTACTTAGAGCTGAGCATGAGAGAACTAATTCGAAAGCCAATTCATGCTGTCTAGAGTAATGCTAAATGCCAGCAATTACAGCTAGACAACCCCTTGATAATAACTGTTATCGATATCCAAAACAACATCGATTGCCGCAGTTTGTGCAGCACTTAAAGCAGGACATAGCGCTGATTTTTTTTTTGAACAGAGCCGCTGTAACACTTTGCGCTAATGGCTCTGCCCTTTGGGCACAAATTGCCACAGGTCTCATTATGCATAGAGAGAGAGAGAGAGAGAGAGAGAGAGAGAGGGAGAGCGAGAGAGAGCGAGCGCTGCTTATTGGCAGCCAGACGGCAGTTATAAACCAAAAATGACGACAACAATATGGAATTGCGCACACAGCGACACAAAATCATTTGAAAGCAATTACGGCATGGCCGTCCGCCGATCCGCCGGACGGTAACGAGGGGGGCAGGGTGGAGTCTAAAAGGGCGACGACGACCGTGTACAATGAATCAATTTACGAAACGTAACAAAGCCACAATTACAAGCGAGCATAGACAAGAACAAAACGACAATTACGAAAAGAGCAGCGAGTGCAATTGCATTTCCAATTGCAGTTGCTCATTGCTGTTTGTTGCAGTTGCATTTGTTGCAGTTGTTTTTGTTTTTGTTTCTGTTTTTTCTTTTTTTTTTTTTTTGGGCCCGGCACACGCGTTAAATGATGCGACGGCCCGTGCAGCTGGCGGAGGGGGCCGTGGACTTAGCCAGAGCCGACGACAACATCAACGGAGACAACAACGACGACGTCGACGAGAAGAAACCGCAAACTTTGCGACACTGCCAGTTGTTGTTGTTGTTGTTTTTTTTTCTATTTATTTATATTTCAAATACTTGTTTAAAATAGTGAAAAGAGTATATGGGTTTCTGTGTAAGATTCTTGTTGTGTGGCCCTCTAGTTGTCTGTTCCACTGTATGTTCGATTTTGAAACAAAAGATTTGTAATTTAAAATTTATACCCAAATCTATTCTCATTGAGCATGCCTAATGAGGCGTTGCTAATAGGGAATTACTATATTGAGAACATATTATCAGAGAAGTTTTCGACATATGAAAGAATCTTCTTTTAATTCAAGAGCTGTACAGGTAAACGCTTAAAACGAAGACTATGTTACTATGTAGCTTCTCTCTAAGTCGAGCAAAAACTATATAAATATTCTCCTAGGAGTGTATAAACTATATATTCAACAGTATCAGAGCTTGAATCATTACTCAACTTCATGATATGCGAATTGTATGATTATATGATCATATGAGTTGAAATGCTTAATATCTGAACCAATTCAGCTCTTTTTGCATAATGAACGAGTGTTTTCCAGTCGTTTACTCCCTGCTACATTGTTCTCACTTCTTTTTTATGTTTTTGGTTTTTGTATTTTTGTGTTTGTTTTTTTTTTTTTTTGGACCCGCGTGTCACTTGTAATAGATAATTGTCGAAGTCGCATGCCAGTCGTAGCTCATTTTATATACCCTGTAAAGCAAGTCTGCCGAATGTCGATCAATTAGACTTTAAATTGAGTGTAAGAATAATTGGAAATTGTAATTGAGTATGTCTTAAAAATATATAAATATGTTGAATATACAAAATAAATATTTATAAATGATAATTTAATAAAAGTTAAACTTTACTTAAGATAAATTTTTGAAAATTGTAAATAATAAAAAAACTGCTTTTTATTAAGATAATTTTATTTGATTTAAAAGAATAAAATATACATTTATTTCTGTATATATTTTATTAATGTTTGTAAATATAGTTTATTAATTAAATTTTTAGAAAATTTTATGAATACGATAAAACATAATAAAAACGATTTTTTTTTAAGCTATTAAAAAATATATTTAAAAAGAAATATAAAATTTAATTTAGAACTAGAAATATATATAAAATTAACAATTGTGTTTGTTAAAGAAAATATAATAATAATAAATAAATACTAAATAAATATGGATACTGAATCAATAAAAAATAATCATAAATAAATAATAAGAAGAAAATTACATTTGTTAAAAAAAGTTATATTAAAATATTCATAATATTAATTTTTTGATTACTAACATGTTTCTTTTATTCTTCTATTTCTATTTATTCTTCTTATTTATTTACTCTGCACTTTACAGGGTATTCGTGCAGTCTAGCATTAACTTATCGCTGCCGACTCTCACTTGTTTCTGTTTTTGCACTAAAAATACATTGGCAAAGTGAATTGTATTAATAGCAGGGCATTTATTTAGTTATTTCTTTCTATGTTCGTTTACTTTTTGTTCTTCTCTGTTGTTTTTATTTTATTTTTATTTCTATATATATATAAATATATATATTTGTTGTTGTTTTTGTTTTATTCATTTTGCATTTTGTGTTTATTTACTTTGCCAGTTTTGCGCGTTGCCAGCAAATCTGTTCGCTAGGGCCCTTCAAAAGATTTATAAACTAGCCGGCTAGGTAAATACTGCGCAGGGGCCAGGGGGAGCAGACGGGGCGAGGAGCTAAAGTGGGGGCCCACAGTGAATAGGACGTCCAAATTTACTGAGCCGTAACGAGCTGCGATCGCCGGCCCGCGGCAAGCGAAAGAAACTGTGAATGGAATTGTATTCGCAATGTTGCACAACGCTTCGCGCTAAAAGATACATTTGTATCTGTATCTCAGACGGCGACTATGTGTGTGTGTGTGCGTTTGTGTGTGCGTGTGTGTGTGTGTATCTCGCAGCGTCATCAAAAGGTATTTTACATTAATTCAAGATTTATGCATTCAACATGCGCTAGGTGCTGCATTTGCCATTCGCGCCGCCATCGCAGACATTGCCCCAATGTTGCATTGCCTGTTGCCTGTTGCACCTGCCACCGTCGCTGTTGCTGTTGCTGTTGCTGTCGACGTCGACGTCGACGTCAACGTCAAGCGTGGAGCTGCCAGCAGCAGGTGATCCATTTCTTTTATCCGGTAGCTATTGCCGACTCTTCGCTTTCTGCCCCGAAAAGAGCCTATTTTCGAGTGTTGTGTGTGTGAGTGTGAGTGTGTGTGTGTTTGGCAACTAATGCAGTTAGACAAGATGAGCTGGGGGCCAGCTCAGTGGCAGCCTCTTGAGGAGTGCTGAAATTTGCTCGAGTTATACAATTTGCAGCGCTTCGATAATAGATATATGCACACATAAGTTCCACAGATACATAAATATATAAACTATATATTCATATTCACATATATATATATATATATACATCAAGAGATATAGGTGCATACTATATAAGTAGGAAACTGCATAATTTATAGGCTTTGCGTGTTCAATGGGTTGCGACGACGGCGACAGCGCTTTGGCCATATGGCAAAAGGCAAAAGGCGAACTGCAACGGCAGCAGCAACAGCGGCATCCACATGGAAAGCGGCCCAGTTGCAGTTGCAGTGGCAGTTGCAGTTGCAGTTGCAGTGGCAGTTGCAGTGGCAGTGGCAGATGCAGATGCTGATTACCGTGCACAATTCGCTGGAACTGAAAACTGAAATCTGAAGTGCTGCCAGATAATTCATAATGTCTGAACTCAAGTCATTGATTCAAAAGCAAAAGGTCTTCCTCATCTGCTTTTAAGTCTTAATTAAAATAATATTTTCACTGATTTCACTGAAAGCTTTGCTGTGACAGTTTTTCTTTCTGCCTCTCTATCTATCTCTCTCTTTCTTTCTCTTTCTCCATATATGGTTGTTTTCGAATATCTACTTCTAGCTGTCAACCAATCAATCAGTAATCCATCATTGCATATCAAATCATTCTACTTTTCTCTTCTAACTGTCTCTTCTTCTGTTTCTTTCTCTCTCCATCTGCCGTCTCTATCTTTTCGTACCTGTCCATCAATATATCTCTTTCTCTCTGCCTTTGTCCATTCACTCGCTCTCTTTCTCTGTATATCTGTCTCTCTGTCTTTCTCTCGATATAAATATACATATATCTTCATCTATGTATCTCTCTATCTCTCTTTATCTATTTTTCCATCTGTCTCTCTTTCTATCTATCTTTCTTTCTATCAATCGCTTTCTCTTCTATCTCAATCTCTCTCTTTAGCTCTCTTTTTATTGTTTTTCTGTCACTCTATATTTCACTATCTCTCTCACCTTCTCTTTCTATCTCTCTCTCCCCTTCTCTCTATCTTTCCCTCTCTCTCTCTATCTCTTCGTCTCATCACTCTGTCTCTCCCTTTTCATCCCCTCCCTCAATCACTCTATCTCACCTTCCCTGTGTCTCTCTCCCTCACTCACTTTCAAATTCCTAGCTAAGCTGCCCAAAATGCGCCCTTCTTTGCGCTACTCAAACACATTAGCTGACAACACTGACCGTTGTCAGATACCTACATATATTTTGTTTATTTCACACTTGGCTCTCATTTAGCCGTCAAACTCGTATAGTCTGCCCTCTCTCTCTCTCTCTCTCTCTCTCTCTCACTCTCTCTCTCTCTCTAGCACTCGTCGCCTGGTCTTCTCTGTTTGCTCTCAATATCGGTCGGACAGCAGCTCATTTAGCTCAGTTTAATGCCAATCATTTGCCATTCATTTGCCGTTGTCTGACTTTCTGACAGTTTTGCGCCCGAAATGCACAACTGATGCAAATTATCAGCAATGCAGCTTGCAATTAATCTGCTGCATATGACACCGCAATCACAACTTAACCCATTTCACAGCTACTCCTCCCCCAAACGATAATAAACTGTTGCCAAAATGGGAGCGAGGGTGAGGGTGCGCCAGGGGTCATGCCTTACAGTTAGCAACTGCAACTGCAACGGGTACTGCAGTCCACTAAAGCACTAAACTCAATGGCTTTAATTGAATTTTGATGTCCTTAGCAAATTGTTTTCTAATTAGTTTCAGCGTGGCCCTAGCCAAGGGATAGCCAACAGCATGACCAGCACGAGTTTGGGCAGACGCTGGGGGAGTTGGCGCTTAGTCTATCTCATCCGGCTGGGCAGTTGACACAGAAAAAGTTTCCGTCAACAGTTCTTTCACGCGCCCCGCTTGGTGGGTGACTGGGAGGCTGTGTGGGCGTTTCGCACTTGGCTTCAATAATGACAACTTAAAAGTAAAACAAGCAAGAATAAATCGGAGTCAATTGATTGCCCAGCTGATACCCTGTATACTGCCTGGAGCTGGACATGAAAAGTTTGTATTTTGAAAGTTTTCTTCTTTTTAAAAGTGAATGTTCCAAAATCGTATGTCTTAAAATCGTATATTCTAAAAAGTCTTAAGGTCAAATGTCTTAAATTGTTATTTTCCAAATTTCATACGTCCCAAAGTGATATTTGTAACATAGGATGTCCCAAAAAAAAAATCTTTTATCCCAAAATGAAATTTTTCAAATTATATATATCCCAAAAAAGTATGTCCCAACATCGTACACTCCAAAATCTTATGTCCCATAATGCTAGATTTTAAAATTTATTGTCCTAAAATAGTATTTTTAAAAATCTTATATCTCAAAATACTAGTTTTCTTAATGACGTGTCCCAAAATCGGAGATTCCAAATATAAAACATTAAAATTTGATAACTCTATCAATTTTTTGACTATTTCCATAGCCGCTTTAGTGTTATAAAAAGACAAAAGAATTGAAAGATAAGAAAAATATAAAGAGACTATAGGCATATACTATAACTCTAATCTCTAATGCTAGCAAAGGGTAAATGAAACACTATATAAACGCAATCATACAGAGAAACTCAAGAGATTGACAATCAGCTACACAATCTTATGCTAGCGGCATGCCACACCAATATGCCCTCAATTCATTTTATAGGGTATACACAACTAAAACAATTAATGCCACGTTCACGTCGACACTTACCCAGGATCATTTGGCACCTCCGAAGGCGAAACGGGTCCCAGCTCCGTTTGCTGCTGCTGCTGCTGCTGTTGTTGCTGTTGTTGTTGCTGCTGCTGCTGCTGCTGCTGTTGCTGCTCAATCTTGATGTCCATGTTGGCTAAATCGCTTTCGCTCACTCTCCCGTCTGTCCTGCTCTGCTCCTCTGGCTATGTGGATGCTGCTCGCTGTCTAGCTCTGGCTGCTCTGGAACTGTGTGTGCTTTGGCTAATGCTCTAAAAACTGTTGATGCGACTGTTGCTGCTGCATTGAAGAGGGTGTGTGTAGGTGTCTGTGTGTGTTGGTGTATTGGTGTATTGGTGTGTGTGTGTCTACGTCTAATGCTAACTAAGACGACGGCGAATCCGGCGACGGCGACGTTGCGAGCTATCAATCTAACTCTCCGTTTTAATCATTGACAAGGGCCGCTCGCGCGAGTTCCATTTGTTGTTGTTGTTGTTATTATTTATTTTTCAATTTTATTTTTATTTTTTTGTTGACTTTATTTACTATTTTGTTTATCCAAAACAAAATTGTTTACGTTTTTTGTTACATTGCGCACTTTGAATCACATTTCTGGGTTGTTGCTTCGTTTTGCAGGCCACTTTTGGTTAACAAAGTTAAAGTTTTTTATTTTATTTTTTATTTTATTTTTAATTTACTTTTGCTTAGTTTAATTATTTGAGAAATGTTTTAGAAACGTTGCGTTAACTATTGTTGTTTTAATTGTTTTGAAGGCAACATATTACTGCAAATATATATAGAGCCAATATATATATATAGAGAAAATATATATAAAAAAATATAAATAAAAAAAATAAAAACAAAAACCAAATCACGCCATCAAATTGGCTGAAACCTAAAACAAATTGCAATTTCTTAGCAGCTGTAGTCGATAGCCTCTGGCCGTAAATTTCAAATGATTCGAAACGTTAAATCGTAAAGTTCGAACAACTGTGCGAGGGGCGACGGCCGGGGGGCGTGGCTATATAGCTAGATATGTTACAATGAATATCGCTGTTTAAGAATTTTTTTCTCTTTTTTTGTTGTTTAAAAATGCAAATATAGTTCAAAAGGTCTTCAAATGAGCTGTAATGCTCTTCTATGTGATTCTCAAAGAGCTGCATGAGTTGCAGCTGTGAATGCCTTTGCTTTTGCTCTCCTCACTCTAATATTAAGCTAAGCTTAAGCATTTTCGCGCTTTACAACACTGCTGCTTAACTCCTTTGGCATTTTCTATGCCTAAGCTGCGCTTAGAATTGCCTCTGCCTTAAGTCCTTTAGCAAGCTGTCTGCTATGAAACACATTTCGGAAACGAAAGCGATTTCATAGCAACACACTTTCTGTTGTTGTTGCCATTGTTTTTTTGCAAAACACGCCTTGATCTTTCCCACACCCACACAAGCACACACACACACACATATGCATATACATATGTAAACAGAGTATTGCATGCAATGGGCACAGCGTGTTGACTCCCCCAAAGCAATAACAACAACAACGAGCTTTATAATAACGCGCAGCATGCAAGCGACACACACACACACGCAGAGGGAGACTCATATACACAGTGGGTGGGGAGCTAGCTGTTACGGTACATGCACCGTTACAACGAGAGCAGAAGTTAACTGGCGACGGCAGCGAACACGTGACCCGCCAATTGTGACAATTGGCAGCAGAAAAAAAAATTCGCTGCGAAAATCAAACGAAATTTACAAAAATTTGCGATCGAGTGCATAAAACTGCCGCCAGTTGGCGCCACAACGATCGGAATGTGTGTGTGTGTAATTGTAGAGTTTCAGCTGCAGCTCCTGCATTGGCATTGTAACTGTGCCGGCCGGCCGCCATTTTGCACGTGCGATCGAGAGAAAGAGAGAGAGAGAGAGAAAAGCTGTTTGCGGCACTTTTCCGTGTGTGGGCAGCGAAGCTGTCGCTGCCTTTTTATTTATTTCCGGCCTAACAAACACTTGGCCTAAAAAACACACTCACACAAACACACACACACTCTCTCACACACACTCTCTCACACACACACACACGCACACATAGTCAAATTGCACTTTATTTGCCGTTTGTTTGTAATTAGAATTGAATGCCGCGCACTTTTATATAATCGTCAATTTTGCATTGCCCGCCTCAAAAAATAAACAAAACAAATTTTTTGTTATTATTGTTGTTGTTGTTAATGCCCGTTACTGGCACGCACTTCACTTGCAACAACTGCAACGAGCTGTAGCTATAATTTCCTTTTTATTTTTTATATATATTCTTTATTCGATTGCAATTGGCTGCGCTGCGCTCTGCTGTTGCTGCTGCGTTTGCTGCTGCTGCTGATTTTATGCGCGCACACGAACGCGACAACCAACAAGACGACACTGAGACACGGCCACGGCAGCCAGCCCCAACGTAGCTGAAGCCCCAACAAACAACACACTGACAGCAGCAGCAGCAGCGAGGCAGTAGCAGCAGCAGCAGCGACGGCAGCGTCAGCGGGTCACAGTAGCACGCGCTGCATTTGTAGTGGTTTCGTAGTAGTTGAGCAAAGCTTTGCGTGTGCGTGTGTCTGTGTGTGTGTGTTCTGTTCACATTGCACCAGCCAGCCGGCCTGCATCATGCCGAAAAGCCAGCGCACAGCTGATAAGTGATAAGCAGTGCAGAGAGCGCTTATGTCCGTGTGTGTGTGCATGTGTGTAAGTGAGAGAGCGCGCATTGCCGCTTAAGAGCGCAGAGTTTACATTTAAGAGCATCGCATGCTTAAGCTTTTAAAGCTCACGCTGTGCACATATTGAAAGCGTAAGCTTTGCATAGCTTTTGTTTGAATTCAATTTTTAATCTTAATCGATAGTTCTGCTCGCTTGGCTTTCAAAAAGGTTTTCGATAAATTCCGAAAATATTCCGAAAATAACTTTAAACGGCTATAACTCGGCTAAATGAAGTCCGATTTCGAAAAGTTTGACCTTTTTGAGCTTGTAGAACTGCAGAGCAGAGTTTAAGGTTGATTTTGTATTTTGTAAAAATTTTAATTTTTAATTTTTAAGTCTTTTAAAATTCGGAGTGAATATAAATACGTTTATCTAAAAATTTCTGATTTTTCTGATATTTATATATATTTTCCCCCTCTTTCTTTCTCGTTTTTCAAACCATTAAGGGCTATCCTGAGCCTCATTTGCCTTTTTTAAAAACCTTTTTTTATTGAGTTGAGTCGAAAGTTTATGAAAGTTTTATTGCATTTTACATGTTTTTTTGTTGTTTTTCTTTTTGGTAGTATACGGTAAATTTATGACTATCAGCCTACAACCAGAATCTGTGTCCAATATATCTGCGCTTTGTACAAAATACCAAACAAACAAAAACTGTTTGAAAAATCTGCTAACAATGTGGAAAAACGCTGTAAAATGTTGGTATAGGAATTACTTTTGCTTTAAAGGGTGTTGGGAAAGCGAAAGATTTCGTTTGCAATTTTCTTTTTACTTTTAAAGCACGTCGTGAATTTCAGCGATCCAGTTAGAAGTCCACATTCCTTAAGTGATCGATCGGCTTAGACTACAACAATGATAACAACAGCCACTAAAATATAGAGACGATGACAACGACGGCGACTCAGATCCCAGTTATGTTTAGGGGGAAGCAGTCGCCGGCTTCGTGGGCGGCGTTGAGTCCGTTGTGTCCGGGCTGGCGGGCTCCTCCTTCTCCTTGTTCCAGCTCTTGAGGCCCTCGGGCAGCGTGGTGTCCTCCTCAAAGGAGCCGGTGCCCTCAACAAATTCTTCGTACGTGGACTTATCCTTGAACGGACGCGGTCCCAGCAGCTCGATCATATCGTCGCGACTGAGCACCTCGTTCTGTAGCAATCGCTCGGCCACGCGACGCACGTCCTCCTTATGCTTGACCAGCAATTCGGTTGTCGTTGTGTGCGCACACTTAATAATGTCCCTCACCTCGCCGTCGATCATCATGGCCGTGTCCTCGGAGTAGGGTTTACTGAACACCGGATCACCCGCCTGGCCCACATCGAAGCTGACTTGCCCGACCTTCTCGTTCATGCCGAATCGCACCACCTGCGAGTAGGCAATGTCTGTGATCTTCTTCAGATCGTCCTGCGCACCCGTCGTGATGCGATTGAAGAACAATTCCTCGGCCACACGGCCACCCAGGGTCATGCACATGCGATCGAAGAGCTGTTCCTTGGACAGCAAATAATGATCCTTGGGCAAATACTGAGCGTAGCCAAGACCCTTGCCGCGTGGTATAATCGAGACCTTCAGCAAGGGATCGGCATGCTCGAGGAACCAGCCGGCAACCGCATGCCCCGCCTCGTGGTGGGCCACCGTTCGCTTCTCCTCGGGTGCCAAGACGTTCGTCTTCTTCTCCATGCCCGCGATGACACGCTCGATGGCCTGCTCGAAATGCTTCAGCACAATGGAGTCCTTGGAGTCGCGTGCCGCAATCAACGCCGCCTCATTACAAACGTTCGCAATGTCTGCGCCGGTGAAGCCAGGCGTCAGCGCCGCCATCTTGCGGGACAAGGCATTCTTGTCCAGATCTGTCTTGAGTGAACCCAGATGCACCTTGAATATGCTCGCACGTCCCTTGATGTCGGGCGCTGGCACATAGATTTGTCGATCGAAGCGACCCGGTCGCATTAAAGCCTTATCCAGTATATCCACACGGTTGGTGGCGGCCAGCACCACCACATTGGTGGTCGTATTGAAGCCATCCATTTCCACTAGCAGCTGATTCAATGTGTTCTCCTGCTCCGAATGCCCGCCGAAGGTCTTGCCACCGCGCTTGCGGCCGACAGCGTCGATTTCATCGATGAACAAAATGCAAGGGGCATGTTTACGTGCCATGGCAAACATATCACGCACTCGGGACGGTCCAACGCCGACAAACATCTCGAGAAACTCCGAGCCGGAGACGGTGATGAAGGGTACATTCGCCTCACCAGCTGTTGCCTTGGCCAAGAGAGTTTTACCGGTGCCGGGCGGACCGGTCAACATGGCGCCCTTGGGTATCTTAGCGCCCAGATCGATATACTGTTGCGGATTCTTCAGGAAATTAACAAATTCCATAATTTCAATTTTCGCCTCCTCGCAACCAGCTACATCTCTGCAAGGGATAGGAAAGGATTTAAATGAAATCTGGAATTTGGTTATTGAACGAAACTCACTTGAAACCGACGCCAATCTCGGTGGGATTGATTAGCTTCGCTGTCGATTGCATAACACCGCCAAAGAGGCCGCCGCCCTTGCGTCCACGTCCCGCGCCCATCATATCCGCCGACTTGCGCATCATATAGACCAGGAAGCCGATGATCAAGAGCGTGGGCAGCAGGCCAGTCAAACTGGACGCTTCCACCTCGTTGCGATAGATGACGGGCACGAAATTAATGGACTCCACGCCTTGCTCTGTCTGGGCTGTCTCCAAATTTCGCTCAAATGAGTCCACGCTGCCAATGTTGAACCACAAGACGCCACTGCTGCTCTGGCTGGGCTGCAGACGCACGCGCACCCACTTCTTGTTGACCACCTCCAGCTTCTCAACGGCGCCCTTGGACAGGTAACTGGATATAGAGAGAGAGCAAAAGGTATTGATTAGATTACATAATCAGTTGAAGTTGATGATGCAATCTCATAGTTAGGCTGATGAAATTCCAGTTGAACTCGCGCACCTGTTCACAAACTCCTTCCAGGAGATCTCCTTGTAGCCCATCTCGAAGAACGCAAAGGAGGCAATCAAAACAACGGCGCCAATGGCGCCAAACAGTATCCAACGCTCACGATCGCCACCGCCGCCCTCGCCCAGCGGTCGGCCGCTCGGCGACCCAGAGCCACGCGCGCCCGGGCCACGTGAGCTGTTGCTGAACATGCCGAAGTTCCAATCTGATTTGGGATCATTGGAACTGCTGGGCTTCATTGCGGGTGGCTTAGGTTTGGTGCTGCCGCTGCTGCTGCTGCTGCTCGGCTGTTTGCTGCTTGAAGTCGTCTTTTTGTCCCCCTCGGCGGCTGCTTTCGGTTTGCCCGACTTGCCGCCGGCCTCGAAATACTTTTCAAATCCTTTGGGCGGCTTTTTGCAGAACAGTTGAAGCTGCTCCACAATGTACCGCACGAGCGGCGTCAGCTCAAAGGGGGCGCCATTATGCTGTAACTGTATATATTTATATAAATTATAAATCTTTTCGAGTATTTATCCTTTGATCTACCTTTGGCGTTAGTGGCGACTGCGTGTAGCTGCGTTTCATCAGGCTTTTTATCGCCGTCGCCGAGCTGAGGAGCCGGAAAGCCATTTCGCTCTCTTTGGTTTTGTCTAAGGAGGCGGGGGAGGCGGGGCTAAGTGGGTTTTCTTTAGGTTAAATAACGAACAAGCGCACGCACCGTTACTTTATGCTACTGTAAAACTTGTGAATTTTGAAGCCACCGTTGAGTTAATGCAAGGAGCCAACACCTGCCGCCTCATATAGCACAATGTTGTTTTAATTTATGGCTTTAAAAACAAAAAAAAAAACTTCTAGATTTTATGGTGCGCTATTGTGAAATTTCGATTTTCAGCTAATAGTTGAAGGCAGTGCTCGGATTCGATAGTTGACCAGGGCTGGCGAACTATCGGCTCGCAGTGTTGCACAACGCAAGCAAATAATAAACTTTACTTGCTCAAATTATAAACTAATCAGCTTAATACAATAATAATTAATTAATCAATTTTATTGCGCTCTTATATATTTACATATTCTTAATAAATATTTATTAGCTGACGTCACAATTGTTCTGCAATTTGTGTAAAACGTTTACCAACACTAACCAACATGGCGTCCGGTGTTGTGCTGTGTCGTGTGGTACGTATTGCTAGTTGTGAAAATTTTCTTTTGTTCAATTTAGCCAATAAATTAACTCAAATTCGCTATGAAAATATGCAGAAAACGTGTGCCAATCAATATGCTTGTGATTTAACATCAAACGTTGCCTTGGGCATGGCGTTTAAGTGTATTTGATAACTTTTCCGCAACTGTCTGTGCGAAGGGTACGCAATTTGCAGGCCGAAAAAAAATCTTGAGAAAAAAAACTTTTGCTAACGACTTGACATGGGTGTGTGTGTGTGACTGTATGTGTGTGTGCCTGTACAGTTGGCTGCTAAAAACCATAACAAAAATGTGTAAAAATAGTTTACAAAATGCCTTTTCGCTTGCATCGGTGTGCTTGTGTGTGTAGGTGTGTGCGTGCAATTTTTTCCGGTACTCGGCGATAGTAAAATCTCTATGCAGCTGCTGTGTGCGTGCGTGTCCGTGTGTGTGTATGTGCGCCTGGAACTGTATGTATGTGTGCGAGTCTCCGGTTTGCAACACTAAAAATCAATAAAAATGCAGCAGCAACAACAACAATGCAGACTTTTTGGTGTAGATTTCACTGGGTGGCTGCCACCGCTGCTCAACAGGGGGCGCTCCATTCAAACAAAAAAACAACTATATGCGTATGTATGTATGTATATGTGTGCTAATTGTTTAAACTTTCTTCTCGTTGCAGCTTTTGTAACTAAAACTCCGTTTTGACATCACTTTCATCATAATCTGAATAAAAATAATAATAATAATAAAAAATAAAATAAAAAAAACCATCGAAAACGAATCAAAAAGCAAATAATAATAAATCATCTAATAAAAACAACAACAACAAAAATACCAAGTTACATACCAATAAACAACAAACCAACAACAACAACTAAAACAACAAAGCTCAAAAAAAGTCTAAGAGGCGTTTAATAACCGTAGGAGGGGCATCTGCCATAAACTTTTAGTTTTGAAAAATTTCCTTTGTTTTCGTTTGCAAATTCGCTTCAAAACTCTACAACTAACTGCATGCCGAAAAAGCTCACATCAAAAAAGTCTACAAAATTAGCAAAAAGACTGTAAAAAAAGCAAAAGAAAAAGGGGGAAACGAACGTCGCCGTCTGCGGTGAGCGTCTGTTAGCGAGTGTGAGCGAGAGAGAGAGAAAGAGACGACATAGCGACTGCGCATCTGTGCAAAAAAAAAGAAAAGAAAAATAACAACAAAACAAGCCAAGCTTAAAACGAAGACTTTCAAAACCAACAACAACAAACCAAACAAAATTCAAACGCTGTGAAATTAACTCGTCAATACTCAAAGCAACAACATAAAAAAAAGGAAAATAAAAAAAAAATACAAGAAATCAACTAAAGTAAAACGGAGTTGAAGTCTTAAAAAACATAAATAAAACACACGCACGCACTAAAAAAATAAATAATATAATAATTATCAAGAACTGCCTACGCTGAGGCGTTGGCGTTGACGTCAAACTCGAATAACTGTAAAGAAATATCAACACCAACAAAAACAACAACAACCGTTAAACAATCCCAAAATTCCTCATTTATTTTTCCTGAAAGCTTTAATTTAATTACGAATTTTTCTTAAGTCAAAAGTGAATTCAATTTGCTAAAAAAAATTAATTTAAATTATTTAAAATTAAGAAAACAAAACAAACGCCGCCTCTACTACTACAACAACAACACCAACATCAAAAACAACAACAAACAGGAACAAAGCGAAGCGAGAGCAACACAAACAACAGCAAAAGCAACACCAACAACAACAACTACCAACAAACAACTGAATTAAAGTTTTAAAGTACAAAATAACCGGGAGTAAAAGAGAGAAAAACAACAACTAATTTAAACAATATTTAAAAACAAAAAAAACAAAAACATTTTATTTAAACGCAACAGCAATTTAAATTATTTAATAAACAAACAAAAAATATAGTCCATAAGCAAAAACAAAAACGACAACTGTGTCGCCTGTCGTGCGGCGGCCGTGTGAAAAAGTGCAAGAGTGATCTAAAGAGGAGAGGGAGTAGTGGAGAGAGCTTGCACATTAGGCAACGGTGCGATCGAGAGAGTAAGAAAGTGGAGAGAGCGCGCACATTGCTTAATAGCAACGGTGCCAACGAGAGAGTTAGAGAGACACCGTTAGAAAGTTCCGCCTTGTTCAAGAACAGAAGAGAATAAACTATAAAAGCAACAATTGTGCCGCAAAGAAAAGAGAAAAAACAAAACAAAAGCAAAAAAATGAACTAAAAAAGCAACAAAAAAAACATAAATAAATAAAAACAAAAAAAAATCGAGCAACTAAAAACGGTAACAATAAAGAAAAACATTTAAAACCAAAAATCTACAAGAATTCTATTAATTTTAAGTAATTTTTACAACAACAAAAACACACACAATATGAAGACCCCAGCAACAAAAACAACTGAGTAACACAAAATACAAAAAATAAAATTAAAAAAAAAAACAAATAAAATTTAATAAAATATTTAAAAAAAATCAACCGCAACTTAGCCAATAAAAAACAAACAAAAAATTGTAAATAAATGAAATTAAAAAATAAAAAAAATAAATAAAAAACTGAAAATAAAAACTGCGCGGCCTGCGTGCCCGACAAAAAACCCAGAACAGTTTTTTTTATTTTTTAAAAACAAACAATTTTTTATTTTTAAATAGTTTTCATTTTTTTTTATAAGTGTACCTAGTGAGAAATGTTAAAAGTCTAAATGCGATAACGATTAAAAGCAACTAAAACAAAAAAAAAAAAAAAAACAAATTCAAAGAAAGATTTAACAACTCTGTGATAATTACTGTAAATTTATAAATATAAATAAATACAAAAAAAAAAAACAAAAAAAATCTCTAAGCATTAATAAAAAAAAACAACAAAAAATGAATACTAAATAGAAGAAGATTGTAATTTTTAACAATAGAAAAAGGAAGTAGAAGAGGAAGAGGAAGTACGAAAACAAAAACAAAAAACAACAACAACCACTTTATACATAAGAGCAAATGCAAATTAAAAGATAAAAAACATTGAAACAAATTCGTGATATCTTAAAGGACTTCGATACATATATACTATAGTATATTATATATTATATTATATAAACTCTAAGTAAATAAGTGAAAAAAATACAACAACAACAAACACAAAAAGCAAAATAATAAAAAAAAAACAACCCTAGGTTAAAAAAAAGACTTTCAAACGCGCATTCAAAATATATATATAAATATATATATATATTTAAAAAAAAATAAAACAAAAAGTAGGCTTAAAGTTCAAAAATAGTAAATGAAAAAACAACAACAATTAAAGAGTATCTATATATATATATAAACTATATAAATAACAATTCATAATAATGTGCATAGTGAATAGTAAACGAAACAGCAATAAACAATATACAAAACGTGTAAACGAAAAGTAATAGCAACAACAACAACACCAACTAAATACAGCGAAAACATAACGGCACACTTGTAGAGCAGAACCCAAACCCCAACCAGGCAGGCGGGAGAGAGAGACAGCGCTAGAGCGACTGGAGCGCATTAGGGTGTACCAAGCAAAACAAAACAAAAATTAAAAAAAAATATATATATTAAAAAAATCACTAATACTTCCTAAATAAAAAATAAATAAAAAAAAACCACAACGATTGCCTACAAAATATATATATATATAGTATATAAATGTATATGATAGTAAACAAAAAAACATATTAATCACTTCCCCTCCAACAAAGAAAACCCTCAAAACAAATTAAATAAAAAAAAACAAATCAAATAATTTAATATCAAACTAAAATAATCGAAAAAAAAATACAAAAATAAAAAATATAAAAAAAATAAGTATTCAAAGCGCCCCAGTGTATTTTTCTAGTAAAACTAAAAAAAGAAAATAATAAAAAAAAAAAACGAAATGCAATAAATAAATAAACAATAAAAATTAATGTTTATTCATTTAACTACAACAACAAACAACCAACGGCAGCTGACAGCTGCTAATGCATTTTCATCAGAATACAAATACGAATAAATATATATATTTTTTAAAACATAAATAAAAAATTAATAAATAATAGAAGAAAATAAAAACATTAAATTTGAACGGCATTTTTTACATACGTTTCGACGGGGCTTGCCCCTAAAATAATAATAATAATATTATATTATATATATATATAAATCGAAGCAAGTTTGACCACCCATAACAACAACAACAAACAAACAAATGATTGTTTCTTTATTAACTTCGAAGACAAGGAATTTCAGTGCCTCTTGTGCCAGTGTTTAGCCAAAATATATATACACAAAAACAAAACAAAATACGTATTTATTGCTTAGTTTTTTCTCTTTGATATAAAAAAAATTACACAAAAAATCGAAAAAAAATAATATAAAATTAAAAAAATAAAATATATAATAATAAAAACTATAATAAATAATTCCAAAACGGCAGCAGTTTAATTTTTTAACTGTTACCAAAAAATAAAAATTAATAAAAACACGCGCTCGCTCTCTTTTAAATCATATTCAACATCATTCTCGTCATCAACAACAATAATAAGCAACATTTAAAACACATTAACAACAACAACAAACCAGTCTCCTTGTGCTAGTCGCTATCAGCATTTTCTATAACATCCAAAACAAAGCCAATTCAAATTAATTAAACAATATGAATACGCAATCCAAAGGATATCGCACAGGCGAAGGTAAGAAATGCTCCAAAAATGTTAAAAGACTGTTAGGGATCAAAAATAAGATGCACTGGGAGTAAATGTTGGGGGACTGTTATGGAACAGTTAAGCAGCAAAAGTTACTCGACTAAGATTAAAATGTTAACTAACACAAGTTCTCTTAATATGTTATAGGACTGTTAAGCAGCAGAATTTGCTTGACGAACATAATTATGTTAAATAGCATAAGATGTATTAGGAGTAAATGTTAGCAGCACCTTTTCTAATTAGAATATGTTATTGGGCTGTTAAGCAACAAGAGTGCTGTTAATAAGATTAACATTATGACATTAATCTGTCTGTTATAGAAATGTAATCGAAATGTTGTCGTTTCTATTAAGAAACTTTCAAGTACGATATGTTAAAGAACTGTTTATACTAACTAGTTTAGACATTCTTATCTAAATAATCACATTCTTCCCCTCTCCCCACCCCTGTAGAAATTTACGATAATATGCAGTGCTTTGATATTACTGCCATACGCAACTTGAACATACCTACAACTTTTCCGACCATTGGCACCTTTACGTTGGACTCCACCACGTTGGGTTTGCAGCCGACACATGGACCGCCAGCAGCGGCCGTACAACTGGCCATGGCACCGCAGCAGCAGCAGAGCATGCATCATCATCAGCAGCATATGCAACAACAACAACAGCAGCAGCAACAACATCATCAACAACAGCAGCAGCAACATCAACAACAGCAGCAACAACAACAGCAACAACATCCCAGCATTGGCATGTTCGATGCTAATGAGGTCAACGACATTATACAGAATCCACCACAAATTGGCGTCTTTCAATCGAACAGCGTCTTGAATAACGGCGCTGGCAGCTCATCGTCCATATTTGGCTCACAGTCGAGCAACTCGTCGGCTACGGCATCGGGCGCAAACGATCCGAATCAGACAACGCGTGAAACTGGCATCATTGAGAAGCTACTGGTGGGTCTATCAATCGAGCAGTAATATCTGTACTAAAGACAATATAAAGATCACTTATCTAATCATATATCTTATGGCTTTTTCAAATTTCCAGCACTCTTATGGCTTTATACAGTGCTGCGAGCGGCAGGCGCGTCTCTTCTTTCACTTCTCGCAGTTCAGTGGCAATATTGATCACTTGAAGATCGGTGATCCTGTTGAGTTTGAGATGACCTATGATCGACGCACCGGCAAACCGATTGCTAGTCAAGTCTCGAAGATAGCGCCAGAGGTTGTGCTCTCCGAGGAGCGCGTCACCGGCACGGTAACCACCGAGCTGCGCACCGATAGCGCAAACAATGTTTTGAGCTCCAGCGAGACAACCGGACGTATTAGCTATGAGAATCGCGGCGAATGCTTCTTTTTACCCTATACCAAAGACGATGTTGAGGGCAATGTCAATTTGCGTGCTGGCGATAAAGTCAGTTTTCAGATCGCTACGAACCAAAGGTGGGCACGAAAATATAAATATAATCTACATAAACTTTATCTGATTAACATCTATTTACAGAGGCAACCTGGGCGCCTGCCACATACGCCTGGAGAATCCGGCACAGCCTGTCAAGTATCGCGGCGTTGTCTGCTCGATGAAGGAATCTTTTGGTTTTATTGAACGCGCCGATGTCGTCAAAGAGATCTTCTTTCACTTCTCCGAGGCCGAGGGCAACGTGGAGCTGCGTCCCGGCGATGATGTCGAGTTTACCATACAAACGCGAAGCGTAAGTAGAGCAGATAATTAATCAGAAACAGCAATTCATATCGCACTAACCAAAGCAGTCGGCCACTGTGCCTCCTCAGGGCCGTGAGTTTGCCTGCAACATAACACGTTTGCCGCCCGGCTCGGTCATCTTCGAGGATGTCGATAGCACCATTTACAAGGGTCAAGTGCTCAAGTCGCTGGATCGCAATAATGCGGTGCGTCAGAACAATGATCCGTTGCCGGGACGTATACGTTATCGTGCGCCGGACTACTCGGAAGTGGAGGTGCCATTCGGCGATAAGGATCAAAAAGGCGATTTCACTTTGCGTCACGGCGATTGGGTGCAATTTCTGTTGGCCACCGACAGGCGAGATCAGCTGCAGCGGGCCACCTCGATAGCGCTGCTGGACGAGACGTTCAAGGTGTCCGGCGAAAAGCGTGAACAGGGCACCATTGCCTCGCTGAAGGAGGGTTTTGGATTCTTGCGCTGCGTGGATCGTCAAGTGCGTTTGTTTTTCCACTTTACGGAGGTGCTCGATACGGTGAGTTGGACTAACTTAATTGAAGTTCTATGATTATAATACGTTTCTCTTGCAGAGCCGTGAAATTGATGTCAACGATGAGGTGGAGTTTACTGTTATACAGGAGCCCGGCTTGGCCTACAATAATTCCCGTCTGCAGGCCATACGCATCAAACATTTACCACCCAACTCTGTGCAATTCGAAACCCTAATGGCCAGCAACATTGAGGGTACCTATACCTTATAAATACATTTGTAGTGAATAGTTGTTTAACTTTTGTTCTGCATTGCAGGCACCGTGACACGCGAGGCGCCCAAAAGTCCCATTAAATCTCAGGATCGCTTCGAGGGTGGCGTCATCACCTATGAGCATAGCGATGTTAAAAAGACTATTATGTATTTTCTCAAAGACTGCGAAAAACCACCAAGAGTTGGCGAGCGTGTGCGCTTCGATATTTACATGGTTAGTTGAAAGACGAAAAATTTCCATAAAATTTATATATATGTCGGCGCGTACTAAGTTTGTATGTGTGTGGTTGTAGTTTTCGGTATTTCACAATGATATTTTCATCATATTGCGTCGGCTTCTAGTTATGCGTATTGGTGCGTCTTTCGATATTTCGCAATAATTATCATCATCAGCATCAGCATAAGCCTTTGTAAGGGCTGTGATTGGTTGATTAAGTTGTCGGTTCTAGGAAGTCCCGTTTTAGCGAGGCGACAGCGTTTTACGCTGTGGTTCGGGGGTAAGCTCGAGAGAAATAAGAGACACGAGAGTTAGTTGTGTCTGAGTTCTGAGAGCGACCGAAGCTCACTGCGCTAAATAATGGAACATAATTGTTAATGCTGCAACATATATATTAAAACTAAGGCCTTCTGCCAAGACAACTTCATTATTGTTCTATTTTAAAAACTAAGCATGCCATTCAATACAATCATGTTCAATTGTCATAAACACAAACTAAATAACTCCAACTCTTCGCAGGTCAAACGTAACAAGGAATTTATAGCAGTCAATGTGCAGCAAGTCTCACTGCAACAGCAACAACAACAGCAGCAACAACAACAACAGCAACAACTTTTAAACCAGCAGACAGCAGCAGCAGCACAACAGCAACAACAACTCGCTGTCAATTTGAATCAGAACGATCAACTGCAGCTCTCGAATGGTATTGGCTCGAATACTGGTTCCATGCAGAATGGTTATATGATGCATGGCAGCCCTGGTGGCGGCAGCAGCAGCAACAGCAGCGTGGGCAGCAATGCAACCGCTCAGCAAATTAGCACACCCCAAATTGAAGACTTTAAGCTGGAGAATAATAATCATGCCAATCCGGAGGCAGCTAACGGGCAGTTGTATCGTGGCTTCATAGCCGTGATTAAGGAGAATTTTGGTTTTATCGAGACGCTGTCGCACGATGAGGAGGTTTTCTTTCACTTTAGCAACTATCAGGGCAATCCAAATTGGCTGGAGCTGGGTCAAGAGGTGGAGTATACACTGGCGCCCAATGGCAACACCTCCGTTTCGGGCAATTGTCTGCCCGCCGAGAATGTGCGCACGTTGCCCAAGAACTCGATACCACAGCCAGCGGTGCTGGAGACTGTACACAATGGCGTAGTGGCGCGTCCTTTGCGCTGCATCAATCCGGATCAGCAGGAATATGCTGGCCTAATCGAGATACTCGATGAGCAACGCACCACAATCATATCGCAGCATGAATTTGGCATCACCAGCTTGGTGAACAAACGTGATCTGTTGCAGAAGGGCGATCTGGTGAGCTTTCGCATCGATGAGAGTGGCAGGGCGGCAGAGGTGAACGCAGTGCGGCAAAAGAAACGCGCCACAGTCGACTCGATCAAAGGACAATTTGGTTTTCTCAATTTCGAGGTGGAAGATGGCAAGAAACTATTCTTTCACATGTCCGAGGTGCAGGGCAGCACTGTGGCCTTGCATCCAGGCGATACTGTTGAGTTCTCTGTGGTTACCAATCAGGTGAGCATGCGAATGATATACAGTTTAATATAGAATTTATTTAATATATATTTTATTTACATATTTTTCATAGCGCAATGGCAAATCTTCGGCTTGCAATGTTTTGAAAATAAACGATCGTCCCGATCGTCTGATCTCGCGCCTTAAGCTCAATGGCGATGACGGTGTGCCACGTTTGATACTAATACGCGCACCCAAGGGGCCGCAGGGCAAGGGCTTCTCTATACTCGCGCGCCATCCACGCATTCCAGGTGAGTGTTAATTGATTACCTTTTGGAATTAGCCATATTAATTGTTATACTTTGCTTGCAGGCGCTTTGGTGGAGTAATTCCAAAAAAAATCAGATATTTGATGCAAATTTAAAGACAATGCATAGATACACACCCATATACAACTATATATACTTATATCTATATATACATATATATTTATATTTATATATTCTTGTACGCTACAGAACACAAGAAGGATTAACCGTTCCCCGCACAGGATGGACTGCAACAAATAATTAAATAAATAAACAACAATTATGCAAACTACAACAGACAACTACAACTACATTGTGAACCATATTTATGAACAAGCATACAATTTATTAAGTACATTAACTTAGATGCAAAACACTATTTGAAATGATAATAATAATTGATAGCAAAGCATATGGCATACACAACACAATACACATATATGTATAATTATGATGAATACTAAATGGCAACTCCAAAAACAATTTCTACGTGTCTGATATATATATATAAAAATATAAATAAAAAAAAAATACAAAAACAAATAAGAAAATATGTCTAACTAAACGAAATTTTACGTAAACTTACGCATTAACCATTAAACCAGGGCCCTAAAATCCTAATTGTAATAAAACAAAGCAAAATGCAGTCTGTATTTTTCTGTTATACTGAAGTTGTGCGCTGCTTAAAACTGAAATTCAAGTGTCTGAGAGATGAAACCAAATTGTGTGTATACGTATACTATTTTTCAACTAGTTTTGCTTTAATTTAATTTTAGCATATATAAATAAAATGAAATCTATAACAAATCATATTAAGAGATAAAAGATATCTAAGAAACAACAACAACAACAAAAGATAACAATTATTGTATAATGGCAACGAAATCCTTGCATATGTGCATTAGACAAACAAATAACAAAAAACACTATATGCCATAGAAGCGTAGATAGTTTTTTTTTTCTCTCTAATTATATATGCTCTATATTCTCTTAAAACTATTCTAATATTTCTCGCAAACTGTTCTTTCGCAGCTTCATTGAAGTCTTACTGTTAAACTGGCATATAAATATATATATTTATTGAATAATGATTGTGTGTATACAGCAAAAATGATGAAGAAATCAAGAAATTGTAAGATTGAAGTATTTATAAACAAAACAAACAAACAAAAAAGTCTTAATATTTCGTTTGTAACATTTCAAACACCAAACAAGAAACTGTAAATCGAGTTTCGAGTATCTTAACTCTGTGTATGTTGTTTCACGAATTTTTGTTCTGCATTCAAAAGGGTTGCATTAACTTATTACACATATATATACATGCATACATCTAACATATACAAAACGTATTTATTTATAAACAAAACAAAAAAAAAAAAACAAAAACAATATTTAGAAAACGAACTTTGTAACTAACACACAAAAATTATTAACAAAAACAAAAAGTCTTGTGTGAGTAATGTAGAAGAGCAAATGTAATTTGCTGCGCCAAATCTGTTGAAACCATTTAATGAAAGATAACAAAAATTAATTTTTAAAAATGTATTTTTAAATATTAAAGTATATTATATATATATAGTAAAAAACAAAATATAAAACTAAAAAAAAAAAAAAATACAAAGAGATCGTGTCGGAAACAAAGAGCAAATATTGTGAAACAAATTATGAATTTCAATTACTAAAACAAAAAAATAAAATAAATAAAAAAAAAAAATTTAACAAGCTAAACAACAAAATTTGGGATCAGTACGTCCTACTATAGCCATGTTATACATATATACAACTACAACAAACAAACAAACAACAACAACAAACACTAAGCAACACACAACAACAAAAATGAACAAGCAAACAATATAAAAACAAATAGTAACTTTATAATATGTATAACGCTATTAAACGAATATATATATATATATACAAAAATATATATATATATATGTGTGTGTATATATCTATCGTCTGATATGCCGCGATAGATACTCTGCGTTTAGAGATTTATGCAATGCAATGAAATGAACAGCACAGACACAACAACAAACAGAACAGCAACTAATCCTTATTTATAAAATATAAAACATAAAAAAATCGTAAAACATACACAACAAAAAAAAAAAAAATGCAACAAAAAAAAATTACAAAAAAAAAAACAAATACATATGTGCTTGAATACGAAAGAAAAACAAAAAAACAAAAAAGCAAAAATACAAAAACGCAAACTATATAAGTCAAATAATACAAAAATACAAAAAAAAAAAACAACAAATAAATACATATTTCAATAAAGCTAAAAAAAATTGTGTTTGAATGGGTTAGGGGCAGGATAAGATATCATAAAGAAAACTTAAAAATTTATATAAATAATAAATAAATATTATCTTAATAAATTCTGTTAATATTTTTAAAATATTTCTTTCTTTTCCATAAATCAAAAATATAATATTAATAAGAATAATTTAACAAAAATTTCAAAATTAAAAAAAAATAAATAAAAATAGTGATGTATTGCTTAATATCTCATTAAATATTAAAAATATATATATATATTAAAAAAATTTAGTGGAAAAAGAAAAATATTTTAAAAATCCTAAATAAATTTATTTTACATAAACAAAAGAAAGAAATAAATATAAAAAAGATTTAATCATCAAAAGTCTTATTTTTTACAAAAGGAAAAAATTCATCCTTAAAAATTAATATAGATTTCCCACCAAACCTTAAGTTTTTAAAGCTTTCCCTATTTACAATCTTAAACAATAAGAAAAAAACAATTTTGAGCAGCTTTCTTTTTGTGTTTTTTTTTTATTTTTTATTTATAAGAATAATTTATATCTGCTTAATATTTCTGGATTATATGACATGACTATGGTATGGTATCGCACTTTTTCTTCATTTTCATTTTCTTTGTTTTAATTTTAGACGTTCCTACATCGATTTGCTTTGTATATATTTTATTTTAAATTTTTATTGACTTGACTCCGTTTGCTTCCTTTTTACTTTGCTCTGTTTTTTGTTGTTGTTGCTATGCTCTATGCTCTATTTGTATTTGTTATTTTGTTGTCGGTATCTTAAAATTCAAATATTTCATAAATAGTTCGATTTGAGGTTATGTTTATATGTTAGTACTAAGTTTTTGCGCTTGCATTGATTTGTTTATATATATATATATATATATGTTATAATATATATATATAGTGAATATTGCATTGATTTCTCTCGAATTTGTTTGGTTTTATTATGATTATATCGCCTATGTATATATATATGTATATATCGCTTAGTAGTATATGTCAAAAAATTGCGTGTTTGGGTTAAGAACTTTATCGACGAATTTAAAAAACCGATTATTCGCTTTAATATATATATATATATATGAATATATATATATATAAATTCAGTAAAAAGGGTTTTAATACACACTTGGTTTTCCTGGATATCTTTTGTGGTTTTAATCTGCTGTCAATCTTTCGCTCGGGTATTTCGACTTATATAATATAATATTACAAAAAACGTCTGAGTTTTGTATAAAAAATCGAGGTAAACTCTCTGATAGTGCATCGGATCATGTTAAAGTTTATTTCATTGGTGTTTTATGTTGTTGTTTTTCTTCTTCTATCATCAAAACAGTAAACTTAGGGCCAATCTCTAGATCGGCTTCAAAGGCATGTTGGATTTGTTTGTGTGTTTTTTTTTATGAATTGTTTTTTTCTTGTTTTTTTTTTATGATTGCCGATGCACCAATTAAAATTTGTTTTTTAAATTTTTATTGATGTTTTTCTTTCTGTGAATGATTTTTGTCTTTTATTAATTGAAGAGCGCATAATAAATATAAAAAATTTATATCTTGTTCATTTTCGGGGTGGGCAAATATTTGTTTCATTTAGAGCTGCATATAAGAAATTTATATATATTTTTGTTTTTGACTTAATAGGAAGTAGATACGTCTTAATATATATATATATATATAAATATATATATATAGCTATATTTGATATAAATGGTTTGTGCTTAAATTTTTTTTGGTTTGCTTTAAATAGTGTGAGAATTTGACGAATTATTTTTTATAAATTTTTTATTAAATTTTTTTTATTTATTTAAATATTAATTTTTGTAATTTTTTAAAGAGAACGAACGTTATTTTTTTTGTTTTTGTTTTTGTTTTTTAATGCCTAATTGCTTGTGCTGGCTACGCCAAGAATGGGTGTGCGTGTGTGTGTGTGTGTAGCGTAAGTCTAAATGAAGTTTGTATGTGTGTGTGGGAGTAAAGCGTTTTAGAGAAGTTATATATATATATATATAAATATATATAGAGTTTAGACTTAGATATAGTTAGAGAGAGAGAGAGAGCGCGCTATGAGAGCTTTTTTAAATTTATGCTTATGATTTATCATTTGCCTTTTGCTTTGTTCTGGGATCATATCATCATCATCATCATTATCAACATCATCATTATCATCATCAACAATACTCCTCCTGGGATCACACTGTATGAGAGAGAGAGAGAAAGAGAGAGACTGGGTGAGGGTGAACGGTTTAGGGCGGGTCTTGGTTGGGGCGGGCGTGGCACTTAGGCGCTATTCTTGGAGACAAACTCGCGCAATATATCGCCAGCCATTTCGATGTTGTTCCGCGAGATGCCCAGAGCCGTAATGGCATTCTCCTTGGAGTAACCGGCATTCATCAGGCGCGCTATATACTCCAGATTGATATTCTCGTAGGGCACAGTGGGGCCGCAGTCTTTTTGATTGATCGTCACGTTCGCATAGAGCAACGGCTGCTGCTGCTGCTGCTGGAGAGGATTGGCCGATGGCGTTGGCTGCTTGAGCGTTGTCTTTTTGCCATTGGCCAGCGTGGCGGCAGCCGCCAGAGCCGCCGCACTGGTCGTGGTGGTGCACAATTGCGTATAGTGCGAAGTGGCTGCATCGTGGGAGCCACAGCTATTGCTGCTGGAGTTGCTGGTGTTGGTGGTGCTGGCGGCGGTGGCGGCGGTGGCGGCGTTGGTGCCTCGCGCTTCTAGCGGACGCGTGTCGATGACGCCGCTTATAGTCTCCGCCGGACCCACCTCCACCACCATCTCGTCCAGCAGCGACAGCACCGGCGATGTGGTGCTGCTCGCAATGCGCTGCTGTCGCATCAGGTCCTCGGCCAGGGTATCGACGCTGTTGCTCACATGCGGCGGTATGGGCGGTGCCGTTGTCTGGGGCGGCACATTGTCCAAACTGCACTGGATGTTGTCGATGCTCTTGCTGGTCGAGGGCGTGGCATTTGGCTTCACTGGCGTCTCCATGCCCGGTGACTTGCGTGGCGGCAAGGGTGGTGCCACTGCAGCACCACCAGCAGCAGCAGTAGCAACAGCAGCAGCATTTGAACCACTTGCAGCTGAAGCCACTGTGCAACTGGAGCTGGCATTATCCTGGAGATTCTGTAGTATGGCATAGGAGCTAATGGAGGCCGTGTCGCCACCACTCGAACCACTGTCCGCCTTGCCCGGCAGCTTCTGTCCATACGTGGAGTTATTCACGCTGGAGCCCATGAGCGGTGCACTCATGCGATTCGTTGACTTTTGCGTGGATCCATTACCATTGCCATTGCCATTGCCATTGATGACAGCAGCAGCTGGTGGTGCCGAGGGCTGCGGCTGTGGCTGCGACGGCTGCGGCGTAACGCTGGAGCTGCCGCCGGCGTTGCTACTGCTGCTGCTGCTATTGTTGCTGCTGCTGCTGCTGCTGGGCAGACTGAATGTTGCCGCACCACCCGCATACAGATCATTCTGCACCGCCATCAGACTGGGCGTGGTGCTGCGCCTGCCCAGACGCGGCGACGTATGCGGACTGTGCTTCTCCATGGACGACTGCGAGGCGGCCGAGGTGCTGAGCGCGTGCAGCGAACTGGTGGCTATATTGAAGTCGCCCATATCCTGGAGTAGGGATGTTTGGAGTTTTGTAGTAGTCAGAATTGCTAGTCTGGTTGGGTGGGTTGGTTGGTTGGTTGGTTGGCTGTGTGTGTCTAGAGTGGGGGTTGTTAGGTGGCATGCCCCTAGAGCAAAACTGGCTGCAAGTCAAAGTTTTTGATTCGGACATGCACAGCAACAAGGATATCAAAATAATAAGTATAAACAGGAGCAAAAACAACAACAACAACAAGAACTGTAGACAAATTCAAAGAACAAAATGAAACAAATTGAAACGAATATTTATAAATATTTATACACATATATATATATTTTTTTTATCTGCTGTTCAGTTTTATGTTTTTTTTTTTGTTTTAAGGAAATCAAAAATTATATCTAAGAAAATGTATATATATATATATGAAATTGCATTAGATATATATATATATATATATAATTAAAACATAAATAATTATTAATTATTAATTGAAATATGCTAAATCGTTGTATGCTGAGGCCTAAGGTTAAGGAAACAAAACTTGAGCCGAAACTTGTTTAAATAATAATGAAATGATAAGAGTTAACAAGCACACACACACACACAAACTCTCACACACACACACACACACACAATGTTAATTTCTTTTTGCTAATACTTTTAAAAATTTCCTTTTTGCTTTTGCATAAATTCTGGCCTAGGCTTGTGACATTTAACAAACACTAAAACAACTAAAAAACTAACTACAATAAAATTAATAATAATTATAATTATAAAAAATTACATTAATGTTAATGATAATGCTAATAATTATACATACAATATGCATTGGCCTGGACCATTTCGCTTTTTTGATTTGCCATTAAATATTATTTATATTAATAAATTACAGTCTTAGGGCAGCTGCAGAGCACTGCTTACAAAAAAACATACACAAATCTATATATTTATATATATATATATATATAAAATCTATATGAAAACCGATTGGCAAAACTAAAAAAAAACAAACACAAATTATAAAAAAAAACTCTCATGATGAACTAAACATATCTTTGGAAGTAACAAATCATAAACTAAAATGTTGTGTGAAAATATAGAACATATTTCGTTTGTGTATAGAAATGGAAGAGGTTTATAATATATATATATGTATAAATATATATACTATACATATATATCTATACTCTAGGCAGAACAGAGTGCAAATACAGATTTCGTTTCGTTTCGTTTAACTAAGAACTAAGATATTTACAAAAGGTGCACAAGTGCTAGAAATCATAATACAAATACAGATTTTTTATCATATATATATATATATAATATACATATATATACATACACATATACATATATATACATACACTATAAATCATTATTGCTTAATAATAGTTGTTCAAGAATTTTTATAACACATTATCAAACGCTTCAAATGGAAATCATAAACAGAGGCGAGCGCGAGCGTGAGCATGAATGAATGAATGAATGAATGAATTTAGTTTTGTAGAAGGGCAAAAAACGTATGAAAGAAGAAGAAGTAGAAGCAATCAACAAAACGAAACAGAACAACAAGAGAACAGAGAGTGCACAAACAAAACGAACAGAAACAAGCGAGCGTTGATAAAACGAAAAAAATAGTAATAATAAGCGACTGATGAGTAACTTCCGCTCGCTGCATAAATAAATAAATACAAGCAAATGCACATATATATATATAAAACAGATATATATATATATACAACACTACACTACGTTGCTCGTTTTGTGTGCGCACAGCTCTGTTAGTTGCAATGAAAAATTGTAGCTAATAATTTACGTATGAATAAATCAAAATCGCTAAACATTAAACTTAAATATATAAATAGAAATATATATATATAAATGTATATATAAACGAACTAAAATTGATATATATATATATATATATGTAATAAGTTTATGTGTATATATAAGAGAGATAGAGATAGAGAAGGCAGCACAGGCGGGCAGCGCATGGGGCAGGCGTCAAAGGCTTTCTTATGTATTTTTGTTAAGCGCTGCACTAAACTATACCTCTGTATCATCGTCGTCCTGCTGCAGTTGTCGTCCGTTTGTGGCGCTGCGATTGTGCTGCTTGCGCGGATCAAAGGCATCCACAACGATCTGTTCGGTGCCCTTGATTTCGGCACGACAAAACGGACAGCCCTGGAGTGTCAAAGTAAAGGGCATTAGTTAGATTTTAAACAGTTAAGATAGGACTCGCTTACCTGTCCCTCCGAGTCCACCTGCCAGGCTGTAAGACAAGGCGTGCATAGCAAATGACCGCAGGGCTCAATGCGTATGTCCTTATCGTTCTCTGCGCAGATTTTGCATAGCTGAAAGGTGCTGCCTGCAAGTGTTTAAGTTAAAGTTAGTGTAGTTCATGGAAGTTAACTCTCCAAACTTACCCATTTCACAGTACAGCTCGTATTGCTCTTGTGTAACGGTTATATGATCCTCGGTTGGACTTTGCACGGCGGAGGATAAATCGGGATTGTAGGCTTGGCCATCGGGATATAAGTAAAAGCCCTCGCTAAAGGTGGGATTAGAATAGGAGAGAAACAGAAATACAGAAATGAATTAATATTAAATGGAAATAAGTTAACATATCAGTAGAATATGTAAGAACTAATATCCTCAGCTAAGCAATCCGTATTTACAAATTCTAAATGATGAATAGCATAGAAATTCACATATAAAGCATAACTAAACGTTAACTAAATAGTTAAACAATCGTTTAACAATACAAATCTCTCTATTAAACTAATCTTTCTCTCTTTTCCCTGCCTTAATCCATATCATAATCCTAATCCTAGTCATCTCCTTACCGATGCCCATCGAGCAGCGCCTGGCACAGCGATTTGTTCTGGGGTATTGTTTGCAAAATCTCGCCATCAGCCGTCACATAACCAATGGCCCACTGGCCTAACCGCGTGCAGGATAAACGAAAGACATAGCTGCCCGCCTTGTGGATGTAGCGCTGCAGCCGGGCCTTCACCTCGTCGTAGGTGAGAAAGGCCACATAGCCGGGATGGGTGACGGCCAGTATCTGCCAGTTGCGCAGCAATGTGACCCAAGGCTGAAACAGTCGTGTGAACACATCGAATTCAAAATTCGATATATAATCGTTGCACGTCAAGTCGATGGTTGTCTTCAAGGCCATCGCCTCCAGCCCGGACGATATCGGATGCACCTTATTCAGTTCCTGGCGAAAGATCTTCCAAGGCACCAAAGTACTAAAACAAAACATAAATGAAAATCTGTGGAATTTCAGGTGTGCAGCGCTTACCTGTTGCCAAAATTGCTCTTCCAGAAGTCGGCGGCATCGGCTTTGGTAATCCGAAACTGATCGCCCGCAAAGACACCGTTGGGAAAGATAGCTTTCAGCTCGCTGAGCATGTGGGAGAAGACCAAACTCAGTTTGGTTAAATTTCGACGATAATGCGAATTCTCATCGAACATTTTCTCTTTGCCCTCCTTGAACAATTTGATGGCCTGTTTGCATTTACGCATTAGATTATTGATAAAGACATTGAAGTGTTCGTTGGCATGGAGCAGATGCATTTGATCCTCATTCTTGGAGTAGATGAGACGCAATCTTTGATACGTGTCCGGCAGTATGTCCAATATGAAAGGTGGACTATTTTTTAGATTCATTTTTGGCTGTTGGCACAATTTGACCACCTTGTCCATCAGTTTCCACGTCTTCTCCAGCGTCTTCTTGTCCGTGGATAGACGCTGTGAGACGCATGCCTCCGATATTGCTCCATGTAGTTTCGAAAAGATTGAAGGAAAAATTTTTGGTTGTGATTGTATGCGACTGGTGCGACTCGTCGCCATCTTTTCTCTCAACAGTGCTGCTGTTGTTGTTGTTGGTGTGGCTGTTGGTTTGGGGAGTAAAGTTGTAGGTTTCACTCTTCACACACACACATGCACACACACTCACTCACACTCACACACTCACACTCACTCAGTGCGCTGCGTTACAGCGACAACATGAATTTTGTGCTGCCCAAACAGCCAGCGCATCCGATTTTATTAAAACGTTCACTTTGCCTTTAGCACTGGGCATCCGCATTTGCACAATTTACAATTTTCGTTTTTTAGTTAGTTAGACACGAATTTTGATTTCCCACACAATTCTCTGACTTTTTCAATGAGTGTGGCTGTGTGCGTACATGTGTGTGTGCCAGTATGTGCGTGTATGATACGATGTTAAACAAAACTATCGATAGTTGTAGCCAGTAGCGATAAACGTGTAAAGCAACACTGTGTGCAGTGCTGCAAAATGTTCAGAGTAACGCAAATTTGCTTAACCAGTGTGGACTTAAGAAATTAAGACGGTTACTTTTTGAAAAGTGCGCTTAGCCAATTAGCACGAGACTGCCAAGAAAAGCTAGTGAAAATCATGGCAAATAACTATGTGTGCTACTAGCTCATCAATTGGAAATTGGCTTTACAGTTTGCCATATAATTTCCGCGCTCTGCTCTATAATCACTTTTTTATATAATACTTGTGCTTTTTTGGCCTAAGCCTGTGTTTATAGCCGAAGAAAACTCGCACGACCTGCAGAACAGGTGCGTGGCCGTTTGGCTTCTATCTTTATTACACTTTTTTTGTTTGTTTTTAATATGCATGCAGGCATTGCTAGCTACAATTTTCACTTTCCATTTTTATTGGCAAGCACCGACATCAAATCTTGGTTATGGCCAAAAAGAAATTGCAATGCTGCCAAAAGGTTTTTTTTTGTTTATTTTTTTTTTACTCGAGGCTTTCTTTTAATTAATTTTGGTTTTATTTTTTTTTTTTGGTTTGGTTTGGTGTGGTCTGGTCTGCGGCATTAGTTCTGGGCGGCTGTGTCACGGCTGTCAGCTGCATTAGAGGCCGCTTACGCTGCCCAAAAGCTAACTGTAAACATTCACTTACTGACCTCTTTTTTTCTGCCAGCTGCGCTGCTGCAGCGCTCAAATTTTCTTTATGCACGCGAGCCACCGCCAAAGCTCATCTATTTATGTGCGTATGAGTGTGCATGTGTGTGTGTCTGTGTGTGTGTGTGTGTATATATGTGACCCTTATTCGCCAACGCCACTCAGGCGTAAAATTTATGGCTTAAAAGTCGACAAGTCTATAAACACAGCTTCCAGCTCTAGCAGCGTCTGCGGCTTTTGAGCATCGACAGCGACGCCGACTCCGTCTCCGACTCCCAGCTTCAGTGCGCACTTTCACAGTTAGCGGGCCTCCGTCTACATATGTGTATGTGTGTGTGTGTTATAATTTCAAATGTGTTCGGTTCGCCTTTTTGGTTGCATTTTGCTGCCACTTTTGGCAAATTAAATTTGTACGCAAAACCGATTAGGTTTTCTGCTAGACAACATGACCAAGTTGTTATTTTAAATACCGACAACTCCATTTAATCAATGGCTAAAGCGCAGTCAAAGCCGCGCCGCACAGAGCGCCGCACTGCGAAGGCGGCGCACAGTGTGCTAAGATGGCACCAAAATGTTTGCAAAAGCTTCCTGTAAAGAAAATAACAATTTATAAAACTAATAAATTTATTTTATATTTATATCTATTTTGCAATTTTTATTTTATTTTTTTGTGTTTATTATATATTTGTATTTTTTATTAATAATAGTTTTGATTTATTTAGAGTTAAATTTTATTTATTTTGATTTATTTATATTTTATTTTTATTACTATTTATTATTAATATTATTATTTGCTTAAAAATAATAATAAATAAACATCTTCCTCTATCAAATGCATCTTTTTCGCTTAGGTACTCTTAATAGCCCACTGTGCGGCGCCCGACTAACGCCAGCTGCGCTGCGGCTGCGCTGCGACTGCCTTTCACTCATATAAATGGCATTGCAAATTCGAGTGCGAGTGTCATTCAAACCTTTCTCTCGTGTCGCACGGTACGACGGCGCAGTCGCAACAACTAAGATTTTTTGTGTGTTTGTCGCCAACAGTCGAATTGGAGCTGGAGCTGCAACAAAAGACAGGCAACAGCAGCAACAACAACAGCAATCAAAGCCTATAATTTTTATGAATGTGTAAAAAGGCAAAGCGCGCGTTCGTGTGTGTGTGTGTTCGCGAGCATAAGTTGCGCATGAGTGTGTGTGTGTTCGTTCATTCATTGAAAACGCAGCAGCCGAGCAACAACAATAAATAATGCAGCCGCTGTAGCGTCGACAGCGCGAGGAACATCGCATCGCATCGCATCGCACTCACTTCGCATGCGAAACTCAACGAGCGCGCATCAAAAAAATCAAATTCAAACGGTTACGGTTAAAGAGTAACGAACTACACTGAAAGAACTCGCAGTGCCCGCCCGCTCCGCAAGATATTTTGTGTGCATACAATAACAATAAAAGAGCGAAGCAAAGAAGAACGAACGAACTGAACAAACGGTAACTGTGGTAAACTTCAAAAGGCAAACACAGTCGTAATTGAAATCGAATTAAAGCAACGTGCAAAAAAAAAAAAAAACCAAACAAAACAACTAAAAAGGCAGGGCGATAAAAAAGAAATTATGCCACATTGTGCGAGAGGTCAAAGCGAGACGAGTTACCAGCAGATTATATAGAGCTCTTTGCGTAATTACCGCAAGCCGCGCTTTAATGTTTAATAGGCAACCGAATTAACGCACAGAACAAAGCTCAAATGAGCCAAACGTTAACCGCTAAAAACCGTTAATTCGAGCTTTAGCTTCAGAGCTTCAGCTTCAGCTACGGCCACAGCTGGCAGCCTGCAGCAGTTCGCTTCTTGCACAGGCGCTGCCTACAGCTACTGTTTGAAAACTTTCTTCCAAGTCGTGTGCGTCGTGATCTTTGCACGCCGTCGCATAGCTGGTATTGAACTTGAGAAGCAGTCGCAGTCGCAGTCGCAGTCGCAGCAGCCGCAGTCGCAGTCGCACTCACAGCAACAACAATAGCAACTGCTTCTATTTCAATTGTTAACGAGCGAAAGCGTCGTAGTCACGCACATACACACAGACACATACTTATACACACGCACGACTTCGTCTTCGTTGCGCTCTTCGTCTCGCGCACTTCGTCTTCCTTCGCTTCGTTTAGGCTAGGCCAGGAAAGTGCAGTCGACAGTGAAAATGATGTGCCCGTTCCAGACTCGCTTTAGGCTAAAGTTCCAGCGCCAGCTGTTTGGCGCACTGCTAACATGCATGTTAACGGCAATGCTCGCTAATGGTAAGTCATTTTCGTGTAATACAGTGAATGCACGCTAAGTGCAAGAACTGGAAAAACTAGAAAATCAAAATAAAAAAAAAAAAATATAACAAAAATAAAATAGCCTAAAATTAGCAAAAATATCATATATTTAAAAAATATGTATTTTTATACAATAAGCACTCGCTAAAGTAGACAAAATTATATAACAAGTTTTCATTCAAATTAGTTTTTTAATAACTTCTCTTTCTTTAAGCATCTATTTACGTTTGTTTACTGTACTTTTAAGCTAACTAACTGTAAGCGGAGCTTAGCGGGGGGGTTGGGCTCATAGTAGAAAGGCCAACAATGTCTTCACTGCTGTCTTCAGCAGCAGCAGCAATTAATATCTAAGGTACGAGTACAAAGTGAATGTAAAACTGACACACATCACAGAGTTGAAGCCCCCCGTCCCCTCATGCCCTCCTGCACCCAACTCCACGCTTTGTGGCATGTGCCCATGATCCGTCTGGCCCCGCGAACAGTGCCCACTCGAACAGAACGTACAGCGTAAAAGTAAAGGCTCGTAAATTTCGCCCGTCGTGCACAATTTGTCCAACATTCAAATAAATTCATTAAACACAGCAGAGACTCAAACCGCAGCGGTTGGGGTTTACAGTGGTTCAAACTGGGCTCCAAATGCTCACTCACTCTCTGTGTCTGTGTGAGTGTGTGTGTGGAGTGCAGCCAACAATTTGGTTTGATTGCCTCATGAGGTCATCATTAAAGAGTTTGACCCGCCGCTCGGTGGCAATTGCTGAAAGCGTTTTGCCTCTTGTTCGACACGTTCGTCATTTAATTGAAATCAGAAATCAGAAATTCTTTCTTCACAGCAAAGATCATGACATTGTTTTCCATTTATCATCAATTTGAGTTGATGATGACTAAGTTGTGGCGGCCTCTTGGAATAGTGATCTCGATCTAGAATCATCCAGTTTTAGTCAATTATAAAAAATATTTCTAATAATACGATTCATTTAATGGATAATTATTTGCAATCTGCAATCTTTTCTTTAATTGTTTATTAAAGTTCGAATTAAAACTCTTCAGATTATCTTGGAATCTTTTAATTATGTTGGGTTCACTGTCTTCCATCTGCTTTGCGGGGAAACATTCATATAATATTAAAGTGAATTTCAGAGATCGAAAAGATATATATAATATGATATGTAATATGGCTTAGTATACTATAACTTCTCATACTTAGATATATTATATAAATTCATAAATTCATTTAATACAGCTTAAGCTCTGCAGCTCTATAACACGACATTTTAAGTCCTCTTCCAATTCATATGAAATAAATAAGTTCGGCTTCGATCCCAGGCTTTTCCTACGGCTGTTTAGTTTTCTTGTTTCTGTTTTTATGCAGGCAATAATAATTTAAGCTAACACTTTCCCAACACGACTTAACACTTTCCCTTTTTCCAATTATTCAATACCAAACCAACATTGTACTGCAATTTAAAGTTTACAGCTTTTCTATTCGCTTCTCATGTTGAGTAACAAAATTTGTAAGTCAAGCTTTCAGCCTCTTTTAATAGTTTTTTCACTTTATAATATTTAATTTGTTATTTCATGAGTACTTAGCTAACTTAAAGACTTTTTTCTTTACTAAACCGCCTTTCTATGCACTTCTCATATGGCAAGAAGTAGCTTTATATGTGTTATTATTAGTATATATTGTCACATGTCATTCATTTTCTACTTTTGCTTGCTATACAGCGCTTTTCTATGCACTTCTCATATACATTTCCTTTATTTAAGCAAATCTTTTAGCTTCTGCTTTATATTTCTCCTTGGTTAATTTGTCTTTTATTACTGCTTAATTTTACATTCCTGCAATGTTTAGCCTTGCCCCACTGTGCAGCTGGCATCATGATATGTGGGGGCAGCAGCGACACTCACACACACACACACACGCACACATATATCATGTCTGCTTTTGCTGTCCCGGCTTGAGCCTGCCCAGCATCGAGCTATTGCTGCTGCTGCGGCTGTTGTTGTTGTTTGCCACTTTTGAAAATTATACGTTATGCGATTTGTTGCTGTTGTTGTTGTTGCAATTGATGGCATCCGATAGCAGGAGCCGATGTCAGAGAGCGACTGTGACTGCGACTGCGACGGCGACAGCGACAGCGACTGCACTGCTCGGATGTGGAATGCGCCGTCGCCACTCTGCGCCGCTGATGTCTGTATTAATTTCTAACGCCGCTTAATTTTCTCTACTTGTGGCCATTAAATAAGCTGAGAATGCGACTGCGTCTGGATTAAGTCTTGGCATTCGCTTTGTTTTTCCTTCATTGTTTATCTTTTCGCTTTTTACAAATTGAAATAATGAACGTGGGTTCAATTATCTCAACCAAACAATCGCAGCAGCAGCAGCAGAGCCGCAGCAGCCGCTGCTAATAGATTTTCTACTCTTCTGGCTGATGCTGCTAGCTAGCTGTCTGCTATCTACTGTCTGCTGCTATTTCCTCCGCTTTCTTTACAAACAATGCCCAAACGTAGGCCAACATCCAAGAGAACGACTCCAGCTCTAGCTCCAACTCCAACCCGATGTGGACAGAAATTTTTGGGCCGTTGCCGTCGAGGCAATTAGTTGTGAAAATTTCACTTGCAGTTTTTTTTTCTTTCGTTTTTTAAAGATAGTCTCCGAGATCTCTGGTTTGGGGATTAGCAAGCGCAATTATAGATGGAGGTCATTTGATATGTACTAAATAGTTTTTTTTTTTTTTTTTTGCCTAGTGTGTGTGGGCTGTGTGCCGTTAGCGTGGATCGCAGCGAACGCAAGAGCTGTCTCAGCTCAGCTCAACTAACTCGCAAGCCACATTCGCTATACGGGAATTAGTCAACTGATAATAATCGTTAGCGATGGGGCGGGGCAGAGGTAGCTAAAGTAGTTGGGGCTGGGCGCGTGACACGACGTGTCGAGTGGAGAGAAGCTATTAAGAACGAATTGTGTGGGTAGCAGAGATTTTAATTGAAGTTAATAAAAAAAAATATTATAAAAATAATAATAATATATATAATACAATTTTTTAAAAATAAAATAAGAAAAAAAAATCTTTGAAAAAAATTAGAAAAAATATAAAAAACTTAAAAAAAATAAATAAATAATTTTAAAAAAATTAAAAAATATAAAAACAATGAAAAATTTACTATAGTTTTTTAAAAGAATAATAAAAAAAGGTTAAAAATGCATAACGTAATAAAATGTAAGAAAATTACAATAAAAAACTTAAAGACAACTTAAAAATAAATAAGAAAAATTAAATACAAAAATATAAAAAATTTATTATAATTAAAAAAAAAGTAAAATTTTAATACAAAAGAAAAAAAATATACAAAAAACAAAACAATAATAAACTTAAAATAAAAAAGTTAGAAAAATGAATAAACAAATTTAAATAAAAAGTAATAAAATAAAAAACTACAAATAAAAATAAATACATAAAATTAAAAAAATAAAAAAATTTATTATAATTTTTTTTTCAAATTTTTTTGTTAAAAATTTTTTTCAAGCACTTTTAAAATAATAAAATAAAATATAAATTCTTTTCCTGGGGAGACCTACTTAAATTTATGAGATTTGAATAGTAGAGCGATTTCAAGCAAGTAAGAAAGTTGCGGTTAGGCGCGACCAGAACATCACACGTCTTCTGCACACTTTTGCAATGGGCATCCAAGAGCTGTTGATGCTTAACCTGTGCGTGCGCAACACGATGGGGCAACAGCAATAACTGGAAAAGGGGCAACTGCGTAAAATACTTTTGCCCACTCGAAGCTAATCCGCAATTTGTATGCCCCGTGGCAGCTCTTCCGCATGCCGAGCAAAACAAACTCAACTCACAATAACTTTGACTCTCTCTCTCTCTCTCTCTATCTCTCACTCACTCTCTCTACCTCTCTCTGTCTCGCTACAGGCGCCGTTACAGATTCACCCATCAAGATCATTAAATTGCCGGCACAAGCGCCTGTGATACGCTATCGAAACGCGGATGCTGCGCCGGATTCGCTGTTGATCAACTATCGGCAGGATGCCCAGCCCGAGCTGTCGGCCACGCTGATGCAGGCGCCGGGCGCAGCGGCTGCCGCACTGGAGAATCTGCTGCAGGAGGAGCTGGATCAGCAGCAGCAGCTGGCCATGGGTCGGCAGCACAGAGCCAGTGCATCCAGCACGAATGCCAACAACAATTGTCCACGCTCGTGTCCGCCCAGCCTGACGGTGGGTGCGGAGCCCGTCTGTGGCAGCGATGGCCTCATCTATGCCAATCTGTGTGAGCTGCGCAAGAAGACCTGCTCCCGCAACGGTGTCTCCCTGATCAAGGATGTGCGCGATGGCTGCGAGCGTTCGAAGGGCTCCGATTGCAAGCATCGCTGCAGCACCGAAAAGGATCCCGTTTGTGGCACCGACGGACGCACCTATCTGAATCGCTGCATGTTGCGCGTTCAGTCGTGCCGCGTGGGTCTGGCGGCTGTCAAGCTCTCCCATGTGGGTCCTTGCAGCAATACGAGTGCCCAGCGTGAGTCCTGCCCCGTGGACTGTAATAGTGCGCCCAAGGATGGACCCATCTGTGCCTCGGATGGCAATGTCTACAATTCCACGTGCGAGATGAAGCTGCACACCTGTGGCCAGGGCGTCGTCAAGACCAGTCGCAAGCACTGCCAGTCGACGCGCATGTGCCGCGAGTCCTGCTGGCGTGTGGCCAGACCCACGTGTGGCTCGGATGGCCGGCTCTATGCGAGTCCGTGTAAGATGCGTTCCACCAATTGTGGTAAGCACGTGTTCGAGGTGCCACTGTCCTTCTGCATGCCACAGGAGCGCCATGGCAGCCAGTCGGCGGAGACATGTCCCACCGAGTGCCCCAAATCGGAGGCGGATGCCACATCGCAATATGTCTGCGGCAGCGATGGCAACATCTATTCTTCACTCTGTGAGCTGAAGATGCTCAATTGCGGGTGAGTGAAAAGGAGATTTATCTATAATATATAAAACTGAAAAGCTCATTTTATCTATAGCCCACAACGCAAGTCAATCCAGAAAATGAGCATGGACAAGTGCAAGAATCGTTTGACGCGCTGCAAGCAGCTGCCGCCATGCAAGGACTTTAACAATCTGTTTGGCTCAATCTTCAGCTCGAAACGCAATGACAAGTTGTGCGGCACCGATGCCAAGACATACAACAACGAGTGTGAGCTGGCACATGCCACCTGTCTGTGAGTATTGATTGATTCCTACTCTAAGTTGCCTTTTATAATCAATATCCCAATATCCTAATTCTGCTCAGACGGGGAGTTAATCTGGCGCACATTGGACCCTGCACGGATCTGAATTCACCCGCCAAGGATTGTGGTGATGCGTGCACGCGCGCTGATCTCGAGCAGCAGCCGGTTTGTGGCTCCGATGGCAACACCTTTGGCTCGATGTGCGAATTCAAGCGTCGCACCTGCAATCTGCGCGTGGTGCCCGTCTCGCTGAAGAACTGCGCCCTGACCGCCGACTGTGAGTCCGACTGCGATGCGCAGCCACCGAATTTCGTTTGCGGCTCGGACAACAAGTTCTACAAGTCCGAGTGCCACATGCGCAAGGAGAACTGCGGCAAGCATGTGTTTGTGGTGCCGCTGAAGCGCTGCCTGGCCGCCTTCCAGTTCAAGGGCTGCGCTCGCATCTGTCCGCGTGAATTCGAGCCGGTTTGTGGCAGCGATAATAAGACGTATTTGAATGACTGCTTCCTGGACATCGAGAATTGTCGCACCAATAGCACCGTGGCTGTGCATCATTACGGCGCCTGTGGACGACCCGAGGCGCCATCCACCAATTTCCTTTACTAAGAAAAGGGATTTCTTCCAATTTTACATGGCATTTAATATTTTTTAGGCTACAGTCTCTATTGCGTATTGTATGTATAATAATTTTTAAAAAATCAATATTTATTATGTTGGAATTAAAAAGCCGAACGAACGTACAAGATGAGGGAATGCTATGGATGGGGTCTTAGTGCGCCTTAGGCGGAGTCATCGAAGAGCTTGCTAAGCATTGCATTTATCTCATGTGGTCGATACTTGACATATTTATCCGGATTTTTGCTAAACTGCACGGCAGCGTACCTAAGGGAGAGTTAAGAGTTGGATTTGTGAGTGAATTATGGCTTATTATAATCTTAGGTATAGCTCACATCTCGAAGAATCGATTGTAGTTTGGCAGTATGTGCTCCACATTGTCGCGTTTGATGCCTTCGCGCAAGATGACATCGGGTATGGAGATGCCACGCTGTATTTTGCAGGCCTCCTCAAAGTCCTTGTTGAAATTCTACAAAGAATGATATGACAAGATTGACTTCAACATAAATCTATCCCATTATATCCCCATACCGAAAACCGCTCCTTGAGCACGCTGCGATCCTTATCCTTCACTTTGCCACCCACTGGCTTGGGCAGCTCTTCCAGCGAGTAAATGCCTGAGAGCATTTTGGACCAGGTCTTCTGGTAGCTCGTCTTCAGCTCACGTATCATTTCCAAGTAGCTATGCTCGCACTCCTGCTCGGCTAGTGTAACCAAATCAATCAGATTGGAGCGCTGCAGCGATTTGAGTATATAGTGTATATTGTTTAGACGGAAGAGATGTTTGGTAGCCTGATCATTGTATTGCTCGCATTTGTTCATGATGGACAGATTGAGCTCCGCCAAAGCTTTCTCTGTAAAGAGCAGAAAATATATAAGTAAAGGTAAAGTTTAGATCCAACTGATCCTACTTATATAGATAGCCATTAGCGCCTTGTTGCGCTCTTCGCCAGGCAGCGCCTTCTTCATCAAGATAGTGTCCAGCTGCGTGGAGTATAGCACATCCTGCGCCAATATGGAGCCAATTACATCAAAGTGTTCATACAAATGCTCAATAAACCAAATCGTATTGGAGGTCAATTCGTGCACAGTGGCATCTTTGGGCACATTGCTCTGCCCCACAATGTTTGTGCTTGACTCGCCCTTGACCACGTCCAGGAAGTGCTCCAAGGCCTTAGCGCCCGTCTGCTGCAGCTTGTTGAGCACCTTGGTCAACTGTTCCCGCTGTGCGGCATCGTAGGTCCGTTCAATGTCTGGCTGGAGTAGAATGACACGTTTGAGTGCCGAAAAGATGCCCAGCGCTGAGGTCCATTCCTTGCGTGAAATGCAGCGCAGAATGCGTTGAGTAATAGCATCCGCATCCTTGACCACCAGATCGATGGCATTGTAGGCCAGTCTGGCAAATACTTCATTATGCTTCGATGGAGGTATGATGTCACGCATGATGGCGCGCTCCCAATTGAGCAGGCGCTGCAGGCCCAACAACATGACCAAATACTTGTCCAGCTCCTGATCGCCATCGAGCAGATCCTCGGAGGTAAGGTGATCCGTGTGCGAGGAGGCTTTCTTAATGGAGAAGCCTGTGGATTGCTCGATTGTTTGCGTGGCACGCAAATACAATTTGTTGGCCTTTTTCTCGAAGCTGGAGGAAGGGAGCGAGAGAGTGAGTAGGGTATTTTTACAGGGTATCTAGAAAAGGTACAAACATTTGTTGTAGTCTGGCTGAAGTGTTCTTCTTGGGCTCATTCTGACGTCCGCTGTGACGTGGGCGCTGCAAGAGAATGAGTTTTTGAGACTGAGACACAAGTAAAGGAAACTTAGGAGTAGAATTTCTTATAGACAAATATTTATATATAAAAGAAAATATATTAGATTTTTGCAAGAAAACGATTTTATTTTATAATATAATACAATTTTAAGAGCTTTAGGCATTTTTAAATATTTATATTAACTTTAGTCTAGTATAAAACTCAAACCAGACTTAAGGAATCTCTTGGTATACAAATATTTATCACATAAAAATTGATTTTAATAATAAATAAAACTTAAGCATATCAGCCAGCGATAGCCTAAGCTCAAGCCCAAGCCTAAGCTCCTTCTTTAGAGGTCCTTGAGAGCCTCCAGTATACGATTGCAGTCCTCATCCTTGCGCACGCCTATGTTCTTCAGATCCGCGCGCTTCATGGACACCAATTCCAGCAAGTCAATATGCGAATCCTCGAATTTATCCAGATACGGCTCCAAGCCGACAAGGAGCAGCACTTCCTTCACACTCGTGGCATGATTCAGCACATAGGAATGATTGTCAGCCTGTGTGGAACGACGACGCGACTCCAGGATCAGCGAGGTCTCCATATTGTTGGCACTCGAATCATCCAGAAAGTTATTCAAGCTACTGTTGCTGTCATCGTCCAGGCCAGAATTCTTGACAAGATTTCCTGCCGTTTGCTGTGGTGCCTTATGCACTTGCTTTGCAAAGATCATCGGCGATGCAGGACTTTTCATTGACTTATCCTTGCGTATGGGCGATAAGTTTGGCGAACGCAATTTGCCCACAATCGGCGTGGAGCAGCGCACATGGATGCTGTCCACGGACAGCGTGTGAATATCGGGCATGCGATTCATCGACAATTGGCAAACTTCTTTCGGTGTGCAAAAGTCTGCCATTTTAATTGTTATAAATTTACACGATAAACAAAAAAATAAAGTACAAAATAAAATCAAATAATTCCAATCACGACACGAGACGTTCAAGCGAAAAATGAATTATGGCTTCGATGGTCGCCATTAATTAACGGCAGTTATTTGGGAAAACTGCCGTTAGGCGCGCAGAGTTGCATATGCGATGCAAAGTTACACTGGTGAGAGGTAATGCATTGTGACGTCACAAGGCGCTCTCAAACTCATTTTTAATGGTATTTCTGGCTTGTCGAATCCCTCAAAAGTTGCCAACAGTGTTGCATACACGACTCAAATGGAAGAGTGTTGAGAGGTTGCACAGCAAAGTGATAGTTCAGAATTCTCTCATAACAGCTGCTCTTATACTTAACACAATTATACTAACACACATACTCAAGAATACACACAAACGAAAATGCCAGCGGCGGTCGCTGCAAGTGGGAAAACAACCGTTAGGCGCTCAGTACTGCATACGCGCTCCCACATTGAGAGTTTTGGAAGGTAACAAAAATTTCTCTCTCAATTTATACAGAGGTAAGTTTGCATACCCTTCTCAGTCAATATTACTCACCAGTGCCTCAGTGCCCCAGCTGCTGCTCTTCTGATGATCCTTGAGCAGTTGCAGCGACCGCAGCACAACCTCTCCACGCTCCGTCGCATAGATGTGTGTGTATTCACGCAAGTTCTGCTCCAGCCAGTGTGAGATGGTGTAGAGCTCCTCGCGTGTGCTCTGCGAGAGCTGGCGAAAGGAGGTGAACTCATCGCTCGACGAGTCATCCTCAATATAAATTAGATCCAAGAGCTCGACAGGCTTCAGTGGTGCGCTGTGCTTCTTAAGGAGCATGCTATAATGCTGATTGAGGCCCTCGCAGCCGTTATTAAATAAACTGGTGACATTTTCCAGCTCGACGCTTTGCGAATTGTTGTGCAGAAAGTAGTCCATGGCGGCGCGAAGCTTGGCCAGCGCGTCCAGAAAGGCGCCAATGTTGCCCTCAATGGGGCCCTGATGGATGAGCTGGCAAACCTCCTGCGAGACATCATAGTGAGAGAGCACGTTCTCCAGGCAATTCAATGTGGCCTCTAAATCTGTAAGGAGTGATATTTAGTTCATTTATCTCTACAATAAACCAAATAAACTTACTTTGTTGTCTCTTTTGCAGCTGTTCCGTCTCCTGGTAGACGGGCAAAATGGTTTGCTCCAAGTTGCCCAAGCGCTTCTCGAAAATGGTGAGTATGCTGGACATTTGCGTGGACAGATCATGATACTTGTCCACACGATCCTTGAGCAGCACCAAATTGGTCGTTTCTTTTTCCAATTTGTTATGCGCTTGCAGAGAACTGTCCAAATTATTCATTGTTTTGATATTGAACAGCAAAATGGCAACAACACCGCCCACAGTGTGTACTAAAAAATAACAGCTGTTTGTTATCGATAGTTGGGTGTGTGTGCTAAAACAGGCACTGCCAGTGCTGCCATTTGCGATTTTTTGCCGTTGTATTTATGTTATCGATAACCTCCGCTCGGTTGCCATGGCAGCAATTGTTTTGGCCCAAAACAAAACATAAATAAAATGTAAAAAGTGGAAAACTATGCAGCTGCTATAAATTAAAGAAAATGCGTGGCGTGCTGAAATGGTTAGAGCGCATCGAATTTCCGAATGCGAAGGAAGAGAATACCAGGTAGAGCAGCTAGAGGTGCAGAAGAAGGAAACTCCTATTAACCCATTTTTTCCAGTGTTCATTCCGTTTGCTATGCGCCCGATGGCAGCCAATTGGTTGTGGCAGCGGGTGAGCGTTTGCTCATCTATAATCCAAACGATGGCTCCTTGTTGAATACCTTGAAGGCGCACAAGGATGTTGTCAATTCGGTGGTTTATTCACGCGATGGCAAACGCTTTGCCAGTGGAGCGGCCGATAAGATGGTCATCGTGTGGTCGCCGCAGCTGGAGGGGCTGCTCAAGTACTCGTAAGTTTAGAGTGCATTAATTTAGCCCAAGATTAAGCTCTCTGCTCTTAACAGGCATGGCGACTCCATACAGTGCATGTGCTTTAATCCCGTCTCGCACCACTTGGCCTCCTGCTCCACCTCGGACTTTGCCTTCTGGTCGGCGGATCAGAAGGCTGTGCAAAAGTATAAAATCGGTTCGCGAGTCAATGGCTGTGCCTGGACCAACGATGGACAGTACTTGATCTTGGGTCTGGCAAATGGCAGCATCTCCATACGCAGTAAACTGGGCGAGGAGAAGAGTCGTATCGATCGTCCAGGTGGCTCGAGCAGCTCCGTTTTCAGCGTGCAATGCTGTCCAGCCAATGGCGCCGGCAGCGTGGACACCATTGCCGTTGCCGACTGGGCGCAGACTTTGTCCTTTCACACGCTCAGTGGCCAGGTGATCGGCAAGGAGCGTGCTCTGGGATTTGATCCGCTCTGCATGCAATACTTTCCCAATGGCGAGTTCTGTGTGGTTGGCGGCTGCACCGGCAGCTTGCACTTCTTTACACGCGATGGCGTGCGCCTGGGCACACTTGGCGATGGCTTCGATTCGTGGATCTGGTCGGTGGCACTGCATCCGAATGGACAGTCCTATACCATAGGCTGTCAGGATGGCACGCTGGCCTGCTTCAACATAGCCTCCAGTACGGTGCATGCTCTTTATCGGGAGCGCTATGCCTTCCGCGAGAACATGTGCGACGTGATCATTCAGCATCTGATGTCGGGCCAGAAGGTGCGCATCAAGTGCCGTGATCTCGTCCAGAAAATCGCCATCTATAGAAACCGTCTGGCCGTGCAGCTGCCCGAGCGTGTGGTGCTCTACGAGCTCAGCTCCACGGAGAACCAGCCGATGCACTATAAAGTCAAGGAGAAGATTCAGCAGAAGTTCGATTGCAGTTTGCTCGTGGTTTGCGGCCTGAATATTGTGCTGTGCCAGGAGAAGCGGCTGCAGTGCCTGGACTTTGATGGCGCACTGCAACGGGAATGGATCATGGACTCGTTTATACGCTATATCAAAGTAACAGGCGGTCCGCCGGGTCGTGAGGGTCTCATGGTGGGCCTGAAGAACGGCCAAGTCTTTCGCATATTCCTCAACAATTCGTTGCCTTTGCTCATTACGACGGCGGTGTCGGCGGTGCGCTGCCTGGACATCAATGCGAATCGCAGCAAGATTGCAGTTGTGGATGATGCTGGACGGCTGGTGGTGCGAGATTTGCTCAACGATACAATACTCTATCAGGATGTGGGCGTGAATAGCGTCACGTGGAACACACATCTGGATACAATGCTCTGCTACACGCACACCACTGGCGGGCTGAGCGTGCGAGTGGGCAATTTGCCGCCGAGGGCACCACAGAATATGCACGGCGTGGTGGTGGGCTTGTGTGGTGCAACGGCATTTTGTCTGCGTGGCAACATAATGCACAATACGCCGCTGGCTCTGGGCGCCACCATGTGGCAGTTCATCGAAGCGGGCTTGTTTGAGTAAGTCTGGAATTTTGTTGAGAAGAAGCCAATCTAATCCACTTTTACTCCTCTCTCCAGTGAGGCTTACCAGGTGGCCTGCCTGGGTGTCACCATCAGCGACTGGGAGGGCTTGGCTCAATCTGCTCTTGAAGCTCTACACATAAACATTGCTCGCGATGCCTATGTCAAGGTGCGCAATTTGCCTTGGCTGCAGCTCATCAGCGAGCTGCGTGAGCAACAGCAGCGCGCGACTGTGCCCAAGGAGGTGCTGCTCGGCGAGAGCTGTGCCTTTGCTGGCAAGTTCAAAGAGGCCGCGCGCTTGTTTCTCAAATGCAATCAAACCTCGCGTGCGCTCGAAATGTATACGGATTTGAGGATGTTCGATCTGGCGCAGGAGTATCTGAAAGATGGCAGCGAAGGCGAGAAGCGGGAACTCGTGCGCAAGCGTGCAGAGTGGGCTTACTCTGTGAAGGAACCCCGAGCAGCTGCTGAGCTGCTGCTCTCCGCGGGCGAGCATCAAAAGGCCATAGACATTGTCGCCGAACAGGGCTGGGCAGATGTGTAAGCTGAACAGGCTGGAGATCAATTATTGAGGGCATTAACTAATCTTATGCTCCTATTTACAGTCTCTACGACATTGGCCGCCGTTTGAGTCTGAGCGAACGCGATGCTGTGCTATCGGTTGCTCAGAATCTGAAGACTCTCAAGGCTTTGCCACTCGCGGCTGAAATGTTCAAGAAACTGGGCGACGAGGCTCAGGTGGTGCAGCTGCATGTCGAGGTGCAGGATTGGGCCGAAGCCTTTCGTTTGGCGGAGGCTTTGCCAGAGCTGCTGCCCACTGTGCACTATCAGCATGCGCAGTGGCTGGCGGAAACGGATCAGTTTATAGAAGCGCATCAGGGTATGTGCTGGATGTTAGCGAATTTTGATATATTATTAACATTGTTTTGCCTTGCTTTATAGCCTATCTAAAAGCTGGTCGCACCAAGGATGCAAATCGTCTGCTGAAGCAGCTGAGCAATACGGCCATTGTTGAGAAGCGTTACCTGGATGCCAGCTACTTTTACTGGCTGCTGGCTAAACAGTATTTGGATATTTATCACGAGAAACCGTATGGCTGAGCTTGTTTTTTATATATCCTGTAAAATTTAACTCTTGCTTTCTCTTGCAGTGAGCAAAATGCCATTGATCATCATCTGAACGAGTACAAAAACCATTTGCGCATTGCTAAGGTCTACTATGCCTATAGCGTCATCTTTAACTATATGAAGGAACCATTTACCACCCATTCACCTGTCAGTCTCTTCAATGTGAGCCGTTTCATATTCAATGAAGTGGAGAACAAGGGCGCACCCAAAGGCGTTAGCATGTTGTAGGGCTAATCTATAATCTATATATACACAAATTTGTAGAAAACTGATTCTTATATCCCCACAGCTCCGTTTTGTTCACGCTGGCCAAGCAGGCCAAATTGCTGCAGGCTAATAAGCTCTGTCTGCTGGTCAATAAGCGTTTGCAATCGCTTAAGCCACCTGCGGGCGTTCAGGAGCAAATCGATGTAAGTTCTTAGAATATATAAGAAAAGCATTTAGTCATCTCTATTATCTTTCGACAGCTAAATTTCCTGAATAGCAAGGCCTGCAAGAGTGGCTTCAATGATCCGGAGGAGCTGCTGCCCTTGTGCTACAAGTGCTCCAATTACAGTCAGCACTTAAATAGCAATATTTGTCCAACCTGCAGACAGGACTATATCTTTTCATTTGTTTCATTTGGTAAGGGAGCTAAACCGAAAGGAAGTCCAACTATAAATATAATTACTTTTATGCTTTTGTGCCGTAGAAATTTTGCCTTTAGTACAATTCCATCCGGAGGTGGACATTAGCGATGCCGAGGCGGAGCGTTTGCTTTTGGCTCCAGCTAAGAATGCCGAGGATGCGGATCCCTTTAATGAAGATGTGGCCAGCGCGCTGCCTTTGAGCTTGGATCGTAATGCGTTGCGCGCTATAGATCCCAATCATGTACTGATACTAAAGCGTCAGGATAAGCACATACGCAACATATATTATCGTAATATATTGCCCGATTTGCAGGTGACATACTGCTCGGAGTGTTTGCTGGTAGGACGGAGATGCTCATAGTTGAAATTCCCATTTCATATATGTGTTTACTTTCAGCTCTTCTATGCCGAGGACTTTGAGCTGCAGGTCCTGCAGAAGGGCTATTGTCCGTTCTGTCGCACCTCGTCGGATTTGTTGCTGAAAGACTTTTGATTAACTTAAAGTACAATGCTCTTTAGTAGAGTTTATAATGCTAGCTTATATTTAATTTAAAGCGTGATGTTTTTTACATATCCGTCCAACAAAAATAGAAACTAAGAAACTATAAATTTGTCAAGATTTGATAACTTCATTAGTCAGTTATTCTAGTTAAGCCCACGTTTCCTCTTGATAGCGTCGCTGTTTTATCAGTTGCTCCATGTAGGTCGCATCGTTGTCCAGTGCCTCAATGAATGCCTCTCGGACCGCCTTTGGCATATTGTTGGAGCTGCCAGCCACATAGACATAGGCATTATCTTCCTTAATCAATTTAGCTAAATGTGCGCCGTGCTCCTTGATCAGATGCTGCACGTAAACCTTGTTCTCCTGGTCACGCGAGAAGGCCACATGCAGCTCCACACTGTTATTCTCTTGCCATGCCTTAAAGTCTTCCATGAAGTGGTAATCCTTTGCCTGATTACGACAGCCAAAGAAGACAACAAGGCGACCCACCTGCTGGCCCAGCTGCTGCAAGTGCAAACGATGTTGGATAACGCTGCGAAAGGGCGCAATGCCTGTGCCGGGTCCAATCATGATCAGAGGCGTCTGCTGCTCTTTGGGCCAGGTCATGGTGCCCGGCTTGATGGCACCGCGTAGCTCCACGCCCGCCTCCAAGTTCTTCAGCCAATTGGAGCACAGACCCAAGCGTGGAGTATGCATTATGGTCTTATAGCTAACTACGGCGACGAGCAAGTCAAGCGAGTTGGCAGATGGATCGGATGCAATGGAAAAGCTGCGCGTTTGTATCAATGGCATCATCTCGAATAGCTGGGAGAGCGTCAGTTTGGCCATGGCATGTCGAAAGTCCTGCAACAGCTCCAGCAGCATGCGACGTGGTCTGTTTACATAGGATATCAGATCCTCCAATCCTTCGGCGCTGCAAAACTCTAAGAGTTTCTCGCGCTCCATTTCATCCTCGCAGTTCTGGGCGAGCACCTCCAGCAGTCTTTGACGCGGCCTGGCGCTTAGATCCCAAATATACTGTGCTGCCTGCTGCAATGTGAGCGGCTTGGAGTAGGCCAAAGGCAAAGGCAAATCCTCGTGAGCGCTGCTCACCTCCACCACGGTGTGGGCATCGAATGGAAGCTGATGTTCCTTGAGCAGTTCAAAGAATGAGTTGACGAGTTCACAGCTATTTTGTGGCTGCAAATCGAGCACGTCGCCGGGCTGCCAGCTGGGCGTATCTGTGCTGCTGCTCAATCGCAGCAGGCGCACATCCTGGAAGTGATCCTCGGCTGTGGTGCGCGTATTTTCCGCTAGTTTGAACACGTGTGCCTCTTGTCGCTGTATCCAATGCAGGCGCTGCTCAGCTGGAGGATGCTCTTGCTCCAGCACACGCACATTCCACCTCTTCACTAGGATCGGCTCCTGCTTGCGCACAGCCAACGTTTTGCTTAGTGTCTCCCAGAGTTCCGCAGTCCAGGCTAGCGATGTGCCTAAGTGCCCATAGTCATGCTGATCATCACATAGGCCCAGGGAACATATTGACTTGGCGCCCAGATTCAGCAGACGCTTGTGGAGCTTTTTGGCTGCATAGTTGAATTTGGAGTAACTGGAGTCGCCCAATCCCAGGCAGGCAAATTGTAGACCACTCAGTGAGTGGTTGGGCAGGCTGCGCTTGAGTAGGAAGCGCCACGCGTGTTTCATATTGTCCGGCTCCATGCCATCGCCAGTGGTGGCCACTACAAAGATAACGAGTCGTTCCTCGACCAACTGTTGAATATCATAATCCTCCAGGCCGAGCACTGGTCCCTGGAAGCCCCATTGGCGTGACTCACGCCATATCTGCTCGGCCACATCCTGAGCGGTGCCCGTTTGACTGCCATAAAGTACCAAAAGTCGCATAATTTTGAATTAACAAGAATTTTGAAAAGCTACGAAATTCCAATTGCTGATAAGGCCGGCACGATAGTTGTACTAAAAACATGGTTCATATATGGTATAAGGTAGACAACGATAGTTACATACGATAGTTGTAGTTACATGAAGAAAAAAAAAACAAACTAAATCGAACAAAAATTCATAAAAGTAAAAAATTACTTAGTATTATAAAACATATTATTAGTAATATAAATTTACTTATATATATATAATTAATTTTAATAATTTTTATGATTAATTGTAGTCAGTTGTGATGTCACAGTCTATGTGATAGTTCATATCTCTATGTCTTCACAATCTATGCGATAGTTCCACCACTTTTTGGCTTAGCGCAACAATTGTTGTTATCGATAGACTTATCGACATTTGCTAAGCGATTTATTTGCAAACCGATTTCACAATATGAATTCACGTTCTCTTGAGCTTCGCACAAAATTGAAAGTTTAAGCAAGTGAGTAACTTCATTCAATTGGCAGAAATTATGGCAAAAAGTCAGTCGGACGTGCAGCTGAGCAAACAGTTATCCTGGCTGTTGCGGCACGGCGCACAAACGGAGGGATTCACAATACAGGCAGATGGGTACGTCTGCGTTGCCGATATTTTACAGCATCCGCGTTACGGCGCTCAATACAGTGTAGAAAAATTGCGGGAAATCGTTGCAGCAGATGCCAAGCAGCGTTACCACTTGCGTTTTAATCCCCTAACGGGCGTAGAGGAGATACGCGCGAATCAGGGCCATTCGCTGAGGGCTGTGCAGGCCGAGGCCTGCCTGGAGCGCATCAGCAGCAGCGCTGAGCTGCCCGAGCCTGTGGTTCATGGCACCTACTATAAGAACTGGGCGCACATCAAGACGGAGGGTTTGAAGCGCATGCAACGCAATCACATACACTTTGCCGTGCTGAGCGGGCAAGGTAAGGCCGTGGTGAGCGGCTTTCGCAGCGATTGCCAGGTGCTCATCCACTTGGATGTGGCGAAGGTGCTCGAGGATCAGCTAGAACTGTATCGTTCCAGCAACAATGTGATACTGTGCGCTGGCATTGCTGGCTGCATCTCGCCAGCTTATTTTCAGCGTGTGATTGATAGACGAACGGGAAAGTCTTTAACTTACTAATCCGATCCGGGCTACTATATCTGTGTGTATATATATATGTGTCGCATGTGCTGTGCTTTAGACTTTAGTTCAAATGTGCCCCGTAAATAAAATGTACTAAGTTTGTGTTTTAATCAGTTGCTTTTAAAATTTGGTTTTTACAGAAATGAGCGACTTGGAGACTCGCACAAGGCCGTCCCAGGACGATTCGGTGCACTGCAAGGTGTGCGAAGCGACCTTCAAAACATTACAGGATTGCCTGGCCCATGAGCTGCTCAAGCATACGATAAAGCCACAGAAGAAGCTGCGCAAATGCCTCGATGCTATCACAAAGCTCTTCGCCAGCGAGCAAATCCAATGCGAACGTCGCGTACTGAAGGCCACCTTGGCCCAGTCACCGGTTGGGCAGCATTTGCGTGCCGTCTTGGCATTCTACTCGGGCAACTGCAATGAGCTGTCCGCCTGCTTCTCCCAAGTGCGAGATACCCTACAAAAACAGTTGCAGGGCAGAGTAAAAGTATATCCGTTCGGCTCACTTGTAACGGGGTTGGCCTTAAAAGGTTCGTATGGCCAGATACCAATTGCCAACTGCCATTCTTATACTCTTCCTCTTTAGATAGTGACATTGACTTGTTTTTGGAGCAAACGGACGCCAGCTCGAACAGCGTATCTAATCGTCAATTGTTCAACAAGATCTACAATTTTTTGCGTCGCAGCGAGTGCTTTCAGGATGTCTTTGCCATCCGGCATGCCCGTGTGCCCATCATACGCTGCAAGCACGTCTATAGCGGACTGAGTCTGGACATCAACATGTCCAGTCCGAACAGCACGTACAATTCGCGCTTTGTCGCCGAACTGCTGGGCAGGGATGTTCGCATGCGTGAACTTTTCCTATTCCTCAAATTGTGGGCCAAGAAGCTGAAGATCATTGGCAGCGGCAGCATGACCAGCTATTGTTTGATCACCCTCATCATCTTCAGCATGCAGCAGCAGAAGCAATTGCCTTCGATTAAGCAGCTGCAGAACCGTTGCCCGGCCCTCGAGGTCATGGGCGTCAACTATGGTTATAGCTTTCAGCAAGTGCGTCCAATACCGGCCAGTTTGACCACCCTGGATCTAATCTCCGATTTCTTTGCGCTATACAATCAAATGGAATTTGAGCGGAAGCTCTTGTCGCCCTACTTGGGCTATGCACTGGATCTGGAGACAGCTTTCTCGGTGCCTGGCACATTTCCCGAATACGAACAGCAGCTGCAGGCGATGGCCAAGGCGACGGGCGAGCAGCCCGAACCGTTTCAGAATCAACGCTGTGTTTGCGTGCAGGATCCCTTCGAGATGCAACATAATGTCGGCCAGTCGATATCCACAACAAATCTCTGCTATCTGCGCGAATGCTTGGCCCTGGCCCATCAAGCTTGTTGTGATAAGAAGCTGGTCGCAACGCCGGCAAAACTTTATGACTATTTGCTGTTTGGCCTGGCCGAGCAGCTGTTGCAGGGTCAAAGAGTAGAGCAGGGCCATCCGGCCAAGGTGCGCCGACAAGTGTCGTCGACCAAGGAGCGGCAGCCAGAGGCAGAGAAACCCAAAGTAGAGACAACAGCCAAGATTGTAGTGGAAACAGCAGCGAAGCCAGCTCCAACACCAAAGACTGCAAAGGACAAGAAGCCCATTGCTGTTGCTACAGCAAAGAGCGTAGTTGCTGCAACTGCTGCCATGCCAACGGAATTGCCAGTCGAACCCAATGCTAAGCCCAAAGAGAGATTATCGTCGACTAGCTCCGTGGAGAATGGCTCGCCCATGAGCCATGTCCACATACTGAAGCCCACAAACAATGATCTGAAGAGTTTGCGTGCGGATTTCCTTAGCAAAAAGGCGAATGCGAAGCAAACAATTTTTTACTATTGGGTCGAATGCTATGTGGATGCGATCAAGGATATTCTGGCCAATATATATGGCTTGAATTTGAAGCTGATCGAGCCGGAAGAGGACACCAAACTGATCGCTGCCGACTCTCAACCACTGCCGCAACATTATACCTGGCTGATCAATACCTCGCTCGATACCTGGAGTGCGCGCAACTTTCAACGCTCCACCAAACAATCCTTCTTCGCCCAGCAGCTACAGCAGACTATCGAGTTCATCAAGACACGGCCGGCGAATGCAAGTTTCGCTGTCAATCTAAACGGACGTTTCTCGGTGATAATTGGCGCAGACTACAAGGAGCTGCGGCTCGAACTGCAGCCCATGCCCAGTGATGCCCTGGGCCTGCAACGACACAGTCCACTGACCAAGTTCTTCAAGTCCCTGAAGAATATGTTGTGCAATTACAACTTTAAGGAGAAAGTCATTAGCCTGCAGTATCAGCGCTGAGCGCCAGAAGAAGTCCAATGTTATCTACTTACAAAAACAAAAAAAAAAAAAAACAAAAAAAAAAACAAAAGAAAACGAATCGTTGAGAAAAGGAAAAATATAACCAAACAGACAAACAGGAGACAAAAGGAACGAGGAAATATTTTAAATGAATGAAATAATATTGAAAGATATAAGATATTGGGCTAGGTTAGAGCTAAATTTGAAGAGAATTGCAATAGCGGCTAATTGGCAAATTACAAGTATCATATCAATAGTATATATATATATATATAGAATATATATACATATATATAAAGAAAGATCTGCAAAGTGTACATAGAAACGAAAGACATTTCCATCAATTTCATGTCGTATATATACATGTATATATATATATAGTAATATAGATATACTTATATACATATACACATATATACTCATACATACAAACATATATATATCTCGTGCATATAGAGTTTAAATTTTAGTTAACTGACGATTTCTTCTGATCTGACAACGCTCACAATAAATTTCAAATTGCAATTCTCGACAAAAAAAACAAATTTTTTTTTAGAGATCTTTACAAAGACAACAAATTTTTTGTACATATTATTTTCTCAGCTAGGAATAAAAAGAAATTGTTTGGTTGTAATTTGAAGAAAAAACCCGATTTTCTTTACTCTCACTAATTAGACAATTCTATGAATGTAACAAATATGTATTCAATATAACTATAAATATGTGTATTTGATACGGCGAACTTAGGTATTATATAGATATACATATATATATATATAATCGATGTAAAATTTATAATAATTGAAAACTTGGCAAATGTCTTTTTGTAACGATATCAATTGGGAATTGGGATTATAGAGGCTTAGATATCTATATACACATATCCATAAAGTAGACGACGAAGAGTGAGCAAAAGGTTTAATGCGAGGGTAGTTTGATACGCTTTGGGACTTAACAAAAACATTTAGCTATTAATATAATTAAGTTTGACAACTATTCAGACTACCCTCGTCTCTAGTTATGTACATATTATCTAGTAAGTAAATATTATCACGTTGCTGCTCTGGAAATGTTCCGAGTCTTATTAATGCCTAGATAGATAGAGAGAGAGAGAGAGCGAGAGAGGAGCTACTACTACGTTAAGCCCTTAACAACTACATATAACGGCACTTGGGGGCTTAAGCCTAAACAATCATAATCTCCATAATATCAGAGGCCCGATCAGCCTCCTTTGTGCTTGCAATAGCAATACTTCTTGATGGCAAAGTCATTCATGCAGTCCGCCTCGCCGTTGTACATATTGAGACGACTCACAGAGCCCGTCACCAACAGATTCTCGTCCTCTGGCAGCTGCTTGTTGTAGCGCACGGTTGCCTCGTAGAGCGCCTTGTTCGGTGCTGTGTAGAAGATGAGCCAATAGATCTCTATGTGGCTGGGATCGTTGTCGTTCGGATGCGCCTTATATGCGGCGCTCATGCTCTGCAGCGACAGCGGCTGGCAGAGATGCGCCAGGCTGCCGTTGCGAAAGCTGCTCACATGGTCGTTCAGGTAGCGCACCACGCGCTTGGCCAGCTGGCGCACAATCTTCGAGTTCTTGTAGACGCTGTCGTAGGCCCAGCACGTGCACCAGTGATCCTCAATGGCTACGTCCTCGCAGCTGCGATTGAGGGGCACCGGCAGCAACAGGCTCTGGCATTGCGGGCAGTCCTTGGCACCACCCAGATCCTCCTGGCTGCTAACGCGACCCGTCAGCGAGAGTATGTGCTTGAGTGTCACGTGCAGGTCGTAGGGCGTGGTCAGGCGATTCCGATTGAGACGCAGTGCGTCCACAAATTCTGGATGCGCTTTTCTCACAAACTCCGGCAGCCAGATGAACAGGAACGGCAATCGCTCCTCCAGGTGACCCGACCAGGTGGAACGCGTTGGTCCAAAGCGCAGACCATGATCACTGAAGAAGACGACAATACTATTCTCCATTGTGCCCTGTGCCACTAGCCTCTGCATATATCCTCTCAAGTACTCATCCATGGAACTGGTCTGCGAGATGTCGCTGTGGCTGTGCGTGTTCGTCCAGAAGAAGCCGAAGAAGCTGTCGTTGTGATAGCGTCTGGCAAACTCCTGGGCATAGTTGTATACGTGCTCCGCCTCTGTCGCATAGCCCACGCAATGGGGCATGCCGAGCACATTGTTGCCACCGAGCTGCTTCTCCGCCGCATACAAATACGGACGCATATAGTAGTCCACGGGTGGTTGCTGAAAACCTTTCTTCAGATAGTTGAAGGTGTTGATCTTGATCGCATCCTCGCCGTAGGCCGTCACGTAGCCATGCTGCTGGAACAGCTTCCAGATGAAGTCACACTTCTCCAAGCCGTTTACTGTATAGGGACTACAGTGCTTCATGGCTGTGGAGAGATTGTAGCCCACCATCAGTGCCATTATGTTGGGAAACGTATTGTCATCGATCTGTGTGGGAGTGAGATTTTAGCTGGGATTTGATTTGGGTTAATTATTGAGCTTACCTTATTGTACCCCGCCAGCTCGAACCAGTCGTTGTCGTACAGATACTGCGCTGTCTTGGGCATCGCGCGTATGAGATTCACTCTCGAAATGCTATCGATGCCTATCATCAGAACACTAGGCACACGCTTGCCCCGATCCTTGTGCGCCCACTGCTCCAGTCGCTGCCGCACGGCAGATCGTTCCGGTATCGTCGGATGTCCATTGACATAGACTTGATCCCGCTCCGACTTACACTTAACTATAATGCTGTCTGTCGTGTTGGCCAATTGTGCTCCACTCTTGAATTTCTCGCAGGGCGTATAGTTAACATCCATCTCGCTGGCGCGCTCCACGCCCATGTAGCAGCAACTCAGCTTGCTGCTCTTCTTCGAGTTGGCCAGGGCAGACGGATCGATCTTCAGCACATAGCGTTGAGCCGTTGCATTGTAGTGGATGGTGGTGAGTGGTGGATGAGACTTGCAGGATTTGTAGGCGACACGCTTGAAGTGACGCATCACCTCACGCTTATACGGATCCAGATCCACAATTCTGCAGTGGTTGCTATAGACAAGATAACCTTTTGGCAAAGGGGTCGGTGGATCAATCAGCTGATTAGTGGTAAGCTCGATGGTTAGGTTAAGCTGTGGCGTGGTGGTTGCGTTCGAACAGACAGCTGAACACGACAATTTGTGTGGTTGGGTGGGTGGACGTTTCATGCAGGGAACACAAAAAGCGAATGCCAACAGAAAAAGTAAACAAACAACAGAACAAACAAATATGGAAATCATATACAAATCTAAACAGATATCGATGCAAGCTACTCAAATACCTTCCATGTCCAGGACATTCGACTGATGATGCACCTGTATATTGTCCAGATCGAGCACATCTGCCGGTCCAATCAGAAAGTAGGAGAACACAAACATCAACAGCAGGCCGAGCAGCAGCTTCCGTCGCAGCACAATTTGTCGAAAATACCAGAGCAGCGTCGGCGCTTGGCCAGGCTTAAAGCCAATGCCCATCAAGGCCGGCTCCTGGGCATCCTGGCAGCCATCCTTGGCCTCCACATCGTCCGCATACTCCAGCAACGGCCGCTTGTCAGCCATTCCAATAATTATTTGAAATCAAATTGATGCTGCATCATGTTTGGTTAAATTTTGACTGCGAAACCAGAAAACAATGAAAGATAAGAAAAAACATTGTGGAGTAAATGGTAACGACTGCGCGATACTCTGTTTATAGTTTGTATATAGAGAAAATAAATTTATGTATAATTTGCGAAGACTTTTTGAAGTGTTGTTAGAGAGTGTATACAAAGTTGAAAGAGCAGAGAAGGGAATATGTTTAACAATCGGGTATTTTCCATACCATACTCTGTTCATAACTTAATATATAGAGACTATAAGTATTAGGGAAATATGCATATATGTTTTGTACTCTTTGCTCTATTTACAAGGTAAGCTAAGGTAATATAACTATCAGCAAAACATATATAATCATCTGTATTCTAGCTTTGACAGCCCTGCATGCAAGAAACTGAAAGCGAAGAAAACAAATGTAAGAGTATGCAGTGCTCTGTTTACATGTGGAAATATAAGTATTACAGTTATATGCATATAAACTTGGTGTACTTCTACTCTGTTTGCGAACAGATGTAAGAGAAGTAGAGAACATGATATTTAATTTCCGCGTCAGTTGCTAAAAACTGCACGATACTCTGTTTATAATACTAGTTATTATATTATATAGATGGCATATTACTTTTAAGATGACTCTCTAAATATAGGTTTTGGCATATATTTATTCAATGTATATACAATTTTTGATAATAGATTTTAGAGCTCAATCTATTGCCCTTGGCTGCCCACTATGCCGTTTACAGTTCAAAATATATAGATATATATGTATGTATAAAAGGTGTGATGTTCACTCTCATAAGTTCTGTCTAAATTGCAAAAATATGTTTAGAGCAAAGAACACAAACAATAAAGTTGAACTTTAACAACGAGTGTTATCAATTTCTGGCTACTCTGGTATGTTGGGTAACTCAATTGCCTATGTCATAATATTTATATATCTCTCTGATATGTTTATGTAAAGCGAATATGCCCTTCGGCAGTTTATAAACAACGTAAAAATAGTTAATTGAACGAGTTAAACAAAATATGAGAAACAAAGCAAAAAAGCATTGCGTGTTTTATGATATCGGAAGGTAATATAAATATGTTGGGATATATGTATATACATATATATACATATGTATATATATGCTTGCTGTGCGTCAAATTAAAAAGTGATTTAATACTTCAAGGAACAGTAAAAACTAAAAATATAAAAATCATTATGAATTATGCAAAATGGTAATTAGCCTTAAATTATCTTTATAGAAAAAAATATGGAAATAAAATTATTTAGCTATAAAATATACATAAACAATTATTGATTGACTCTCAGATGCTCTGCAATATTTATTATTTATTAATTTTTAACTACTTTAGTCTTGGCCTTTAAACAGTTGTACTATTTCCCACTTAGTCATAATTTAAAGAAATTGATTTTTTTTTGTATTTTTCTTGCTTGAGCTTTGTTGATTATTATTAAAGCTGTGGTTTATATTGTAGCATATATATTTTTAGATATTTATATGCGTGTTGAAAACAATAACTTAATCATTAAAATACCGGATGCAACTTGTTTTTTTTAAGAACTTGTTTAAGATTAGAGCATATGGGCTAGTGGTTTCCGTTCTATTCAAATTCTCTTTCTTTGTTTCTTTTGTTTCTTAAATGTACTTTGGGTATGTGTTTTTGAAATAATAGAATAATTTGAGCTTAGTTTGGATAGCATTTGATAGGCATTTCTATAAGCTTCTTAGAAGATATATAAAAAAAAAATTTTATTTAACATTTTGTTTCTGGCAAAAATATTTTTGCTTTTTTAAGAAAAATAAAGAATACATTAAATAAAATTTTTGTTATAGAAAATAAGAAAAATAATAAAATAAAATAAAATTCTTAATTATGATTTCTAAGAATATATACTATTGTAAAAAAATTTTAATTTTTATAAAAACTATAAAAAAAAAATAATAATAATAATAAATTATATTTAATATTAACCTTTTGCCACCAGCCTTATTACTGTTCACTGCTGACTTTTCCTATAGTTTTCTGCTTATAGTAGTAAATATATTTCATCAATAAATTTTTTATGCTTAGCTCAGCACTTACTTATAAGCGTTGTGTTTGGGTTGAAGCTCAATATGCATATATATATATATTTTTATTATATAAATTTTTTTTTATTTTTATATAATTTATTTAGTATATTTTTGTTGGCTTGCAAATGTTGCAGCTGCTTTGTGGGTCGTCTATGTTTAGAATGGGGCACTGCACTGCACTATATGTCTGTCTGACTGTCCGTCCGACTGTCTCTCTGTCCGCTCACGTATTCACTGCCAAGAACAAATTGTAATTTGCATTGCATAAAAATTAGCCAATTAGACAAATAAACAATGACAATTTTTACAGCTCATTTGCAATGTTCACCAAAATAAGAAGCGACACAAATATATATATATATATTTTTTTATATATAAATTTAAATACTCAACATCATTTAACGTTCTGCACTTTGTTTAACTAATTTCGAAAATTGAAATTTTAATTGAAATTGACATAAATTGAAATCAGAAATTTAATGCGCGTCTTTTTCCGCTGCGTAGCGTCGACCGCCTCGACCGATCCACAACAATATACAAATAAAAAAAAAAAAACGAAAAACAGAAAAAAAAGATACAGATACAAACAAAATGTTTAGCTGCAGTTGCTGACGAAAGCGAATGGGGCAGCTCGTGTCTAGCCAGCAGCACGAAATTTACGAACTGCTTCGGCTCTTGACTATCTTTCAATTGAATTTGAATTTGAATTTTTTTTTAGTTTCTGCTATACGCCCGTCGTTTTCCATGCATAGCTTTATAGATGTTTCGATAACATTGGATTATCACAAACATAACTGAAAGCGTGAGCTGAGTTTTATATAATGATTTGTATACCTTAGGATTGAAGGTCGAAGTTCGTATACTTGGATTATTTATTAATCATTTTCCAGTCAAATTCTTTGCACTTTTTTATTATTTATTAAAAATTTAGTTTAGGGTTTAAATTTCAGTTTAATTATTCTGTGTATTTTAAATATTTATACATTTTTTTTCTTTGATCCAATACTTTTGGTGCCTCCCACCAAATCGCTTATTTATTCTAAACAATAGCCATATTTTTAGCTTTTATCTCGTAAGTTTTTTTATGGGTTCCAAAAATAGATTTGAAATTTTTTAAATATTTTCTATTTTCTATTTTTTTTCTGTTTTTTTTTTTTTTGTATATTTATTTTTTTTTATTTTTAGTGCTTCCATCAACAAAAATGTCATTAATCCCAGCGTATTTCGTAGCTCAGCTACCTTGAGCTTTTGTATTCTTAATGGGTGGGTTTCTTTTTCTCTCTTTCTCTCTTTGCCTCTGTCTCGCTCTCACTTTATAGTTTTTTACATTTTTCATTGATGTAGCAACAATGATTGATTATCTAATATGCTCGATTGCTGGTTTTAGCATCACGATTGTTTATGACACAATAGTTTCTGCTGCTTGCCCATCGAAAGAGATATTAAAATGTAATTGAAAAAAAAAAATAAAAATAAATAATGATTAACTTCCAGCAGAGTTATGCACATACATATATACAGATATATACAGATATTTATGTATGTATAAATATATATTTCTTTGCATAAATAATTCCCACGAAAGCATCAAATAATTGTAGTTAGTCAGCAGTGTTGTATTACACTGTACAACAACAATTTGGTCGCTTGAGTAATTTGATACGATTCAGATATCAATTTTGATATTATTTTTCATTATTATACATAAAATTTGGAAGTTCGATTTACTTCAATAAACATTTTTATTAATAAGTGAATCTAAGACCAAAACAGTTGAACAAAAAATCAATTTAATATGTTGAAAATATGAAATTGTTGAGGTAGATCCAAATGTGGATCTAAAAGAAGACCTCTGAGATGTATACTGAAGATTTAGGGAAAGTGAAAGAGAGAGAAAGAGAATAATTAAAAAAAAAGAAATCAAGAGATCTAGAAACAGATTGGAGTGCAAATTTAAAAGTAGACCTTGAGCTTGATCCAGAGATACATGTATAGATTTGGAAATATATCAGGGGGGGACATATCCAGGGGCTGATCTAGGGATATATTTGGAGGCATATCTAAAAGTAGATCTGGAGGCAGATTCAGCAGCTGATTTAGAGCTACATTTCAATGTTGATTTGAAAGTAGATATAGAGGCAGTTTCAGAGGCAGATACTGATACAGATATAGATCTTAAGGCAGATCCATGAGCTGATTTAGAGAAATATTTAGAATTACACCTAAAAGTAGATTTTGAGGTGGATTTGTATGTAGATGTGGAGGCAGATCCACAGATACCAGCAGAGCTAAATTATGAAATAAATCTGGAGGTAGAACTAAAGCTAAGTCAAGAGATAAAGCTAAGATAGAGATGCAGGCAGATTCAGAGATAGAGCCAAAGCAAAATATAGAGATATTTATTGGAAGTAGAACTGCCGCTAAATAAATTTGGAGGTGGGAATAGAGATCTAGCTGTTAGGGTAGATCCAAAGATCTAGAGATAGACTCATAGATAGATCTACAGATTAATCTATATAGAGTTCGATCTGTAGCCAAATCTTTAGCTAGATTCGGTAGTTAATCAATAGGCAGATCTAGTTGCCAGCTTCACAAAGTCTTAAATTGGAGCGAACCTTAAAAAAACTATATTTAACATATTATTTATTATATTTTAGACTTGTACTGCTTTGGCTTCTAGCCAATTTTAATTGCCATAGTAAAAAGTCAGTTAACACAAAAAATTGCTTCACTTTCCAGTCGCTTGCGTGCCTAAAATACATTTGCACTATGCACATGTCAATTATGCCCGATATTTTCTGTTGCAGGCTATTAGTTGTTGTTGGAAACTAATTAAAATTTAATTATAACTGTAAAACCCTTTTTTAAACTAATTATTAGTTGTAAAATGAACTAAGTATTGACTCAAAGTAGAATAAACAAACAGACATATACTGTCCAGACATATACTGTCCAGACACGGACACTGTTTATTGCATATTGCATTCTAATTTTGTATTTTTTCTATGCCTCAAGTATCATGAAAACAGGCGGCAAATGAGTCATGAATGCACTTTGTTAAATGGAGCACGTACTATGTGTGTATGTGTATATATATGTATAGGTATGTCGAGGACGTAGTGACGTAGTAAAACTCACACAGACAGTCGCACTTGTCAAGTTGCTATTGAAATGTTTTCAGTTGCAGCGTCAGCGTAAAAATTACAAAACATTGCTGTGACACAATAGATACTAACAAGCTGCGCGTACTCGAATACACACACACACACACACACACACACAGATACACCGCCCACTCAGACACACACAAGTGTAGAGAACTTTTTCGCAACCATTTTCTTTTCGTGTTTTTTTTTTTCGGTTTAATTTCTATTTAAGTTTTGCACTCACGTGTTTTCATTTGCTTTTATGCAGCTCTTTATTGATTGCAACAATATGTTGTAATATAAATTGTGCAAGTTTATTATTTTAATTACGCTGCACACGCATATGCACACTCGCACACACACACACACACAGAGAAAGACGCGCAAACGTACGCGACGCTCGCATGTCCTGCTGCAGTGGCCTGCAAACAGTTAATAACAAAATTCAAAATATTTTTGCAAGCTGGCGCCAGCGAGGCTGAGGCGTTCGCTTGTGAATGTGAGAGTGTGAGAGCTTTCACACATTAGCACAGCCAGCGGGACAGACAAACAAAGAGAGAGAGACAGAGAGAGAGAGAGCTGCAATTTGTGAGCGCCGCCTAAAAGCATGCAGTGTTTATTTGCTTGTCGCCTTTGTTTGCGGCGACTGCGCAGTCAGCGCCGATGCCGTCTAAGTCTCTCTCTCTCTGCCTCTCTCCACAACCAATCAGCGCAGACCACCTGTTACGTGCTCTTCAAGTATTTACACGACGCGCCTCTCACTATGAGAGGCTTGTGTCGTCTGAGTGTGTGTGTGTGTATGTGTGTGAAATTGTTGGCACGTGCTTGCCAAAAATGACAACAAGAAAATAAAGCAAACAAAAACAAAGCTGCGAAGCCTTGACAAATTCATAGCATACAATTTGGCACACCTTAGAAATGTAAATAATTTGTATAATGATTAATTATTTAATATTATTTATTGTTACTTTAATTAAAATTGTCATTATTCTGCTATAAAAACAAATTTTGTTCTTGCGTTTTGTTTTGATAGCGACAATAACAAAATCTGATCATTGGATCGTCGCCCAGGCAACTTATGTCACCGTGGTATGAATTGATACGGCTCACGGACCCAGTCACAACTATTCTATTGTATTTTGGAAGCTGCCTGTCGTATCGCAGTGTCGCCTCGTACAGTGCATTATTTGGTAATGTTGATATGGTTAGCATATAGATGCGTATATGACTTGGATCGAATGCATTGGCATCTGCCTTATAGGCTTTCTTAATTTGATTCAGTTCAAGTGGCACACATCGGTCCAAATAGCTGCCATTGTCACCATTGGCCAACAGGTAATTAATGTGACTGACTATGTGTTGGGCTAGCCTGATCAGAATTTTGCCCGAAGTTGCTTGAAACGTTCTGCACGTGCACCAGTGATCCTCAATGGCCACATCCGCGCAGCTACGATTGAGGGGCACAGGCAGAAATAGGCTCTGGCACTGTGGGCAGTCCTTGGCGCCACCCAGATCCTCCTGGTTGCCAACGCGGCCCGACAGCGACAGTATGTGTTTGAGTGTCAGGTGCAGATCGTAGGGCGTGGTCAGGCGATTCCGATTGAGACGCAGCGCGTCCACAAACTCTGGGTGCGCTTTTCTCACAAACTCCGGCAGCCAGATGAACAGGAAGGGCAATCGCTCCTCGAAGTACCCGAACCAAGTGTCACGCGTTGGTCCAAAGCGTAAGCCATGATCACTAAAGAAGATAACAATACTATTCTCCATTGTGCCCTGTACCACTAGCTGCTGCAGAAAACCTCTCAAATACTCATCCATGGAGCTGGTCTGCGAGATGTCGTCGTGGCTGTGTGTGCTCGTCCAGAAGAAACCAAAGGAGCTATCGTTCAGATAACGTTTTGCAAACTCCAGAGCATATTTGTAAACAGTTATTGCCTCCGTCTCAAAGCCCAAGCACTGAGGCAGCCCTAACTCTACATTTCCACCAAGTAGCTTCTCCGCCGCATATAAATACGGACGCATATAGTAGTCCACGGGCGGCTGCTGAAAGCCCTTCTTCAGATAGTTGAAGGTGTTGATCTTGATCGCATCCTCGCCAAAGGCCGTCACATAGCCATGCTGCTGGAACAGCTTCCAGATGAAGTCACACTTTTCCAAGCCATTTATTTCAGAGGGACTACAGTGCTTCATGGCTGTGGACAGATTGTAGCCCACCATGAGTGCCATTATGTTGGGAAACGTATTGTCATCGATCTGTGAGGGAGTGAGACTTTAGCTGACATTCGATCGGCATTATCAAATGAGCGCTTACCTTATTGTAGCCCGCCAGTTCAAACCAATTTCTGTCTCTCAAGTATTCTGCTGTCTTGGGCATTGCACGTATGAGATTCATTCTCGAGATGCTATCGATGCCTATCATCAGAACGCTGGGCACACGCTTGGCTCGATCCTTGTGCGCCCAATGTTTCAGTCGCTGTCGCACGGCATATCGTTCAGGTATGGTGGGATGTCCATTGATATAGATTTGCTCTGAATCCGTGTGACAGCTGACAATAATGCTGTCTGTTGTATTAGATAGCTGAGTTGTGCTACTGAATGGTTGACATGCCGTATATTCAACTTCATTGTCACTGATACGCTTCACGGTCTTGTAGCAGCAGCCAAATATGTGCTGCACGTTGTAGCTGGGAAATGCAGTTGAATCAATGCTCAGAACGTAGCGTTGAGTGTTGGCATCATAATGCACCTGGGTGAGTGGTGCATATGTCTCGCAGGGCACCAGGATTTCAGGGTTGAAAAACCTCATCACCTCGAAATTGTATGGATTTAGATCCACAATCTTGCATTTGTCGGAGTATACGAGATAACCTAATGGTGGTATAGGGAAGCATTTGCTGAGATTTTATCATGTTTTAAGTTTTTGAGAGAGGGAAAGATCTGTCTTAAATCCTCGGAAAACTTGGCTCATCGGACAATGTTTTATGAAAGGAAAAGCGTTGGCTAAAATCGAATCAATCATAGAATAATATTACAATAAAGAAAAGGAACCAACTGGATAACTTTGTGAGTAAGGGAGAGCACTAGCTGATGCTCTGATGAATCAACGGATAACTTTGAACTTCTATAGCTGTATACATTTTTTTAAGGTATTACAAACCTAGCATTTCAAATTCAGTTTCCTTTTTATATTGTTCCGTCGAATACTTATACTTATATTCATTTATTCCGATTAGGTAATAGCATGAGAGATAGAATATCGGAATCAATAAAGTGACGTAAACGTAGATGTTTTTGCGTTGACACAATATCTGGCGACAAAGCCAGATAAGTATCGACTTGCATGAAACAGATGTATAGGTTGATGATGCTTCGGTTGATTCCTCGCTGAGCTCAATTAACGATTGCCTCTCCATTTCAATTAAGCCTCAGAATCTATTAGTAAACTTCAGTTTGGGTAAACTTAATTATTTATACTTTTAATTTATAACTTTGTCAAGGTTGCCAAATTTGAAGTTTAATGTAAATGGAACTTGGTTAAATTTGCTCCGATTTTGTAGCGTAATCCTAATAGGTAGGAGTTGTAATAGGAGAAATAGGCGTATAAGTAGAAATATAAGTGAGCGTAGAACTAGTAGGTAGGTAGGTGGAGGAGTACAATTAAGAGAAGTAGTGGAAGTAGTAGTTAAAATAGGAGTAGAATTTCTATAGGAATGTAGGCCAACCAAAAGTTTAGAGTCTTTTACACTTAAGTTAACCACTCCCATTTTCTTCTAACAAAAATCCCATAAAAAATCAAATTTGCATAATTTTTTGATATTTTTTATTTTAAAAATAAGTTGTTTTTTTTTTATTTATTTTTATTATCATTTAATTCATGCATTTTGTATTGTCTTAATTGTTTTTAGATGTCTTGTGATGCGTTTTGACTTGATGGAAATGCGGGCAGCCGCGCATAGAGTCTATAGTATCTATAGAGCTATAGTGAATAGAGAAGTTGTTCGATATTTTAGTCATTTATCATGTACATCAAGCATTTTGTTAACTTATTTACAAACAAATTAATTTATAATAAAAATGCATCATTTGTTGTCGTTGTTGTTGTTGATTGTTTTTTGTGTGTGTGTTTTTTTTTGCCTGGCCATAATTTAAATAAATTAGATAATTTTATAAAACTAAGCTAAGCGAATGAAGTTTTTGTCTTTTTTTTTCTAGTTTTTTTTTTTCGTTTTGTTTTTTAGGTATTTAAGTGAAGAGTGAGAATAAATAAATAGTTCAATGGGCACATGAGTAGAATAAATAAAGTTCTTGTGTTTAATGGGAATAGATGAGTTTCTGGATGAAGTGTGGATAGTGTGTGTGGTGTGTGATGTGTTGGGAGTCTTTAGATTGCGCATAGGGCGCACAATTGTCAGCATCGCTGGGTCAAAGGATGTGGGCCATCCCTTGCTAGCAAGGTGGCAATTGGGCGTGGCAGGCGCAGTCGCAAACAAATAATAAATAAATAAATAAATAGCGTTAAATCGACTTAAATGCTAACTCAAAAAATCCAAATATATCCAAATTGGTTCACATAAATTGGCAAAATTGACAGCGTGGGTAAAGTGCACGAAATAGTGTGTTGATGATCGAAATGTAGATCGTTCCTCCGTAGTCTACCACAGCGGCATGGGGCGATGTCTGGCCAAATAGGCTGGCAGGCTGGCAGCAGTGGGAGCGGGACAACCTGAGAAGCGCATAGTAGATATATTAGATATAAATCTTAAGATTCGAGTCGATTTCAAACTTACGGCACACGGCGCATGTTTGCTCATCGGTGCCATCGCCGCAGCCATCACGTCCGGAGCATACAATGGCCGTGGAGCGGCAGAGTCCATTGCTGCAACGATGCGGGCAATAGGCATCCGGTTCTCTACGGCTGGCTAGCAGGCCACCCGCTTCGATCAGGCGCATAAAGAGATTGGGCATGGCACGCGAGCCGCACAGATGTGGCGGCTCATCGCTGCCATCCTTGCAGGAGACGATCGCATTGCAGTACTCGTACTCGGGCAGGCATTCGCCGCTCTTGCAGCGGAACGTATGCTCCGGACAGCTATTGCCGCCCCTCTGCTGGCCATCGCAGCCCAGCTCATCCTCGCCATGCGGACACTGTTTGCGTCCGTCGCAGAGCGCCGCACGTGAGATGCAACGTCCGCTGCGCTCACAACGGAACGCCTCCGCCGGGCAGGTTTGATTTAGGCGGACATTGTGGGTGCACTCCTCGTCGGAATCATCGTTACAATCGGCGCGTCCATCGCACACGAAGAACCAAGAGATGCAAACGCCACTCGAACGGCACTAGAAAAGAGCAAAGAAAGTCGATTAATTATGGAATAATGCATTGGTATTGGTGTTTCCTATCCTGCCCTATCTATCTTATCTATCGCTACCAATCACCTTTGAACTAGCTGATTTCAAATAGTATTTTGATGTCTATGCTCACCTGGAAGGTACCGGGACTGCATCCTGTACGCTCAGCACTGCATTGTCCCTGTTGTGCGTCATTTGCTGTTGCGCAGTCGCAAACGCCTCGTGCATTGCACACCGTATGTGGATCAGCCATTTGGCATTGACGATCGCTGGCACAGGGCAGACCCAGAGAGATGGCTTCCAGGCCCAGATCCACGCGCTTGCGCAGTTCCGTGCTAGGTTTGCCACTTAACAGCGAAACAATTGGAATCTCAGGCGGGTAGCTAACAGCTGGCACAGGTGTGGCTTCCTCTGATGTCATCAAAGGCCTCAACGTGGTGACCACTGGAGCAGCGGGTTCCATGAGTGTGACACGACTAGCCAAGCCGAGCATTGTTTGCGTGGTGATCTCTACGATGTCTGCCGGGTTGGGCGTGGCCTCTTCGCTGGTTTGACTGACGGGCACATTCGCCTCATCAATGTGATTGTTCTGGTCGAGCTGTGTATCCAGCGTGGTGGACTCCACAATCAGACTGCCCGACTCGAGTTCCTGCAGCCTGATCGGACCAGAGTTGTCGCTCAGGTCGAAGGGCAGCTCCTCGGGTGACAACGTGCGCTCGGGCTCTGACTCTGTTTCTGTTTCCAATGTGGTTGACTCTGGCTGCGCCTCAGCTGTCACAACTGTCTGATCTTCCTGCTCCACTGGCACCTCGGGGTAGAAGGTAATTAGCTTGTCATCCAGCTCATTGCTGGCTGCTTCAGTGACAGGCACTGCTTCAGCTTCTGTGTCTTCCGGTTGCTCCTGCTGCTCATGCAGCTCATCGGCCTCTGCTAGCAAGTCGGGTATGGCAGGAACTTCAGTCTCGTCCAAGTGTTGCTGCTCCTGATCGTGCTCGTGCACGCTCTCTGGCTTCTCGCCCGCTGGAATGGGCATGGTTTGTGCTGGCTGCTCTCCGAATGGCACTGGAGGCACTGTGCTATCGCCCTCTAGCATTAGGTCGTTAAGTATGCCCGCAACGCTTTCGCTTTCCTTGAAGTCATCGGCGGTCTGTTCCTCGCTGACAATGGGCACCTCGGCGACCAGCTCAGGCAGCTGTGTGGCTGCCAGCTCCGTTTCAGCTGCTGCTTCAGTCACAGTCTCTGCTTGGACCTCCTCCATGTGCTCCTTAATCTGCTCTAAGCTGGCGTCGTCCAAGTTCGCTTCTGGCTGCTGCAGCTCCGCTTCGTCTAGCGTGATCTGCTGCTCAGTTGTAGACTCCGCCTCTGTATCAGCCTCTGCCGATGTGACCTTGATTGGCTGTTGCTCCACATTTGGCTCCGCTCCTTGTATGATATTATCATTTTCATTTTTGTCCATTTCCGTTTCAGCTAGCTCTCCACTTTCACTGCGTTCGGTGACAGTTTCCGTCTTGAGATTGAGCTCGGTTTCCTGCTGCTCATCGTGTTTAATTGGCAATGCCTCTGTCGGTATTTCAGTGACAGCAGCATCAACCGCACCTTCAACATCATCTGCATCAACTTCATCCACATGCGACACCTCATCATTAGCAATGTTGTCTAACTGCTCTGCCTGCACTGCCTCGGGCTCTGACTCTGGCTCTGGCTGTGGCTCTGCAATTGTTTCCGACACTTCGGGCGTCTTAATTGCATTTGCATTTAGCTCAGTCTCTGTTGCTGCTGCTGCCGCTGGCTGCTGCAAGATTTCTGGTTCAGTTGTTGTTGCCGTTGTCTCCTCCAGCTCCTGCTCATCGTGTTCCTCCTCTTCGTCTTGTACATTGGCCACCTGCTCTGTGGCTTGCTCTGGCGCCAATTCATCGTCATTTGTTGGGTAAGTCGATTCTTCGTGTTGCGCTTCGCTGATTGCCTCTACCTCAGCAGCAGCTGGTTCCATCTCCATCTCCGTCTGGCTTTCTGTCTCTATCTCATGTTCCACATTCTGCTCCGCCTGCTCCTCGTGCACTTGCTGTTCAGTTGTTGCTTCAGCTGCAGCTTCGTCTGGTTTTTGCTCCGCGATTTGCTCTTGATTTAATTGATTGGCTTCATTTAAATCATCTTCGCCACTTGTCGGCTTAATGTCGGCGCTTTGTTCTGCCTGATCGGTTGTCGTCTCCAGCTTCAGCTCCAGCTCTGACTCCGTCTCCTTCTCCTTATCCGTCTCTGCCTCAGTTTCGGTCTCCTTTTGCGTCTCAATTTCAGCTGCATTCTCAGGCTCTGCCGCGGTTTCTGTTGCCACCTCGACTTCTGCGGCTTCAGCGGCTTGGTCAGGTTTCTCTGACTCCTCTTCCACTGGATTTTCCTTTTCCAGCTCTGGCTCTGGCTCTGCTTCATTGGCAATTGTCGCTGCTGGGCTTTCGCTGTCCATCAGTTTCGCTGGCTCCTCAATTTCGGTTGCTTCTGTTGCGCTCTGCAGTTCGTCGTGTTGTTGTTCTTCCTCGTCTGCCTGCTTGGCTGGCTGCACTTCTTCAACAACAACTTCTTCTTCATCATTGACTGCTGTGACGTCAGCTTGTTGTGGCTGTGGCTGTGTCTCTGCCTCTGCCTCTGCCTCTGCCTTTGTTTCCTCCTGTATTGCAGCGTCCATCTCCGCCTCTGCCTGAGGCGCCTGCTCCGTCTCCATCTCATGATCGCCCGATTGTTCCACCTCCTCCTGCTCTGTCTCTGGCTGTCTAGCTGGCTCATTTGTTGCACTTTCGTTTTCCGCCACCTCTTCGCCATGCACGGGTATCAAATCATCATCAGCATCGCTTGTCGCCAGCTCCTTCTCATCCTCCAGCTGCAGCTGTTGATAATTCTCTGTGGCTGCCTCCACATCAGTCTCGCTGTTGATCTCCTCCTCCTTCTCAATGGGCACTGCACCTATCGTAGACTCCAGCTCATCGTGTTGTTGTTGCTGCTGGGGAGCTTGTTGTTGTTGTTGTTCTTCGGTTTCATAATCAAATTTCATGGTATCGTCGGCTGTTGCTGGCGCAATTTCTTGTGCGCCCGATGCCTCAAGCTCCTCCTCAGCAATTGGCTCATTGACCGTTGCAGGTGCTGGTACCGCCTCCTCCTCAACTTGTGCCTCTGGCACTGTCTCTGAGTCTGGCTCTGGTTTTGTATCCGCCTCCGCCTCTGGCACTGACTCTGGTTCCGACTCAGGTACTGTCTCTGGCTCAGTCTCTAGCTCTGGCTCTGCTTCTGCCTCGGGCTTGATCTCATGCTCCTCAGCGTATTCCTCATCAATCTTGTAGGGATAGTCGTAGGCGGGCACTGCTTCAGTCTCGTGTTCCACAGCTTCCATGGCTTCGGTAGCCACATCGGCTGGTGTCAATAGCTGCTGAGCTCCAGTTGTTGGCTGCTGTGGCTCCTCCTGCTCGTGCACTGTTTCTGGTTGCTCTGGCTCAAGGATTGCTGGAATATGTTCACTCTCCAGCTCAGTTTCCTTTTGCTGCTCCTCTGGTTGTGTTTGCTCAGCTTCTGGCTTCACTTGATGCTCCTCCAGCTGCTGCTGTTGTTGAGTCAACTCGGTCTCCTCATGGGCATGATCCACAGGATCAAATTTCTCGCCATTGTCTATGTCGATGACTTGTGGACGCAGCTTTATAGCATCCATATCATCTTCCTCCAATGCCTGTTCTTCTACGCTGGCGGGTAACTCATCCTCCTGCAAGATGGGCGCTGAAGTTGTTCGCGTTGTTGTGGGTGCACGAGTTGTTGTCGTTGTTGTTGTTGTCGTCCTAGTTGTTGTTGGCGTTGTGCGTGTTGTTGTAGGCGCAGGCGTGGTTGTCGTTGTGGAGGCCTTTTCAATGGGTTTCTCCTCTGCTGCTGCTGCTGGTGCTGCCGTCTCATCGGCTGCTGGTGCCACACAAAGTCCACCCACCATGCGCGTTGGCGCCGTGCACTGACAGCGTCCAAAGAGATTGGGTATGAGGAAATCGCAATGGGTGCGCGTATCGAACATTTGACAATGAGCATGGCTATAACAAACGGCGCCAGGATGAGCGGCTGCAACGAGAAGAGAAGAGAGGAGAAAAGGTTAAAGCATTGGACAAATATGCAGCGAGTGAGAGATTCGCATGGCCCCCATTTGGGGCTGTGCTGCACGTTCTGTTATTAAACTAACCGTAAATTTGTTGCAACAGCCACCAAATGCATATTAAAAACCCATCATCATCATCAACCAGAACAGCAATGTGAACACAATAACAGCAACAGGCAACAGCAACAGCAACAACAACAACAACAACAACAATCGGTTGTTCGCAACGAGTATTATGCCAACAATCTGGAAGGCATTAGCCCGCCTTCGACATGCCTAATAACCGTCAATAGAGTCAACTGCAACAGCATAGCAACGCATAGCGATGACGTCGCCCATAGATGCCCCGTCGCCCCGTCGCCCCGTCCTCCCCCTTTATCTAGTTGGCATTCTCCATTACCGTTTCCCATTGCCCATGTACCCTGCTCATCATTCAGCATTCCATCGCTTAAGCGCCCGCCCGATATGGCTACTGCGCATAACTGGCCTGCCTGACTGCCTGACTGCCAGCCACCTGAATCTGAATCTCAGTTAGCTGCTTAGCGACTCCTCTTTTATGCATTGCTCTCTGTGGCTGTGGTGACCCACTTTCCGGGCCTGCTGCAGGCGCTCAACTTGTTTTCACTTGTTTCGTTTTAACTTTTGGCGTGGCAACTGCAACGGCCAACAGCAACTGCCAACTGGCAACTGGTAAGAGCAATAGCAACAGCAACTGCAACAGCAACAGCAACTGCAACTACAACTGCAACTGCAACTGCACCTGCACTCGGTTGCCCTTAGGGCTACGTCTAGGCTGAGCCAAGTCGAGCTCAGCTGTGCTGGGAATGCAGTTAACTGACTGTCAGAGCCGGCGAGGCGCCCCAATTTTCATTGCCATGGCAAGCGGCAGTCATTGGAGCTGAGTAGCTAAACTGTGATTGCACAAGCTAAGCTGTGACTGTGATTAGACAGTTGCAATTCATTAAAAGTTGATTATAAAATAAACATAAATAGTTTAAAATATTTCAGTTCTAAAAAAATATTTATATTTTTTCTAATTTTCTTTTTCTTTTAAGATTACAATTTAATCAACAATTATATCCATCTATATTTCAGTCACAGCTAACACTAGCCAGAGAGATGGAAAGCTTAAGTGACTCTCGATGATATCATTGTCACGTAACTGTTATTTCACTTAAACTCTGGCTAAATTAAGCGAGTACTTGACGAAGAAATGCTGCTAAGAAACCGATGGTTGGTTTGGGGAATTTCGAGTGCGAGTGACTTTCAGAAATATGATAGAGATATGCAGCTGATTGAAGTGCATGTAATAGAGCTATCAAAAAGCGTGACTGCTCTAAAGGTACGGACACGTGACAAGTGCTCAAATACTTATAACGGATAAGTACTTGTGACTGCTACTTGTGACCGGTGGAAAAGTCAGGCCGGCGTAGCGTCGCCACGAATTTTCCGCAGTAGCGGAGTCGAAGACGAAGTATGGTTTTTTTTTAGCTTTTTTTTTGGCTGCCAAAGAGTCAAACGTTGGCGGCTTTTCACAAAGGTATTTTGAGCATTGGCTGCCATTTGGCGGAACCGGTTGGCCTCTGCACTTAAAAGGCGCATACATGGCGTATACTTAACGAATGCGCCGCTGACACTGACGCTGGCCCGGCTGCTGACTCGCTGACTCCCTGACACTGACTCCATGCCCAGCCATTCCAAATGCGAGTAGCTACAGAGTGAGAGAGAGAGGTGCTCTTTCTAAAGTCTGACACCAATATGGAAGGCAGTGCCATAGTGGAAGCAAGCAAGCCAAATGCTCTTTCACTTTTAGTTGTTGTATCAACAATGGCTAGCCCACCCCGGTCGACTCTGACGACGCCTCTGTGCAGCAATGATCGATAAGCTGGGGCAATGCCATGGCCATTTAACCTCCTCTCCCCTGCTCTCTCTCTACCCTCTCTCTTTCTCTCTCTCTCTGTCTCGCGCTCTGCTGTTCGCCTGGCCGGGCGCACCGGTGTGACAGGTTGCATGCGAATGCGGCACGACTGCATCTGGTAACCCACTTCGATTACGGTTTGCGCGTGTGAAAATGTTGTGAGTCGAATCGCAGCTGATGCTGCATTTACTACCAGCTCCCGCTACTCATCACAAACAACAACAACAACAACAACATTAGCAATTCTCTCATCAAAATCAGCATAAAATTTCATTTGCGAAAAACGAATAATAATAATGATAATAATAATATAAAAACTATGTCAAGCCAAACCGAGTTGCAACATTTAGTGTCGCATTCCTGTGGCTTTAATAACTCAATTTATGTTAATTTTGTGCTGCCAACTTTCATTGCGAATAATGGCCATAAAAAAGATGCAGGAAAAACAACAACAACAACAACAACAACGACAAAAATATAGAGGAACCCCCTCCTGGTATTTCTAATTAATTGCAGCCATTTGCATTTTGGAATTCGGTTTCATTTGATGTCGAGCGTTTGGGCGTCGTTTGTCAATCTTGCAATTCAAGTCTTTCGCAATTTTCTTTTCTTTTTTTCTTTTTCTTGTCTTTTCTTTTCTATTTTATTATTATGGCATTTGCTTGTGTTATTGTTTGAGGAAGTGGCAGCAGCGAAAAACTGGTCTCCAAAGCATTTGTTCCACATAATTTGCATGCAATTTGGCTTCTGGCGCAATTTGGACAAATGGTCAAAACATTTCCCCCACAGCGCAAATTAACACAGTTGTATCTACTTTTTTTTTTAGTTTTTTTGTATTTTTCCAACTTCTTATTATAATTTTGTAAAGCGGTCAAACGAAATGGAATGAAATGAAATGCTTTGCTTTTGTGTGGCATGGAAAGTGTTTTGCGCTGACCAACAACAATTTGGCGCATTTAAATCGATGTTAAAGACTTTAATTTGTGCTGGGCAAAAGTGAGAGGTTTTTTTTTTTTTTGGGAAACGAACTATTATTTGAGTGGCCCAAAAGAATGGCTAAGAATTTACATAATGTGTATAATTTTAATATTTATGAGTGCTGAGATTTCATTGAAGAGTTTAGTAGAGGAATTTGTTTGAATTCATGTAGAAATTTCTATTTATTTTAAGAGGTAGCTAACATTAGGTCAAAATATTATAACAAAAAAGTCTTTAATATATTATTATATTTTTTTATGAAAAATACTTTAGTTTCATATGCAAAATTATTAAAAATTTACTACTATTAAATATATTGAATATGCCAGAATGAGATTCTAGGGAATATATGAGCCTTGTGGTAACTTAGTTTCACGAGCCTTAAGCCAAAAATCTGATTTACTAAACTATATTTCTTATGAATAAAACTTTAGATTTATATACAAAATTTAATTTTGTCTTCTCTGAGTTAAGCTTATAAACTTAATATGTATGATATTTTGTTATTAAGTCTCTAAATCTTCGGATACACATCTATTTTGCATACTGAGTCTAATCCACAGTTTCAAATCTATTTGGCATAAATTAACCTAGCCTAATGATTCATAGAATAATTTAAACGTAAGCCACTTAGAAAGTAGCAGAAGCTCAAAAGTTTTGATTGCTTATATATGGAATATGGAAGTGAAGCTTCCATCTTTCAGATTGACTATCAATATTGGCTTAGCTAGAAATCTGTAGGACTAACGTCTATGCCATGATTCATAAAGTTATTTCGCTTGAGTCACCAAGGGAGAAAATAAGATTGAGAGAATGCAAAAAATGAATTTCTTGGCTATGCAAACAACATTTGCCTGGTTAGACTGTTAGACTGGTTTATGTCTCTAAAATTCTTCTAAGTTAAATAATTTCTGATAAATCATAATTCATAATTCAATCAATCAATGCTAATAATTAACCTCATCTATCCAGCTTCAGCTCTGCCCACTTGCTTGATTGGCCAAAACAAATTGATCAAGCCTCCTATGCAGCTTCTTCTATCTATTTTATTTTTCAGCTAAAAAGCAATCAGATAAAGCAGAACAAGTGCAGTTATTTAAGCGATGGCGGTCAAGTGATTCATAATGAACAACATTCATTGGCTTCACTTTTGCTGCAACTTTGTATGCAAATCAAACAAACGGCGCAGAGCAGAGCAGAGCAGAACAGAGCGAAGCGCGCGAGATCTCAATCTAAAAATTTCTCGAACTGCATTTTGCAGAGTTTTGTCTTGGCCACGTTCTGACTCTTCCGTACGCTGTTTGTCTCTGGATATATGCATGTATGTATATATCTGTTCATTATATTTGCTTGGCCTGGCATACTTTTCTTCTGGACAAAGCGGTAAACATTGTCATATGTGTGCATAACTCATAAAGATCAGCCTGTTGGCTTGGCTGAGTTGGCTTGGTTTGGCTTGGCTTGGCTTTGGGCTTGTTAAGAGAGCTGGCAAACGTCTACACGAAGTTTGCCCGAAAATGGGCTTGGGCTTGAGTTTTTGAGGCTTTGGGTTAAGGTGCATGGGAAACTGGAACAAGTGGCTCGGCGACAACAGCGAAAGCCTGCACAGCTCCAAATCTGGCACAGCACTTGCTCAACTTGACCCAAGAGGGAGTGAGACAAGGAGAGACAGAGAGAGAGAGAGAGAGACAGAGAGAGGGAGTGTAGTGAACGTTTGTCAACTGTGCAAAACGGGAGTCAACTGCAGCAGCAGCACCAGCAGAAGTTCGAGTTGCAGTTGCAGTTGCAATTCTTAGCCAGAGTTCTGGAAGCTCTTGCTGCTGCTGCTGCTACGCTAATTGGACTTTCTTTGACCGTGTCGCTGGCTTTCTTTTCACATAATCAGTGCAATTTAATTACAAAAGCAGCTCTGGCAATTAGGCATGTAAAGCAGAGATACACACACACAGAGAGAGAGAGAGATACAAATCGAAGCTGAGGCTGTCACAGGACCTGCTGCTGGTGAAAGGTTCTGCTCCTCTCTTGGCTCTGCGCGCTTTGCTTTCTTTCTTTATTTCTTTATTTTTTTTTTTTTGGTGAAAGTATCTCATAAATGGCATGCAATTCGCTTAGCTGGCTGGAAACAGCCGACCTGACCACATGTCATTAAAATTATTTTAATTAAATATTAAAGCCAGGCAATGCCAGTTGCCTGTTGCCAGTTGCCAGTTGCCAGCATGCCAGCTGCTGCCGTGCCACGCCCACTGGGCGTCTTTTGCATTCAGTTGATTTTAAATGCGGTATAATTATGTCGCAGTAGAATGCAACAGGTGAATGGCAAAGACACGAACTCTAGGCAACCGCTGCTGCTGCTGCTTCTACTGCTGCCTCTGTTGACTGTTACAGTTTGTTGTCGCAGTCGCAGTCGCAGTCGCCGTTGCAGTCGCAGTCGCAGTCGCAGTCGAAGTTCCAATCGTGTTCTTTGTCGTGCCCGCTAAGTAGCAGGGCAAACAAATGTACCGCAAGTAGCCAGCTGAGTAGCTCGTACACTCAGTCTCAGTCTCGGTCTCAGTCTCACTCACATCGAAACATTCTAATCAGATTAACGCCATTAGGCGCCAATGTGCCAACACACGGCGGGAATGCGACCTCAGCCATTGATCAAAATCGGAACAACTCGAATGCTGAGCAAACATCTAATGGAACTGGCATTTAACTAATGGTTCGATCTCATTTGTGTAGTTCTTTGACTTTTTTACTCATGGAACTGCATTTGGCTAATGAGTGAAGCACACTTGAAAAGCTAATTGGAAAAGTTCTTTTTTATTAAGGGAACTTTAAAGGGAATTCTGTTTCGAAAGCAAGCAGAGTTTTGTGTTATGGGTTGGTAAAAGCTGCTTGATATGAAGTTTGTTAAATATAGTTTTTGGTGCAGAGTAAACAAAAACTTGCTAATGCATACATATTATAAAATAGTCTAATACAAAGTCTTATACAACTTTTAATATACTTTCTCAGCAGGTAAGTCACAAGACAACGCACGATCTATCTCTAAAAAGAATATGTCTAAGTATATTTTATCTCTCTACAACAAAAAGAAACATTTGTAATCTCTAGAGCAAATCGCAAACATTAAATTAAGCTAGCTCATGCTAATTAAATTTATTGCTGTTAAAAATTAGTTTATCTTCTGAGAATTTCGATTAAAACAATAAACAAAAATGAATATGGAAATTATAAATAAATATACTATGTTAAATAACATTTTAAAAACATTTTTTATATCTATTTTTTTTAAATTTATTTATTTTTAATATAAATAAGTTTTAAAAAAATATATCTAATATATATTTTGTATTTTTTATAAATTTAAAAAAATAAATATGTAATATATATTTTGTATTTTTTTAAATTTATTTATAATATTATATTTATTATTTATTATATGTTTATGAATATTTAAAATTTTTTATATATTTTTTATGATTCATTTTTTATAGATTTTCAATATAAATTCACCGTTTAGGTTCTCCGTTAATGTTGAATATTTGCTTTGTCATTCGACCTATTGTTCTAAAATTATTTTTTATTATTTATTATTATATATTTTACTAATTTTTGAATAAAATATACATATAATATATATTTTTTAATTTTTTATATATAAAACTTTTTTTGTGAATATATATCTCAAATATGTAAGCCCTTTTTGATCTAACTCTCCACTCTATCCAAAGCTAATCGCTGCTCAATGCCAACTAATTGATATCATCAAAAAGGCATTTCTCATGCTAATATATTTTTTTTATAGATGCTACACAAATTACAACATTTCAATCAATAACCCAACCATAGCCTACTTCTGATACAGTAGAGACAACAAATATTCCAAACTCAATAGACTCTCAACAGCCACTTTACATTTCGTATTCAAAATGAAACTCAAAAGTGGAAAATTGGAAAGGTAAAAAACTTGAGGTATGCAGCGGCCTATGGCTCGTTTCAAGATTCTAGGAATATTAACCAATTATGCGTATAATTAGTGACACGATTGTCTTGTTAGGCTGGGAGTAGCAATTGTTGTTGTTGTTGTTGTTGTTGTTTTTGTTATTGTTATAGCCATGTTAATTGTTTGTGTCAAGTGGCGGCAATAGCAAAAGGAAAATTGTTATAGATGTGTTAACGAACGTCAAACAATCAAGCGGAAATGAATGAAATGCGTTGGTTAAACAGATTGGAAAAACAAAATATATATATTGGAGAGATTGCAGATATGAAAGAGGAGGAGAAAGACATATAAGCTGCGCATGCGTGTAATTCCTAGACGATAAGCAATCAAAGTTCCATTCTTTTCGTTTTTTTAGTTTTTAGTTTTTTTTTGAGCATTTATTGCAATTTGCGAAAAGAGAGAAAAACAAAACAAATTGAAGTTGAACGAACGTCAGTTAAGGCTATTATTATTATTATTGATGTATTGTAATTATGAAATTCCATGCAATTAGGGCCACAATTGGTCAACAGTTGTCTGATACTTACGTCCCAGACATGTGTGCTTGCGGAACTGCAAGAATCCCTCGACGCAGCGGCAGGCACCGTCCAAGCAGCTGCTATTTGCCACCTTCATCGAGCACTGTTCGCTCACCTGGCAATCGCCGCCCAGTAGTTGAGCTGCAGTTAAAGAAACGAGATACAGCTAAGTTATGTGCTATATGAGTAACGGGTTCTCTGCATTTATGCAAACAACTGAAGCACTTTTATTTGCAGACAAACAAACAAACAAACAAACAAACAGACTCTTTTTTTTGTTGGTATGGGGGTTACTCAAAGATTGACTTACATGACAAACAGCGCTTGGAGTCCAATTGGACAAAGTAGGGCGCGCATTCGCAGTAGCCCAGCGCTGAGCAGCTGCTGCCCTTGATGAAATCTGTGCAGTCCATGTCATGCTGGCACTTGTCGCCCAGCTCCAAAGCCTGACTTGTGTTGAGCAGAGTGCATATGATAAAAATCTGAAAGAATATTTGAAATAGATAAGAATAAATAATATTTAGGTAGAAGAGAATAGCAGATAGTTTGGATATGCTTTGAATTTTTGAGATATTAGAGAATTTTCGAAAGTTCTAAGCTATCTCATTTGCCCTTCAGCTTAGAGACAAGAGTATAAGGCATAAAAGTTCTTCGAATGAAAATTTTGCTTTGCAAGAATAGTTTCTAATAGACCACAGAATCTACTAATCAAACAACAGCCCATTCCACAAAACTTTCTAATATGCCACATAGATGAGCTAACAGTTTCCGTTCTCAAATATTTCACTCAAGTCAAACACGTTCATCAAGCATTAATCCAATCTAATCTACTACAAATTATATGAGCTGACCACGCTAAAACATGCTACATCACGATGCTACAAGATTAAATCCATAGATCTTATATAATTATGTTGTAAAATGCAGATGATATAAGAATTATGGTTAATCAACAATTTAATAGTTAACCAAGCATCAAATTTGCACAGCGTGAAGAGTAAAGTGTTAGCCAACACTGGCTAACCAAGCTAATTGTTCGAGCACACGAAATTGCCGTTAGCCAAAAGTCTTGGCCATGAAGTTGCTGTTGCTCATATAATTAATTTGTGTAGTCGAAAATCGCACAAGAGAGATACAATATTATTGTAGCTACTATGTTTTATGAATGAAGAGCTGTGAGTGTGTGTGTGTGTTATGCGTGTGTTTTTCTTATGTTTGTAACTGACAGTTAGCCAGATAAGTAGACGAACACGTTATAGATGCTCCAAAGATACAAGCACAAGTTGTAAAACAAAATTAACAGTTGCCTGAACACACACGCCCAGCACAGCTCTAGAGCCCAGATCTCAAAAACCAAACCCATTTGGGCTCTCTATAATTAAACACAACAACAACAACAGCAACAGCAAGGGGTATTATAACACACTTCAGATACAGTTCTTGGCTTTTGTATCTTTTGGGCCGTTTGCAGTTAGAACGTGTGTATCTGCCAGATACAATGCGGAGCAGAGTACAATGCACTCGGCCAGTGTTAAGCGCCACACGCCATTAATTATGCCAACTAACCAAGTCCGCCTACCCCGTCGCCCACTCTCCTCTGGTTAGGTAACAATATCTATTTGCATAGTCTGATTGGATAATAGAAAATGAAACGGTACTGCACCATCTGATTTGTGTAATTATATTTTCATTTGATTTCCAGCTCAAATTTGCTGAGGCATAAAATTCAATGACAGCATTAAATTGTAATAGATATGCTTCTCTCTCTCTCAACTATCTCCTCGGCCAAGCAGATTCTAATATGAATTCCAATTGGCAGCGCACGCAACACGCAAGCCAAGTTCTTTGCTAACAAATTTAACAACTTGCGACATAAGTTTACAGTTAGTTGTTGTTGTTGTTGTTGCTGATGTTGTTGTTGATGTTGTAAAGAAAAGAAGTTGAACCTGTATGAAACTGATGCTCGTTGAATAGATATTGATGCTGGATAGTTAATTGTTGCATAAAGTTATTTTTATGGATTTGTTAAGGATATTTTTGATACGAACATTAAATATGTGTAGGCTTGAAGTGGAAATTTATGAATGGGCTATTGGGTATGCATATATGTTTATAGATTTATATTAATTTTTAGAATATATATATTTTATAGATCTTTATTCATTTCATGATCCGTTGAAGTGCAATCTATGAATGTTTTATGAGTTAAATAGCTATTAAAAGATCTAAAGTTATGTCAAGATCAGTTCTAATTGTACCTAAGCAACTGGATCTCTCAGTCTCTTAACTTTGATGTAATTGGTATAAAACTTTGTAAAGTTTTTTGCATTTTTCTTAAACAATGTTATATAGCTGGCATAGAAACGTAGAGTTTACATTTAAGCATCTGGAAATTAACTTATCAATTTATTTCTTATAATATCAGACAAATCATATATCATATTATATTCTGTCATTTCATATCGCATATCATTCTATTATATATTATAAAGTCTCCAACTCACAGCTGAACTGAAATCTCAGCAAATCTTCAGCTTCACAAAACCCTTTCATATTAGAAATATGTGATAAACCTATATAAAACTCTATTATATGATTGCCACACTTAACTGAATTGAATTTTATTTCCTCTTTCTTTAAATGAATATATATATATTACAGTTAGAATTTGGCCTCATGCACTTTTTTTTTTACAACAATCTGTTAACAACCACAATTTCTACTTATTTCCAATTGAATTTTTGTTGCTGTTGCTGTTGTTGTTAGCTGACACAAGCCGCAAAACTAAACGTGGGCTCATAACAAAACACTCAATAGCCGCCGCAGCAGCAGCAGCAATTGCTATTCGAGCTGCAAAAGAATGGAAACCGGCAGCAGTTTAAAAAAGCAACGAAAGAGACAGAATCTCAGTTCCATTCTCAATTCTGAATTCTCAGCGGCAGCATCAATATAAAAGAAAAGAGTCAATAAAAAAAAAAATTGTTTAATTATGCTTTCGAGTGGCTTTTAAGCACGAGCAGAGAATGTGATCATTGTTGTTGGCCCATTAGAGTGGCCAGCATATGAAAGACTACCTATACCTGTGACTCGCTCTCTTCCTCTCCCTCCCTCTCTCTCCCTCCCTCTCTCTGTCTCTGTATCTCTGTCTGTGTGTCAGGTTGACCCATTAAGCATTCAAGTTACTTTCATTGCCAGACGCTTTTGTTTGGCTAGCAGCAAACTTTCAAGTGCAAGAAATAACTGTTTGAATATAGCCGAAATATATATATATATATAGTGTATGGCATATGGTATGCTTTTAGCAATTGGCTGACAGGATTTGCCAATGGCGGCCAGGCCATCATAATACAGCCTCCACACGCACATCATTCATTTAGCGGGGCCTTGCTTGATTTATATTCTGTTTACGGCAACTTTTGCAATTTTAACGCTAATGAAGAAGTTGAACGCACGCCCCGGTCGCAGGCACTCGTAATTTACTTGCAGCATCGTAAAAGAACAGCAGCAGGACCAGAGAATTACACAAGCAACAACAGCAACAAGAACAGCAACAGCAACAGCAACAAAAACAGCAAATCATTTTTCGTGTTTTACAAATTACTTTCGTACATTTGTTGTTGCTGTTGCAGTTTGTATTTTGTTTAATGATCGTTGGGCGCCAGACTGTCTGCTGACCTTTGGCCAAGCACAGCTGCCTAGCTGCCTATCTGAAATGCAGGTGAAGCGGCCAAGGCAAAGCCTGAGCAACGGTTAAACAAACAACAAAATTGTGAATATAAATAATTATGTTACGTTTTGGGCAGAGGTTGAAGGAAAATGTGGTGAAGTTATATATAAATATATATTTGTAAAAAATTCTAAAAGAGTTGCATAAGATAGGTAATTCAAGGCTGAAGAAATTTGTGAAATATGTAAGAAATAATGAAAATTAAATGAGTATTGGAATAGGAAGTACTCAGCATAAAGATTAGTTTTATAAAATTATTTAAATATGTTGTATATTATATACTACTTGAATTAATATATAAAATTAGTTTAAAAATATAAGAAAAATATAGAAAATTTATAGCATTGGCAAGAAAAGTTAAATCAGTTATGATGATCATTGGCTGATATGAGAAAGATAATCAGACTAGGGTTAAAATTAGAAGACCTAAACAATTGTTATTAAAATTTTATATAAATATATAATTAATCATGGCATAATGTTATAAAATAGTGGAATTAGAACAAAGAAATCTTAAGCAAAAATATATAGGAATTATTTGATGTAACAAAAGTTTTAAGCTTTTGCCTGAGAAAGGTAAGCCAAGACTGAAGATATTTATTAGCTATATATTATATAAATACATTATAGAAAATACATTTCATATATCATAATATCATCTCTTTTAAATTGTTCAGTTAACTTCAATTATCTGTTCAGATGAATATTTAGTTAAAAATTAATTTCCTATATAATATTTTAAATATTTTTTATCAAATTTGTCTCCCATACCTTAGCTTACTTTAATATAAATTATATTTCTTAAAGACTTTTCTTTTACATTCAAATCAATTTCGTCTTGAACTTTTCTCGTTATTAATTGGCATATGCTTTTACCCTACATTTATGAAATGCACATTTCTAGTTCTCAACCATTTTCAAGAGAACATTTATTGCTTTAATAATTCAAATCTTAAGTTGGCTAGCGTGCCAACGACAGGCACACCTAAGGCATAAAGGGCCTTTGTGTGTTCCCAAGCCTAAATTCGAAAAAAAAAATAAAAAGTGTAACTCCCACCGTTTTTTATTAGATTAATTTGCGTACATTATTCAGAGAGCTGAAGTGACGGACGCCCTGCTAGGCAAACAGTTAAGCTAACTGAAAGAGTTGTAGTGGAAGATGAAGATGATGATGATCATCAGCATCGACGCCTTGGCCATCTATCAGACAACGTTTGACCCAATGGCCGACTTCACAGCTCTTTCACACACACAAACACACACACTCAGTTCAAGCGGCTGCAACAGCTGTAAAAACTTGGCCAACGGCCCACGATCAAAGTCAAAGTCGAGGCTTAAGTAAATGCCGAACAGCCCACGCCAAAAATGTATATATTTACTTATATAAAGAAATATGTTTAAGCCGAACAATGCTTTGACAATAATTGAAGTTTTATTTTTGGGAGCAGTTCGCATTGGCAACGCCCCAAAAAATATGAAATGGTGTGGCAGCCCCATTTGGCTCTGATCAATGGGAATTCTTTTTTTTTAGCAAATTGAGCGATGTTTGTCAACACTGCAATGCATAGCTGTGTGTGTGTGTGTGTGTGTGTTTGTTGTATTTGTTGTTTTATTCATGTGGACTTACCGCTAAAAGCCGCTTAACCGTAAAAGCTTCGCTGAGCAACGCGCTATTTGCAGGTTGCTTTCTCGTCGCAGCCGACGTCGACGTCGGCGTCGCTGTCATTGTTGCTGCTGCTGCTGTTGCTATTGTTGTTGCTCTCACAGAGCGTTCGCTTCCAAGAAGATGTTGCCAGCTAGAGGTGTTTGTTGTCAAATGCAACTGGCCTCGTCGTTGTTGTTGTTGTTGTCGTTATTGTTGTTGTTGCTGTTGCTATGTATATTTATTTTCGTTATTGTTGTTGTTGTTGTTGTGTGGTTCACAACCTTTGAACTTGACGTGGGTCAAAACGGAAATGAAACGAAACGAAACGAAGCCAAACGAAAACGTTAAACATACGCTCAAAGCCCAACAACAACAACAAGATAATAATAATAATAAAAATAATAATAATAATAATAGTAATAATAATAATGAAATATATGTGAATGTGTTTCATTTTGTTTTATGTTTTATGGCCTTTTGCCGGCCGGCCGGCTCGCACGCCCCTCATTCGCATTCACTGGGCGCAGCCCGTGCGCTCCACTTACAACATACAAAAAGAAGCACCGACAAAAACGAAAGACTTAGGCAACGAACTTGAAATTAACACCTGGCTGCCCATAATTGTTTTTGGTTTTCTACTTCGCTATTTTCACTTGCTGTGACGACCTTTGTCTACTTTTTTCTTTTTTTTTTTACCTCTCAGTGTTTATAGAACTGTCTTGGATATATTTTGGGGGCTGCCTCCTCTTCTTCCGCTTCGTCTTCCTCTTCTTTCTTCTTCAGTTATAAAATCTCATTTTATTGCAATGTGTGTGCTTGGGAATGTGACGACAATGTGTTGTCTGTCAGACCCATAACCGTTAGACGGCATTCAATTTTTGGTCGGATTTGGGCTACTTCTCAGCTAAGATCTCTGTGCATGTTGTTGTTCTTGTTGTTGTTGCTGTAGTTTTTATAACTTAATAATAAAAAGAAAACTTATAGGCGTTGCCTGACTTAGAGTTCCGTTTAAAGTGGGCTGCAACCCAAAGAGCCGCAAGCTGTGCACATAAAAATTAGTGAGCAACGTTGTCTGTGTGGCCCATTAAACTGCAGTCAGTCTATGCTAATGCCTTAGGGCACACACACACACACACATAGATATACATATAGATATATAGTTGGAAACTGTGGATGCTGCAGCGCTATAACCTATTGACCAATAATGCTCTTGTAAATTATAGCGTTAAGAACAGTGAGAAAATGCTTTGAGGTGCTCAAGTTGAGATTTGAGTTTGTGGAGATAATTATATATATATATATATGCATGTAATATATGATATATATAGAAATATAGAATAGTAGAAATGCTCTTGTTTGACCAACAGTCAATACCCTTTGTATCCTTTTCATATCTTCTAAGTATTTTTCAGTTGTATGATCTTCAAAATAAACTTTTGGGTTCTATATATTCTTAAGACATTCTAGTTATTATCTTTTCCTAAATATATATATACTATCACTTTATATATATGTTCATAATCTAAGATTTTATATATAGTATATTCATGGGTAGAAAAAATCATAAAGGCATACTGAACTATGTATATCTTAATACAGCTGATCTTCTTCCTTTATAGTTTTTAACTCTACAAAATTCATGAAGAGGGCTCAAAAGATTTTTGTTATCTTTAGTTTCCATAAGCTTCAGATGAATTATGAAAAAATTTATATAAATTTAAAAAATATATATATAAAAAATGTACAAAAAAAAGTATATATAATTCTATATTTTTTTATATTTAATCCCTAAAAAGGATATATGAATCTCTAGAAGATATTGCAGCTACATAGAACTAAGGTATTACAAGTGTCTTTAGCTTTATTCCCTCTATATTTTCTCTTCTAGCCCTACACAACATCCAATTTCGCTCAGTGTAGTCACGTTGCTGTTGCTGCTGCTAGTGGTTTATTTTGTTATTTTAATCTTCTTCCTCTTCTTCTTTTAGTGAACAAGTCCTGGCAAATGATGATTATTTGCATTGCGGTCAAAGTGCAAGTGCAGGGGGCGTCGTCAAACGCAGCCAAAGGCGCTGGCATTCAATCAGCGCAGCCAGCGAAGGCCAAAAGATTGATTGCTGACGCTGACCCACTCACAGGAGCTGCAGCAGGATGCGAGTCGAGGATGCGGCCAAGTGGTATGCCAAGTGCCAACTGTGTGTATGTGTCTGTGTGTGTGTGTGTTTGGGTGAAGTGTTGCGGCTGCTGCAAAACAACCGCAAAACTGCAAATGGAGTTGCGAAGTGCATTTTTCTTGCTCATTTTTTATTTCGATTCTATGTTTTTCTTCCCCTCCCCATTTTTTCTTATATATATTTTTTTGTATTTGCGGTTTTCGCTTGATCGCACTTTGGTTGGTCTATCGGTCGCTGGGTCGTCATCAATGCAGCAGCCATGGACATAAACTTGGCAGCATAAAAAGAAGCACACACACACACACACACACACACAGCGAGAGACACATACACATGGATAGAGGCTAAAAAGCAGCGCGATTTTTGCACCGTTATGCGCCCAATATGGCAATGCAGCGCGCTAGAGCGAGAGAGCGCTAACACATGTGCAGCAGCAGCAGCAACAGTTGATGCTGCAGCAGTTGTTGCATCTGCATCTCCTCCCAAACTAGCCAAGGCAGGAGTGTCTTCATCTGCTTGCCTCTGACTCTCTGCCCGCTCGCCGCCGCTCCGCCGCGCCTCTGCTTGCAACTCGTCTTCACTTGACTGCGTTCCATGTTTGTTTGTTTGTTTGTTTGCTTTTTCGAGTGTATGAGTGTGTGTGTGTGTGTGTTTAGAATGCGCAAGACAGAAATTACAGTCGCCGCTGGCCGCGCCTTGGACATGGACAACAACTGCCACACACACACACACACACACACACAGGGTGAGCTGCCCCCTCCGTCTCCTTTTGGCTGGACATGGACAAAATCAACGCCGTCACAGCCCCAAACAGCAAACACACAAAAAATAAACCCATTGAAGCGACGTTCTACGAGAGATCGAGACCGTAACAGCAACACCAACAACAACAACAACACAAGCGAGTTGGTGAAATTCTTGAACAGCTTTTTTTGTGGCCAGGCGCATAAAATAACATATATATTAAATGCAACACATTAGACCTAATTATTATTATTCATTATTAATATTATTATTTATTTATTTGTTTTTATTATTTCAATATTTTTTGTTTAACACACGCGTCGCGCACTCTGTTTTCTTATTTTTTTATATATTTATATATATTTTTGAAATATATTTTACCATTAAATGTTAAAATTTGCACTGTATTTTGCTGCGCTTCTCTTTTTTATATTTTTGTTCAAATTTTCTTTCTTCTTTTTCTTTTTTGGTTCGTTTTTGGAGGCGAGCTGGGCACGTCCGCACGTTACGTTGGTCAGCAACGAACTGAAGAGGAGCACGCCAACGACGGACTTAAGAACTAAGACAGCAGCCGTTTGCAGACACGAAGAAGTTACCAACGCCGGCAGCGGCTGCGACGCCAGCTTAAAAGCTCCAGACCAAAGTCAAAGTCAAGGCAGCGCAGCCGCAACCGCAGCGGCAGCAGCTGGAAGCTTTGCGCAGTGTTGGAAATTGGACGTCGCGACGTCGCTGCGCGCAGACGCGCAGACACGACAAGTGCCGTCGTCGTCGTCGTCGTCGTTGCTGCTGCTGCTGCCGTTGCTACTCTTGTTGTTGTTGTTGTTATTATTTTCTTGCACTATGTTAATGTGGTCGCTGCGACTGCGGAGGCTGCTGGCGTTGCTGTTGTTGCTGCTGTTGTCTGTTATGCTGTGTGTGCTTTATTTGTTTCTTTAATTATGAGTGTCAGTTGGGGACAGTTGCAAGCGCAGATTAAAGCAGATAAACGTAACCTACACACACACACACACACACACGCACGTACATACAACTTACACCTACATCCACTTCTATTTCTAGTTGTGTTTTTCACTTTTCGCGCACAATTAACCGTTTTTTTGTTGTTGTCACTTGCTTCCGCCAGTGTTGAGCAATCGCTTCAATTCCGTACTAAGATAAACTAAACGACGTGCCACAATTCTACTCCGAAAATAAACAATAGCATTTCACGCTAATTGAATAATGCGCTCGTTCGGGTGTCTTCCACAGTCACAGTCTCTGGCATCTCTGGCTTAACGGGCATAGGCTCTTTAAAATTTACAAAATTATAATTTAATGGCTTTAAATTGGTCGCTTGGGGTGTAATTTTCGCATTTGCGTTCATTTCGAGTTGAATCTGACCCGCCAAATTGCCGGAGAAACTGTTGATTCAGTCCGGACGGTGATTTGACCAATCGGAGTGGTTCAAAGGGTTGCAAAATGGGAGAAGAAGGAAGTGATTTATTAAGGAAGGTATTAGATGAACTTTAAGAATTTATTATTTAAATTTATTATAAATATTATGCAAATACTTATAAATATCTATAAAATAAATTTTTTTAAATATAAAAAAAACTATATATTAAAAATATTCAGTAAATAAATATCTATAATATTTTTAAAATTAATTTAAAATATTTTGTAAATTTTATTCAGTATTTTAGATTATTATAATTGCAAATTTTTAATTATTTACAATATTTTTCATATTGAATTGAAAGATCTTAAGGAAAGCATTTACCTTTATTTTATTTACTTTGCAGCTAAATTTCACTTATTGAACTCAAAGGGAAATCGCTCTATAAAAGCCTTTACCCTGTTACATATTTTATATTCTGTACAAGTCTCATCTATATTAGATTGATTTCAGCCCACGCCCAACAAACTTCATGTACTACCCACGCATCCACATATAGAGAGCAATCGCCTTCACACAAGAAGAGTAAAGATCTTTTTTTATATTGTGCCAAGTGGGCACTTGAAAGCGTTGATCTTTTATTTTATTTTATTTCTTTTTTTTTTTTCGTTTCATTTTCTTTCTTTTGAGCTTTAAGAAAACGATAAAAAAATTGCTTCGATTTTGGTCAAAATTTTTTCGTACACAAAACTTAATTTGAAGATTTATATTGAGGACCGGAAGGCGCATGACTTCAATTTGATTGTCCCACAGGCAGAACCATATACGTATAAATAAAAATCAATAATTGGCGCTGATTGAGAAGAGCGAAAAAAAAAATATGGGGAAATGATCTTGAGTGTTTTTGATTATTTATTGAGCCGGGTTGAGAGAACTGTGAATTCGTATCTTTTGCCAAAAAAATTAATGAAGCATAACGAAAGCATATTCATATAATTTGTTAGCACGGCGAACAAATTTGCATTTCGGAGGCGGACTTTATCAATAACTTGGGTCATTAATAAAGCAATCAAGAGATATCAAAAGCGATTATTCACCCTCGTTAGCGTTCGATGAACGGAGCTTACATTGGTCGATCTTGTTAGCATATGGTAAAGAGTGGAGTAAGTAGGAGGAGACTAAGGAAGTGCCTAAGAATATCAAATGTTTGAGATAATTGTGTATGGAGTAGATAATAGTATAGAATTACGAGATAGATCAACACAGATTTTAAATTTCTGCATAATTTCTCTTGCGATCTTTTATATCTATAACGGATTTTCAGCCTTTTCTACTATTTACATGTGCTTATTCCCGTTTTACCCAACATTTTTTCATTCTATTTTGTTAACGTCCTTCTGCTTCGTTCACCTTTTCCTTCTTTTCTCCTAATTTCTTTTTCTCTTTCCTTCTTCGTCTTTTCTTCTTAGTCTTTCCTTCTTCGGCCTTCCTCCTTCGTTCTTCCTTTCGTCTTCCATCTTTTTTCTTTCTTCTTCCTTCTTCCTTCTTCCTTCTTCCTTCTTCCTTCTTCCTCCTTTCTCTTTCCTTCCTCTTTCTTTCTTTCTCTTTCCTCGTTCCTCCTTCTTTCCTCTTTTTTCGTCCTTCGCCCTTTCTACTTCCTCATTCTTTCTTCAACCTACATCCATTTCCTATCTCTTCTCTTTCTCTTCTTCCTCCACTTATCTCTCCCACCTACTTCTTTTGTTCTCCTCCGACACATCTCGTTTGTCTTACAACTCTCATCCACAATACCCTATAAAAATTAAAGTAATTCTCCAACAATTGATTTCACAAACGATTCACTTTATATAGCTGTGTATCTTAATGCAACTTCTAATCAGATCTCTCTCTCTCTCTCTCTCTCTCTCTTCCATTCTCTGTCTGCCATAGAAACCCATACAACACAATGGGCAGCTCGCAAAGCGAATTGTGTTAAAAACCATAAAATTGTTATTAAAAGTCTTAACAGACACAACAAATGCCACGCCCCCACCTCCTACTGATGCTGCCACAGCTACTGATGCATTGGCGGCACTTTTAACAATGAAAAGCAAAAGTAAATCGAAATCAAAGTCAAAGCTGCAATGGAGAAATGTGCCCCAGCAGCCACATCCACATCCACATCGACATCGACATCGACAGCAACTGCTAAACAATTGAAAATTGTTTTTGTTGTTGTTGTTGTCTTCTTCTTCTTGTTTTTCTACAACAACTTCTCTCTTATTCATTGGCGGGCAACACGTGCCAGGTGTCTGGGTGGCTAGCTGTAAGCGACTGGAGCGGCCAAAGGGGGGCAGTTGCATAGTCAAGTGCCGGCGCTGTGCACAACCTGTCGCTGCCACAGGCGGTGGTAGAGCCACCGTTAGCTCATATCATATAGAGGAGGGGGCGCACACGTTTGCCCTGCCCCACAAACACATAACACACACACACACACACTCACACACACTTGTTCATGGAGATCTTAAACTTTCATTTATACAATTGTCTTCAAACTGTGCAGCGATCACTTTTTTGTCTGCTCTAAGAGTATGTGTGTGTGTGTGTGTGTGTGTGAGCTGCTGCTCCGAAATGAAAGTCGGAACAAAATGGATTTGCTTTTGGAATTTTTGTTAAAAAAAAAAATACATTTGTGTAGTTGCTGCTGCGACTGTTGCTGCTGTTCATTTGTTATGGGCCACAAGCGTCAAGCGTTTGCTTTATTGCAGTTTTCATATATGCTTCTGTGCCAAAGGAAAGGCCACGCCGGACGCGACTTGACTTGGGCCCAATATCTCATTAAATCTAAATGGACTTTTTTTTTCTCTACCTACCTACCTACCTACCTACCTCCTATCCTCCCCATCTCTCCTCACCAACTCTGTCTACCCCTTTTGGCAGTGAAAAAACTTTCGCCGGCGGAGCAGCACTCGACAACTCGGAGGCTCCCTACAGCTCCTGCTGACCTTGCCTCGAAAGCGGGCACGCTCCCATTTTGGGACTGCTCACGTTTTTGGCTGCGTAAAGCCCTTGTAAATTGTGCTGGGTCATTGGCCGGCTTGCCAAAAAAAAAGCGGCGGCGGCGGCGGCGGCATGAAGGTATTATAAAAGAACTTTAACTTTAACTTTAAACTGGTTATTATAATTTTTGTTCGGTTTCGCAGAATCAACGCAGGCAGGCAAAAAGGCAAAAGGCAGAAGGCAGCAGGCAGCAGTCAGCAGGCAAAAAGGCAAAGCCCATTAGTTGGCCTCATTCTTGGCCAGGAAATCTTTTTGTTGGGGCCATGCTGCAAGCGGCTTCGTGACAAATATGAATATTTCGAGCTTATGAAAACGAGCCGAAAAAAAAAAAACAAAACAAAACAAAACTGTGTGGCATGCATCTACAGAGATCGCCCTGTCCACCTGCCAGCTCTCTGCCCCACCGCTGCTCCTGTGCCTCGTGTAGCATGCAACGAACGCGGAAGTATTTAACGTGTTTGTTTGTCCATACGAATGCCTGCTGGCTCCAGCTGCAGCTTCGACTTTGTAGCAAAGCGGCCTCAGCTTCTGCTGCTGCTGCTTCTTCTTCTTTAGCTTCTTCTCATTCTCCTTCTGCTTCTGCTTCTTCTTCTTCTGCTACGTTTGGTGAAAAGTGTTTTGTATGCAAATCATTGAAATTACATATTATGGCCAGTTGGCAGTCGTAAGTAGCAGTTGGCCAGCAACTCGCCTGACATGCACCAGAACGGACCACAGCAACAAACCGAAGAACAACAGACGAGGCATTTGAATGCCTCGCTGCCTGGCTGCCTTACTGCCTGCCTGCTTGCACCATTTTGCTGCAGCAGCAGCTGAAGTCTTCATATGGCTCAGCCAAACACTGGGTGGGTCGCCCCATCCAATGTTGCCGCCCGTTTGCCAAAGCAGTCGGCATCTGATGCTGTTGCTGCTGCTGCTGCCTCCGAGCAAACCTTGTGATATGCCTTGCCACAGCGACAGCTCATAAATTCATTAGACCTTGCCACCAAATGTAGCTAGTCTAGCTGCCACAAATGCCCACGCATTTCACTGCCAACAACGCACAATTAGCAACATTTAAGGGACGGCCCTCCTTTGATAGTTTTTAGTTGTTGAAGCGTAGCTTGGCAGCAAGAGCTATGATGATACCTATAAAGATTTTTGATTTATTGAGATACAAAATAAAGCCAAATTTTTTTAGATATTTTTATTTGGCTCTAGGTTTATCTAAAGCTTAAATTAAATGCAAAAAAAGTTTTCTATAATATAATTTTTTTTAAGTTTAGTTAAATCTATCAGAATTTAAAGTTAGAGTATATCATTAATAAAGCTTTTATTAGCATTGGGTTTATATTAGAGTCCAAGTTTTTACCTTAAATTATATCAACTCGTGAGCAAATCTATGTCAAAATAGTAGGCTTCATGAAATTTGTAATTTGATTTGTTATAAGTTTCAGGAGCTTTAAAGCTCCTGGAGAAACTTCAAAGTTAAAATTACACGTGTTTTTTTTTTTTAATTTTAAATAAAAAAAAATTTTTTTTTTTATTTATAAAATATTTTTTGAATGTTCAAAATTAAATTTTTTTTTTTTTTAATATTCAAAATTAAAAAAAAATTTTTTTGGTTTTTTTAAAAAAATCTACAAATTTATATATGTAAACAATTATTTTTAAAATATTTCTTGAATTTTTTTTAATTATATTAAAATTAAATTTAAAAAAAAAACTTTTCAAGTATATTTTACTCAACTTTTTATGATGTGCAAAAAATGCAGATGATTCTCTCTTGTCAAAAATCTATACAAATTTCAGTTGCTGTCGCTGAACACAAAAAAAGCTAAACTAAAAGAAATAAAAATTCCATACGGCGTGACAGGCGTGAAGTTTTGGTAAACCCTTCACGCCAATGGATAGCTGTGTGTTCGTGTGTGTGTGTGTGTGTCTAGATGGAGGATGACTTTTAAGTTGCACAGGGTGAAAATCAAAAGAAAAGAAATTTAATTATAGTTTAATGACAGCACGCAAATAGTCGACAAATGTGAGTATTAGAGTTTCAGTTTGGTTCACTCTGTGCCATCTTCCGCCTCTCAATATATTATATTCGTGGTTTGCTACCCTGTTGAAAATGAAAGTGGGTATAGTAAATAGTGGAGTAACTGAAGTAAAATTCATAAAATATTTAATCTAGTCTAGTCTAGAGCAACTACTGGTTTGTACAGTATATGCCTATCGAGTTGGGTTCTATAGAAATGTTATCCATATCTATCTATAAAGTCTTATACAAATTGAAAAGAAGATTGAACAACTCTTCACTTCTAGGGTATTTCCACTTCGTTCAATGTCCAGCACATCACTATTTTAAGTTTTTTTTCGATGTCGTCGAAAGTAAAATTTCCAATTGATTTTTGTTTGGGCTTTTGTGCTTTGTACGTTTTACACGCTTTTCGTTTTTATTATGCGAATTGCGGACACATTTGGCAAAATGGCAAAGGCAAAGGCAAAGGCAACGTCAACGGCAACGGCAAAGACAGAGGCAAAGCAAATGCCAAACATCATTTGGCTACAGCATGAACCGAAGGAGAAATGATGGCAGATTCATCCCAGTAAGCGAGCTGCTGCTGCTGCTGCACAGGCCAAGCACTTTCATCTCCGCTTACGCAGCATGAGATTCAGATTTGTTAAGCCGGCAAAACCAAACTCAAACTCCAAACTCCAAATCCCAGAGGCCAGACAGCCGGACAGACAGTTAGACAGACGAAGCCGGCCTGTGTGACTTACTCGCTAGCCTGGCTTCTACCTTGCCCCATTGTTGGGCTCTTTGGCTGGCGTTTCGTTTTTCAATTTTTGAAAGCTCATCGTGCACGAGGTCAATGGAGAGCAGCAGCAGCAGCAGCGGCAGCAGCAGCAGCTAACGCGACGCTTTTTTACGCTGTCTGGCAACATTTGCTTTCAACATGTATATATATAAATTTTTTTTTTTTTGCATCTGCAGCATTTCCGAGAAATGCAACTGAGAATGCGCCGAAAGTTTAGCCATCAGATGATCTTTCCAGACTTTAAGGTATAAACCCTAAGAGCGTTGCCTGAAAGTATGCACATAGAAGAGTTTAGAGGAAATTGTGATAATATTTCATTTCAATTTGATTTCTTGATAAATAAATAATAAAACTAAAAAATTTTAAAATATATTTGATTAATTTAAAAAAAATATATATATCTATATTTCACTATATATGGAAAAACAAAATGAAAAATGTATATAAATTCAAAGTAAATGAAGCGCAGCCAACTTCACTCATATCCTCTCAGACTTCTTGAAGGTTCTCAGGTTGCAGTCTTTGATTGTTTTAATATTTATTGAATTATGTATATAACTAATATATTTTATATATATTTTAAGAAAAAACAAGCAGTAAAATCACATTCAAATAAATATACATAAAACTCTAATAATTATTTCCATTTGATTGAATGTCTCTCTTTTTTTTAGTTTGACTACTTTTACAGCTCGGCAGGCAGCCTGCGGGTGTCGCACACTCGACCGGCTCTAGGGGAACCTGACGACTTGAACTAACATCTCTCCAACTGGGCAGATAGCTCGTAGCTCGATGTGCTAACGATCGCCAACAGCGAGTGCTGACTGTTCGGCAATTAATCTTCTACAATTTGTGGTTCGTCTCGCTTATAGCGTACAATATTTGTGTATGCTGTGCGTTCGCTTTGTTAATTGATAGCAAAATTACAAGAAATTCAATGTTTTTTTCTTATTTTATTTTCGAGGCACTTTCACTTGAATGATCCAAAAGACTTGCAGCGAAAGACCCGTTTAAATTGACAAATATTTGCGGTCTAATGAGTATCTCTTTGACTCTTCTTTTTTTTTTTTGCACACACACAGCATCCAGCAGCAACAGCAACAACAACTTTTTCGGAAAGTGTGATGATAAATGGTGTTTAAAGCAGGTGGTAAACTTTAAGTTAGAGAGCTGCCTGGCGGTGGGTGCCACAAAAAAATGGGTATGCACGGCATGTCTTATTAAAATAGTGGAAGCTAATTTACACGTGTTAACAATTTGAGTTTGAGCAAAAAAATATTTTGAAAGAAATGTTGAGAATTCAAAGAAACTAAACTTTTTTGCATTTTAAAATAATTGTTTAAAGAAAAAGAATAGGCATAAGATATATTTTTTATAAATATATTTAGACCTAAAAAAAAAAATACATATAAAATATAAATAAATAAATAAAAAAAATTTAAAAAAAATAAATAAAATAAATAAATAAATTTAAAAAATATTAATAATAAAAAAAATTGAATTCGAAAACTAAGTTAAGATCATTTGAGATGATTGCCTAAGGTAAATTATAATAAAAATGTAAAGGAGAGAGAAAATATATATCTCGTATTTTGTGTTGTTTTTACCAAAAATTTGAAGCCCGCCCACATTTACATGTTCTTCTAACAAATTCCAGCAAAAATAGAAAAGGTAGCCTAAAAGGGAAATATATTATGCCCATATATACTACTAAAGAGTCTGCATACCAAAACGAAGCTAACCAGCTCTTACTTTTCTCTAATTAGGCTTAAGTAATACCCAAACAATAAAAAATATAACAAATGGACAATTCCAAAAATATAGTTTTACGTAATCAACAGAATAAATGGAAGTTCAAGCCAAAACCCATATAAGATAGCTCCCTAAAGAGCTACTGTTTGACTGAATAGAAAAGACGCGAACAAATAAGATCAAAAAGCCCAGCTTGAGCCCAGTTAGATAACAGGCGAGAGAGAGAGAGAGAGAGAGACAAATCTGCATAACTTTCTTGGCATAACTTTTACTAATTTTGGAGTTAAGAGGCAATCAACAAAATATATATATAATCCTTCTAAATGATGCGCACTTAATTAGCATAAGCCAACTATAGAGCAGCGCTATTATTAACTTATGTAAATTGACCAGACAAAAAAAAAAAAGAAGACAAGCGAAATGCTTAAACGATCAATTAAAAATTACGTATACGCAATTTGTATGCCATATGTGTAGCGTCTGCCGCTGTTGCTGCTGGGTCTTAACATTTCTATGAATGACTTTTTACATGTTTTCACTTTTAATACACACATACATATATACACACACAAATGATAGTGAAACCATATATACAAGCAAACAAAAATGAAACATTCGAAACATTACAGTTTTAAGTTTTGCCTTTTGCCATAATTTGGCTCTGACTTTGGCTCTGACTCTGACTCTCTAACTGTTGGCATTTTTTGGCATTTAATGATCATCGTCGTACATTCACCGTGAGTGGGCCCCACCATGCCCCTTTCCCTTTGCTGCCAGCCTTGCCGCCCTCCACACACACACACACACAGATACTTAGCTACTCATCTACTCGTATTAAAAAAAAAAAGCCTTTCATAGCCTGACGCGGTTCTGCTTCATTTTGTTTAATGACAATGAAAGATACAAGACACACACTACACACACACTACACACACACACACACACACACTACACACACACTTTTACAGTTCATGTAGCTGTTTGTGTCTTTACATTTTTGCTTTCGTTTATGAACTTTCACGTGTGGCTCTGTAAAATTTGTAGAAAATTACATTGAAAGTGCTTGGGGCACTACTGCTGCGGCTCGGAAGTCGTCATTTTTCGAGAGAAGAAGATTTAAATGCTTCATGGCATTACCTAATTTCGGTTACGAAACAAATCAATTACTGCGTGTCAGAGTCACTAGCGGTGTGTTGACCCAAAATATCGAATAGGTTCTCTCACTCGCATCGGAAGCCATCAACAATTTTATGGCTCATTTATCGAGAGGATATTGAAAACCACATGAGAGCTATCAGAAATATTCGCCAAAAGATCATAAAAGCAAACTGAAGAGATATAAATATAGAAATGCTAATAGAGCCAACAAGTCAAGGCTAGAGATATTTGCATCCATCAAATGATGATTGCATGGGAAAGATGAAGATTTGGCATTTTGATTGCCAGCTTCCAATTCATTGACGAGTTTTTGCCTGAGATAACAGCGAGCAGAGTGAGTATGATAGATATCTTAGAGATCTTAGTCTTGGTGGGAAAAAGCTGAGACTACCTTGAGCTGACATTGATGACGAGTCGAACGGATGATCTCAATATCCGATTATGCTTAAGCAAATATATGTGTCAAGCTATTATAGCTTTTATGTCTTATAGAATATATTGGCTGACCGTTTATTAGGGTTTTTATGATAGATAATGAAGTAACAATAGAGAGGGAGAGAGAGAGATGGGAAGAGAGAAATGTAGAGTGTTTAAAAAGAGTATGAATTTGAGTATAATTAAAGCAAGCATTCATTACTTGAATGAAGGAGAATCGCTTAGAAAGGCTTTATTTATAAATAGTTTTGATTTTCATGCTTCTCTTCTTCCTTTTACTCCTTCCTTCCTTCTTCGCACCCTTATTCTCTATCCCATTGAGGCTTCCTAGCTTCTCCTGTAGGATCTTCTATAACTTCTTCTTTTCTTTCTACTTTTTCTCTTCCTATTCGATCTTCTTCTCACTGTGCTTCGCCTTCTTCATCCTTCTCCATTTACTTCAGCTTCTGTTTCTCTCGCCTTTCCACTTTTCCATGCCATTCTCCCTTTCCTTGCTATTCTTTCTCTTTCTTTGCCTTTATGCTTCTCCTTTCTCTCCTCCTCCCTCTCCTTTGCCTTCTCTACATCTCTCCATCGATAGGGAATACCTCTCATGCGAATTGCGCACCTAATTCTAATGTAAAATTTCGCCTCTCGTTTTTCTTTTCTTTTTTTCATTTTACCTGCTGCCGTAATCAACTGTTCGCATGTAGCCCGTCACTCACCTGCCCCGCACATGCCTCGAAGCAAAACAGCAAAAAAAAAACGAAGTGTATTCAATTCTATTAACAATAATCCATTGGCCAATGCATTTGGCTTTCAACATTTCCGCGGCCTGCTCGCGTATTACTTTCCAGCTAGAACGTTAAGGCAAGGAAATTTGCATATAAACAGATGGTAGAAAAGGAATTAATATTTGGCTATATTGGCCATATTCAGATGACAATACAATAGAGGCCCCCTTGGCTACCTGTGGAGCTACCTGTTGCTAACTGCTGCTGCCTGCTGCTGCTGTCCATGTGAAAGCCGCCAACATGTGCAAGCCAAGCCAAGCCAAGACGAAGCCAAAGCCGAAGCCAAGCAATTTGGCTAGCAACGAGCGCATTAATGATTTTCACAAGACTTGGGTAGTTGGATGCGTTTATTGTGGCTTTGGCCAAGTTGCGTTTGGGCCAACATTGCGATACATTGACCCAGAAGACATTTGGTATGCAGCCGGCTGCTGCTGCTGCTGCTGTTGCACTTCATTAGTAAAAAACGAACGCAAATCTCGTTGTCTCTGGCTCTGGGCTTGGCTTTCGTTTTTCTTCTTTTTTTTTTTTTTGCTTGGTTTTTTTTTGGAAAGCCATTGCAAGTTATTGGCAAGGTTTATTGGCAACGCCTTTCACTGCTCTTGCGGATGATAGCTGCCAATAGCTCATCCAGGTTAAGACCTGGCTTTAAATCGTAACACACAACAAATAAACAAATTAAAGGCAAATCAAATGGGTGAATCGGTAGCCCTAACCCACATCTCACACAACACACACACTCACACACACACGTGTGCAGTGGGTTCATCTGTCGCGCAGAGCTTAACATAAATTTGCATAAACACTAAAGACGACATAACTGTAAACATAATCAAAATCAACTTTGTGTGTATGTTTGGCCCTGTTGTTGTTAATCGAAACAAGCGCTTAATAAATAACTTAAAGCCCACATGAAAAGGTAGAGCTTTCTTGAGCTTAGACGTAGTAGATACCCTGGAGAATGTTTATAATAAAATAATGGAAAGCCTGAAATGTTTTCAAAATAATAATAATTTAAAATACTTGATTATTTTACATTTAAGTCTAATTTTACAGAAGATAACCCTGAATCTAGCTGTTTATATACTCTGAATATATTCCGAATATACTCCGAATATACTTCGAATATACTCCGAAAATACTCCGAATATACTCTGAATATACTCCGAATTTGCCCCGAATATTCTTCCAATATACTCCGAATATACTCCGAACTTACCCTTAATTTACTCCGAATATGCTCCGAAATTATTCCTAATATACTCAGAATTCTGAATACACTCGAATTTATATGCTCCTAATTTCTAATTTATAAGTTTATCTGGAAAATATATAAATAAAATATATAGAAAATATAGAGAAATGTCATTAAACCCCAATTAAATTTTAGCTCTAGAGATTATACAGTATACAGAATATGGGTATGTAAATACAAATATTACATATTATTTACAATATATAGATTTGAAGGCATTAAAATATATTTTACATAGAAATCTCAACTCCCCACCTTTTTTCAACCCATCCCTGCACACACCTGCTGCCTACAGGGTATTTCATATCATTCTCAACTGACGCACGACATTTGCATTTAGACAGATTTGGTGAAATGAAAGAAAAGTATATATACATATAGAGAGATATATGTGCCACACATGCCACATGATCGGCAATACGATTAAAAAATATCAAGTGTAACCGGAGAGCAGTCAAAAGCCACAGCAGCCGACAAGATAGAGACAGAGAGATAGAGAGAGGGGGACGGCGAGATGGAGACGCCTCAAAAGAATGCGACGACGCTCCACAAAGATAAGCTGAAAGCAGTTGAAATGGAAACTGGCTAACCGACTCGCTGACTGACTGACTGACTGACTGACTGAGTGACTGACTGACTGACAGCTGCGTCTTTAGAAATGGCGCACAAAAGCCAAAGATACAGCCGCAGACAGCGTCAGACTTTGACGAAATTGACTTTCTCCATTCAATATAATTAAAAGTAATATTTTTTTTTGTCTGCGTTGTCTTGCTTAGCTGCTGCACGTCTTCAGAATTGTAACAGCAGCAGTTGCTGCTGCCCAGGAAGTAATTTATTATTGCAGGCGTGCAGTCGTAGCTTAAGCGAGAGAGAAACAAAAGTAACTAAAAACCATTTCTCCAGCTGCCCTGGCCAAATAATTCATTACTCAAAATTCGCAGCGCACCACGGGGCGTATGTGTAACAAGTGAAAAGTCAAAGTCAAAGTCGCTGTGTGTGGCAGACAAACAAAAGCCCCAAATATCTATCTATATATATATATATATATATATATATATATATATAGAGTTTAGAGAAACAACAACAGAAGATGCTTTAAAAATTTATGTCGGTTTTTTTGTTATTTATGCAAATTGTTTTCAGCTTTTCAGGCTCACTTTCAAAAAGCGAACCCGAAAAAATAAAAACTATTTTTAGCCAATATTTTAGCATAGCTTCTGCCTTGGCTTTAACTTTTCATTTTTGTTTAGTTTTTATTTTTGTTTTGTGTGTGCTGTTTAGAAAATAAAATTAGTTTACCTGTTTTTCATTTCATTTCAGTTTTTACATAACAATCAAAGTGAACAAATACCAAATTTATGCTTGTAGAAACAAGGCACGCACTTAATGGACGGGTAGCCAGGTAGCCCAGGTAGCCAAGTGGCTAGCGACAGCTGCTGGTACTTAATGCTCAATTTCACGTTCATTGACATGGCTAGTGAGAGGGGCGGGTGGGGGAGGCGTGTCGGCCTGTCTGCCTGTCAAATTGTCACCTGTAAAGCAAGAGTTTCGCCGGCACGCGCGCATTTAACATCAAGTCAAATATAACTTGAATTTGTTTTTATTTTTATAAAACGAAATTGTTATTTAATGCAATTGAAGCCTGTTATAATTAGATTATATAACAATTTGAGTACGGTTCAACGATTATCTAATTGGACAATAGAAAGCGGCACATGCTGGCCAGCCAATTAGACAACTTTTTTCTCTTTCATTTCTTTCTTTACAAAGAAACTTAAGAAACTTGTCGCCAAGCGAGTGTTTACTGTAGCAATAGAAAAAAATGGAAGAAAATGTTTAAGATATTTTAAATATATATTTTAATTTTTTTTAGCTTGTCTTAGAATTAATTTACATTTCAAATTAAGTATACGCAGCATTGTCTGTCTTAGTTTTTTTTATTGGCTTTATCTTCTTATAATTTGCTGCTGTTAATTTTATTTCTCTTCATTTATTTATACGCCTTAAGCATATTTTGCACTTCACTTCACTTTCGCACATTAAAGCTACCATAAAAAAAAGTCGAGAAAAAATACAGTTTTCAGTCTAGCTGCTAGAGGTAATAATTTTTATTCGCACATCCATTTTTTTTATTTACTGCGTTAAGATTTTATAGCTTTAACATTTCACTTTTACGGCACATGAGGAAAAATTAAATTTTGATGTCAAATCAATCTGCAAAAAAAATGTTTAAAGTGAGAAAAAGTCTTAATAAAAATTAGCATGAGAAACTATTTGCAAAAGAAAGTTTAGATTTGGCATAAAATTGTTCTAAAATTTTATTTTCTTATTAAAATTTATTTTATAGTTAAAATTTTGTATATATTTATTTTACTATTATTAATACTATTATTAAAAATGTTTTGCTAGCAAAACAATTGAAACCAAGTTCCAATTAGAATCTTATTAGTCTCAGAGCAGAAGCTCTTTATTATATATTTGTAGAATCTTCTTTAAATATAAGCACCAACTGCCACAACTTAAAGCTTAAAGTTCAGTTTAAGCTACAAATTCAAATTAAAACTCATTTCAAAGCTCTAACGGCTGTAATCAACACTGAACTTAGCTGCCTGCTACAACACTGCACTCAACTGCCATTCATCGAAAGCTCACAGCGTTGCCACCGTGCTCAAAGCCGAGCCAGCATTTTTGGCGAAACAGCTGGCCGCCAAACTTGTATTTATCTAGCTAGCGGCTTATCTTTATACACGCGCGCACACATAGTCAGACCACTTCTTGCCCACCATTGTTGTCGTTTCCAATCAGTTCTACGTTGCGTCTGATTGGGAGTGGTTCGCCATTTTGCGGTCTTTGCAGTCAAAAGTTCAGTGTTCGTTTTTTTATTAACAACCGGCAAGGCAGTTTTTTATTATAATACTTAAAGGTAAGTTCTAGATGGAATATATTATATAAATGTTGTCAATGAGATGTCAATTGACAGCGCCCACAGATGCATTTATCTAGTTAGATTACTGCTGACTTGCATTAAATGCCAATTAGAGCTGTAATATGTATGTGTGTGTGTGTCTGTGTTTGTAGCTGATCTAAAATTCCGTTTGTTAATAGATTGTTTAAGTATTAAGGTGTGCTTAAATGAATAAATTTAACTTTTTTAAAGCTCTGTATAACCTTTGCCTTCAGACTTTTTGGCTTTTGCTGCGCCTTTGCTTTGAGTTGAACTTTCCCCATACGAATACAAGAAAACAATCTGTGCGACACATGTATGCATATGCATGTGTGTGTGTGTGTGTGTGTGTGTGTGTGTATGCTGGCACACATACATATTCATTGCTTATATGCAATTCCCTTTGCTTGTTTATTTTGTTGGCTTTCTAAAACACAGCCGGTTTGTCGGCAGAGCAGAAAATCTGAAGAAGAGTCAGAGAAATATGTATAGAGAGTGCGAGAGAGAGAGTATAATTTACACGTTGCCACCTGTGCCTAACTTTCTTCTTCTTCTGTAGCTAACGTTCAAAGTTTAAGCATATATTTGCATAGTCACTTTTTGTTCATTAGGCAGCGATTGTTCGAGTATATTTTCTCAAGGGGCTCGCATTGTAATAGCACGTACAATAAGAATTAGCAATGCCAAATCTTATCAGAATACTCGACTCCAGCTGATAGTGTAGAGTGAAAAAAACAAGAAATAGTTGTAAATAAATAATATATTTTTGGCGAAAGCTTTGAATTGTGGGCGTGTCTTGAATATGGCGTGATTTATGTACAGACAAAATCACGCTATTTGGCATGCAAAGGCGCTGCTCAGCAGCTCATTCAGTTTAATTAGCAACAGAAGCTTATTGGGCTGTATCGAATATCTATGTTAATTTGCATGCACCACACACACATACACACACAACAGCTTGACAAGCTAAAAATAGAAAACTTAGCGCATTCTCCGTTTATATAAACGCGACAATCTACACAAATAATTGTGTAATAATTCAATTGAGACAATTTCACACAATCATCTGATAAGAGAATTTCTAATTGAAAGCAGACGCACTGGCGCTCAATTCAAAAAACATACTCCATGGCGCCATTATACAACACTGCTCAAAGTCAGAGTGTCAACTATCGTTATCGATAAAGATCACCAGCGGTTATCAACAATGTTTCAGTGTTGCGTGCGACCATGAACTTGTCATAAAAAAAAGTCACTCTCATGCTTGTTAGTGGAAAAGTTTTCGGCACGCACAAGAGAGAAAATAACCAGCAACAATTAGCCGCGTAATGAGAGTAAGAGCGAGAGAGAGACAATATTGAATTAATATTTAGCTGGCCGGCAAATGCGATAACGATTACAAGCCTGGGGCGTACTTGTATTTGCATTTGTACTCAGAAAATTTTTGTGAAATTTTTTTTATACACACAAAATTATTAGTGTTACTTTAGAGAAAAAATAAACATTAGTGGAGCTTATCTGATTGCCAGTCTAGTGGGCCATATAATAACGGTGATAACAGCGATTGCGCAACGTATTTGTTATTGGTGCATTAGAGATTGTTGGCGGCGGCGGTCTAACGGTGCTCGCCGATTCGCAATTATCAGTTGAGCAGTGACTGGCCGAGAATACGTATAGTCCATAGGGTTTCGTCGCTTATTGTTGAAAAAAACAGAAGAGGAAGATTCATTCATTGAAATTTTTATACAGTTTGTGAAATGTTTGCATTACGGCGCACTCTAAACATGGTCTACGGGCCACAAAAATTGAAGCAAAGCAGCAATTTTAAAGTTAATTTCGGTGTGTCCGCGGCGGTAGGTTTGTGAATACCCTGTACCCAAGGTGAACTCGGGTATATTGGTTTTATTACTAATCATTCTTTGTTAATACTCTTTTATCAAATTGTAGTGGGGTATATTGGTTTGACTACTAAACACATTTCATCTAAACATATTTTTTTGCAATACTTTTTACTCTTTGTTTGTAAATACTCTGTTTTTAAGGGGTAATCGGGTATATTGACTATTAATACTCTCTAACTAAGCTTTCACTCGATATTCTGTTTTCGTACTAAAATAGAGCATATTGTCTTTCCACTAATTAAATTGGTTTTCTATGTAAGCATTCTCTATGATTTTCACATCCGATCAAAGTTCACTTTGGCCTGCTGACATTCATTTTCATCTAGAACTAACATTATATTTCTAAATTTCTGTCATACATACAGAATAAGGTGAATTTAAAAATAAAGAACAAAATGCAAGTAGTTTACAATAAGGTGATATCCATCTTGTATTTGTCATCGGTTTGTGCAATTGATAGCATTGTTTAAATCCCAGCCTTCCTATTTGGTTTGCTTTCCCGCACAGATGTCGCAGAAAATACGCGCTGGACCCGTTGTCGATGTGCTGGGTGATGAGATGACTCGCATCATTTGGCAATCGATCAAGGATAAGTTGATTCTGCCCTTTGTCGACATCGAGCTGCACACATTCGATCTGGGCATCGAGCATCGTGACAAGACCGATGATCAGGTGACCATCGACTGTGCCGAGGCCATCAAGAAGTACAATGTGGGCATCAAGTGTGCCACCATTACGCCCGATGAGAAGCGCGTCGAAGAATTCAACCTGAAGAAGATGTGGAAGTCCCCCAACGGCACCATTCGTAACATTCTCGGCGGCACCGTCTTCCGTGAAGCGATCATTTGCAAGAATGTGCCACGTCTCGTCACCGGCTGGCAGAAGCCAATTGTCATTGGTCGCCATGCCCATGCCGATCAGTACAAGGCTGTCGATTATGTTGTGCCTGGAGCAGGACAGTTGACCCTCACATGGAAGGGTACCGATGGTAAGATCATCAGTGAGGTGATCAATGACTTCAAGGGTCCTGGCATTGCTTTGGGCATGTACAACACGGACGACTCGATTGTGGACTTTGCTCATGCTTCGTTCAAATATGCGCTGGACCGCAAGATGCCGCTGTACATGAGCACCAAGAACACAATCCTCAAGAAGTACGATGGTCGCTTCAAGGACATCTTCGAGGATCTTTACAATAAGGAATACAAGAAGCAATACGAAGCTGCCGGCATCTGGTACGAGCACAGACTTATCGACGACATGGTTGCCTACTGCATGAAGTCGGAGGGTGGCTTTGTCTGGGCCTGCAAGAACTACGATGGCGATGTCCAGTCGGACTCCGTTGCTCAGGGCTACGGTTCACTGGGTCTGATGACCTCGGTGCTGTTGTGTCCCGATGGCAAGACTGTGGAGTCGGAGGCTGCGCACGGCACGGTAACGCGTCACTTCCGTTTCTACCAGCAGGGCAAGGAAACATCTACCAATCCCATTGCCTCGATCTTTGCCTGGACACGTGGTCTGCTGCATCGCGCCAAGCTGGATAACAACCAGCCCCTGAAGCAGTTCGCTGAGACACTCGAACAGGTATGCATCGACACTATTGAGTCTGGTGCGATGACCAAGGATCTGGCTATTTGCATTAAGGGCAGTCCGAGTGCTGTCGAACGCAAGGACTACCAGGAGACGTTCGAGTTCATGGACACCCTGGCCAAGAATCTGCAAGTCGCCATGACCAACAACTGCATTCAGCAAGCATCACTTTAAGCTCACACTTCAAACACTCATCGAATGTCCTCATTGTTCATATTTACTGTACATCTGTATGTGTGAATGTGCACCCTTAGTATATTTGATTCGATATCCTTTTTATACTACATGTTTTTTCCATGTTCATTCGTCTCTGCGAGACCCCATCAAAATTATTTTTTTCGTACTATGTGTCCCGGTTAAAATGTGAAACAGAAATTAAAAAAAAAAATACTAAATAAATATTTTTATACCGCCAAGAAACGTTTTGTTTTTGTTTTTTGCTGAGGTCTTTAACCTATCAACCTCCCAGCCACCCACTCAGAAATCGTTTGTTATAGTCGCCTCTTATATATGTTCCACTTGTGCGGCTTCTGCTGCGAGCTCTTGAGCTGCACAGCTTATTGGATTTGCGTCCAGTCTTGAGTCGACGCTCGTGGACAACACATCAGCATTCAATACTATAGATATCTATATAGTAAGGATGTTGGTTACGGCCTTGGGCTACGGCTATTGCCTGGCCTATGTGCTAGCTCTCGTTAGCTGGCCGAGCAGTGCATATCCCACCAATAGCTATCGGGATCTGGACATATGCAATCACTGGAATGGCAGGCGGCACTTCCTGGAGCTGGGCGAGCGTGGCGAGCTGCATGCGCGGAATGTGAGCAACACGGCTTATCGAGTGAGTGCTGGCTGGGTTGTTGATGTCCTAGATTTATATGTAAAGGCCTTACTCCCCATAGAGCTCACCTCTGAGTCTCAAGAGTGATTTGACTGCCGTGGATGTTTGGTATCAGTGCAATCTGGAGTTGGTCACCTGTGCCGAGTGTGTGATTAGGGTTACCTTCACCCATGCGAACTTCTCCAAGAGTTGCAGCAATACGAATACCAATATGTGTCCTTGCGAGCATATACAATTCTCGGAGCCGCCCTATGATACCACTATATCGGGGCAGGAGTTCTGTGGCGACGGCAAAGTGTTTCGCAGCAAGACGAGAACTCTGCAGCTCAAGTTCTTCTACAGAGCCACCAATGCACATGTGTTTTCCTTGCAATACTTCTCAGAGCGTAAGTCCATCCTTTACACCTAAGTATCTCCCTTTTACAGCTCTTGAAATACCTTTAGGCAATGTGAAGATTGTCAGTGGCTCACCCAAGCAATCCATTGTGGGCAATGGTAATGTCAAGTACTCGCCACAGGTCATATCGACACCCTATTTCCCTATGGCCTATCCGCGGGACTACGGCATCGAGCACATACTCACCTGCGAGGCGGACAATTGTCAGGTGCGTCTGGACTTTACAGACTTTCAGCTGGGTCTCGCCTCGACGCTGGAAATCTTTGATTCGAATGGCCAAATGCTGGATTCCTACACAGGCGAGCACTTTCGTCCTCCGATAACAGTGAGCAGTGGGAAGTCCTTGCTGCTGCAGTTTCGTGGCAATTCCGCATCGGGCGTGGGCTTTCGCGCCGAGGTCAGCTTTGTCTCTTCCAAGCAGCTTAAGGACGAACGTCTGGTGCCCTACACGGGTAAGTGAGAGCACCTTTTGAGGGTCTGCCAATGGCTTATTGATTGAAGACCAGCTGGGGAGGGCCGTGGGTGGTGTTGGGTGGTTGTTGTATAAATTTCAATGTCAAGGCATACACTAAAGTGGAACTAGGCGTTGCTTTAACATAGTCTAGTTTGGTAATGTAATCGATATTGTTGGTGTAAGTGGGATTACGGTGTGGCGTAAGAAAAAGAAGCTCTGTGAACAGAATATGGATATATAATCATATAGAGCACGTTTTAGCTGAGATTTTCTTTACATAAGGTAGGAGCTTAGACTAGAGTCGTTTTGAGTCAATTGAAGTTAGCTACGGTCTATAAAGGACAATTTTGAAGTAGGGAAACTAACGAATCGGAACCATTTAACCAATTCGACCTGAGTCGAGTAGCTGGGTCGTACTGGGTACTTGACGATAGATGTTAGGATCCTAGGAGCAGGTTAAGCTATATCCTTTCCAGGCCGATTTAGATTATGGGAAAACCAATAAACCTTAAAGCTCAGCCCACTTACAAACCCTAACTTACCACCTCAACAGATTGTGGGGGCATGGTAACTGGACCTGGTGGTGCCATAACTATGATGAATATGATAGAAAATGCGACAGATGTGCGACTTTTTGATTGCATTTGGATCATTAAGCCGGGCAACAATTACATGATGATGAAAACGCACATTTCATTGCGTGTGGATGACTTTTATGGCATGGCAGCTCGATCGGAGCTAACGATTAGACAAGGTACCACATCCGATGCGACGGAGATTGAGAATGTCATGTGGCCAAATAATGGACTGAGCAAGGAGAATCATATAGCGCCCATACTGACGGGCTACTATATACGACTGCGAGGTGTGTTTGGCATGTCCTCCAAGCTGGCCATCGTCTACAGCGTCTTCAATTATTTAAGTGGGTAAAGCACAGCATTCTATAAACCCTCTTTTAATGTAGCTCTCCTATACAGATTGCTATATCGGTTCGGAGTTTCTGTGCGGGAACAATCATTGCATTTCCATACGTCTCCATTGCGATGGCTTCGATCATTGCGGCGATGGCAGCGATGAGCCCGATTCCTGTGAGGAGGATTGGGCGCATTTGCATCACGATCGTCGCTGGTACTCACACAAGCCCAACTACTACTTCCCTAAGATCGATCAGTATCCGGATTTAAAGACAGCGACGGGCATATTTATCATTAGCACCTTGGGCATCTTTGGCGTGCTGTCCGGCTGGATGGTCATACTCTATCGCATGGGCGTACGGGCGCGACATCAACGCGAGCTGCAAAGCCATTTGCAGACAATTAGCGAGTTGCTGGATCGCCAGGACGAGGATCGCCCACCGGATGAGCCACCCAGCTATGAGGCACCGCCCGACTACGAGGAGGTCATCAAGGTGGGCATGCAGCAGGAGCTGCGCGAACCGCGTCGCCAGCGAAGACGCCGACCAAGGGATCGCGCCTGCAGTCGAGCGCCCAGTAACTGCACCATGCAATCGATGGTGCCACTACATCGTAGCTGCAGCCTGGAACAGGATCAACCCAGCACCTCAGCGGCAGCGATGACGCGTGCCGTCGCCTCCACAGATACCACGCAGGATGCAACCCAGTTAGAGCAGCAGCAGCAACAGCAGCAACAACAATTGCTATCTCAGCGCATGCTGCTGGCCACAGCCATTTGTGGTAAGAGATTTGCTTGAACCCACTTTCACTACTCCTCCCTCCCCTGCACTTGCTAATTTACCATTACAGAATCTCATTTGCAGGCGCTGCAAGCGCGTCTGGCACGTCGTCGCCAGCGAACCTCTCTGCACCGCAGCAATCCGTGGGGCATGCAGCGTGCACGCCATCGCTATCCGTTGGGCGTGAACTATCCGCAGCCGCTGGAGCGACAACGCCCACCAACAACAGTGCAACGGACGACTGTACCGATGCCTTTCGAGACAATTCACTCAATATATCACTCACTCTAGGGCTGCCCAGCTCGACCACCAACCAGAGTCTGAGCAGCAACTGCACCGAGCATACGTATTTGAAGCGCTCCTGGCTGCTAGTCCAGCAGCCGCCGCATGGCCAGCGCTGTCGAGTGCAACGGCTGCGACACACCTTCTCCTCCCCAGAAGCCTTTGGCGCCCATGACCCGAATCTCAATCTGCCCTATCCGGATTTTCTCAGCTACGGCACGAATATGCCGCATGAGCGCAGCAGCAGCAACTTTGGCTCTGAGCTCTCCAGAGACCCCTCCAGCTACAGCTTTGGCAAGCGTGCACGTCTCGCAGCAGCCGAGCAGAGCGATTGCCATACCTTGACTGCATTGGCGACGCCTACGCCGAGTGGGGATTTGGAGTGCTCAGTGCAAACACTGCAGTCGGAGATGACGTTGTCTCAGCGAGATACGCAGAGCGACAGTGAGGCGGAACAGCAAGTGTCGTGCTTTGGCGCCGTCTCACAACGACCCAAGCGGCGACGCGTGCGCAGTCGCTCTTTTAGCAGCAGCGCGCGAGCGGGCAGCGGAGCAAAGCGACGTCTGCGGCAGCGCAGCTCCTCGGCCGACTTGCTGATCTATGCCAACTTGGAGAGAGATAGGGGGGAAGGCAAAACTATACAGCGATTGTTTTTTATATGAAGTGGAATTGTAGAGAGAGGGAATTAGAAAGAGGGAGAGCTTTTTGAGAGAGGGGTATGATCCAAGAGAGGAGTCTAGAGAGGGGAGTCTGTAAAGAGAGGGGAGTCTGTAAAGAGAAGGGAGTCTGTAAAGAGGGTCTACAGAGAGTGATCTATAGAGAGAGGGGTCTATAAAGAGAGAGGTGTCTAGAGAGAGGGGTCTATAGAGAGAGGGGTCTATGAAAAACAAGAAAGAACGATTTATAGAGTGGAAGGTATAGTTATGAGAGATGGGATATACACAGAGGGAGTTTATAGATACGGGGCAAATGGCGAGTGTGTATATCAAGGTGTATATAGAGAATGGAGTCTGTAGAGAGAAGCTATATAGTGAACAAACACCCAGAGTGAAGAGAAACATTGAGGGGGAGCCTATAAAAGAACGATAGTATTATGCCCGATGTGATGCTGTTCAGAAGCTGGTCTTAAAACTAAATACATACTCATTATATAGAAATACATATAAATATAGAGAATATTATGGAACCCAACTAAATAAATTATTTACACAGTTTGTTGCATTACTTGTTGATATATATGGTATATATAGTATATATATTTTGTATATAAGATTCAGCGTATTGTTTATTTTGCTGCAGTGCATGCCAAACTGTATGCACTAACAGTTGGACAAGCCTAGGTGCGTTTAAAGTGCAAAAGGAAAAACAATGCAATTTCTCTATATAGAAACCAAGGAATGCGCAAAGTACAAACATATATATACGTATGTGTGTGTAAGACTATATATAGTATATATATATGTATGTATATAGACGAATACGATAGGCGTAGGACTGCCTGCTAGCCAGAACTGTCTACATATTTAGAGATATATGTATATATGTCATATATCTATGGTTGCGATTGCAGCTGCTGTTTAAGATTCTCGGCAAGCAGCGTTTTGCTCGTCTCCAAGGGGACAACAATATTGCGCAAACTGTCGATGCTGTTGCGCAATTTGGTGGCCTGAAATTTTGTGGGCAATTTCGGTGAGCCGCCAACAGAAGCAAATGCAAAGGCTTTGTACTCCTATAAAATAGAGAAAGAAGTTAAGCAAGTATATATATAATATATTAATGTGTACAAACTTTTATTTCAGTGGCAAAAACAAAAAAATAAATTGTCAATCAAATCAACAAAGCATATAAGGTCAGTGTGTAGGATATATATATAACTCAACTAAATATATGTATATATAAGCATATATAATAAATTCTTCATGTATGTATATGTATATATAAATAATGCATGATTAACAAATTGGAGTATGGTCAATGGCAACGCAAGTGCTCACAAAAAACTTTTAGTATTCGAAACAAAATTTTTAAAGCCATTTTCAGGGCTCAAACAAAGAATTAATACTCCAAGAACGTAAACTTAAAGATAAAATATAAGAATAGTTAATAATAATAATAATAATGCAGAAGGGCAACTTAAAACTGATTGAAGACGCTCGATCGGGCGACTGTCATGGATTTATTGTGTGTTGTTGTTGTTGCGTTGTTGGCTGGCGTTAGGTTACCTGATTGGCGCTCGGCGAGCTGGCCTCGCTGACCGTGGTCGGCCCCTGGTTCATGTACGAATGGAATGTGGGTCCGGCATGATCGGAGCGTTGCGGCTGGCCGCTGCGCGTGGTCACCTTTTCCTGCAGCGAGTTGAAGGTCTTTGAGAGCCAGGGCTGCCAGCTGTTGCGATTGGTTTGCAGCTCGCTGAGCGTATTGTTTAGCTGATGATTTAGATCTTGATTTTTGCATTCGGCCTCCACTTGGGCCAGCTTAGTCTGCGCTAGCTCCAGCTCCAATTCGCGTATTCTCTGCCCTGCGGCATTGAGTGGATCTAATGGACCCAAGGGCGCGTCATTGGCATTCCGTGTCGGCGCAGAGTGACGTTTAAGGCTGCCAGTTCCTTGCTTGGCATTGTCATTGCCCACATCTACCAGCTGCAGACACTGCGAGCATTTGGAAACCGTGTGCTGCAAAGGAAGGCGTTTGTAGAGTTATATTCTCAATATATATAGTTTTTACATGCTTACCATAAACTTTCCCAGCGTCTCGTTGAGCGTATTCATGTCCTGTTCCTGCCTTTGTATAATCTGTTTGTATTCCTGTATGATGCCCGTATGCTTCTTTTCCTTATCCACAGCACGCTCATTAGCCGCAGCCAGCTGCTGTGTCAGCGAGTCAATCTCTGATTGGAGTTTGCGTCGCTCCTCGCCGAAGCGACTCTCATAGATTTGTGCCTCCTTCTCCAGACGCTCCTTGTGCTGTTTCTTAAGCAGAAATTCCTCCTCGTACTGCTTCAACTTTTTGATCTTGCGCTCGCACGCTTGCTTCATGATTTTGCGCGCTTGACTCGAACTGCGACACTTCTTGGGCAATGTGACCCGGAAATACTTTAAGATGCCCTCGAAATCCAGCTGACGTAAATCTGATTCACAGATTGACAGCAATGTGACAGCCACCTGGAAGAGAACAGGCAAGCCATCCAGCAGGAATACATCGAGCACATGGAATACAAAACAGAGCGGAAAACGGGCCGTATACAAAGTTAGGAACCACTGGGAGGCATACATGTGCGTCTCAATGCCGCAAGCTGTGAAATGTTCATGCAACTTCGGCAACTGATCCTTAATAAGACGTTCCAGCTGATAGAGGCGCAAATAGAGCACCTCAAATCCGGCCTTGTAGAGATCACGTAGTCCATAGTCGTACATAAGAGAGACCAGCACGCAGAAGGCATCCTCCTCGGGCATCTAGGATAGGTAGATAGATATTGCCATAAGAACTTTTTCTACATGCTTTACGTTTCATTACAAAACTCATAAGGGACTCCTCTTACTCACATGAATCAGCAGACTGGCTGCTATGAAGCTGAGGCCCTGGCAGTAGCCCACCTCGCTGTCATGGACGGCATATGCCTTGGATACCTTGAACAGGGCATCCTGACCCGAGCCGCCGGTCTCCTTGAAACACTTGTGCGCCGGAAATGTGCGGTGTATGTCCCGCTGTATGACTGTCTCGCATTTGGTTTCCTAAAATACACAAATATTTTATATATTTTAATATATTATATAACCGCAAATGCTTTGTTACTCACTTTGGTGATTAGAATCTTGTACATGTCATTCATTTCCACCTTGCCCTCCACATTGGCCAGCTTCTGCCAGATCTTTTCGCGCAGCGCCTCTGGCACGCCCAGACGTACCAAGGGCGCCAGGTTTTTCGGGCGCTTCTCACCGTCCCATTCCCGTAAGATGGGATCCCATTCATCGAGTGTATCCTGCGAGCAATCCTTGGACACTTCGCCAGTGCCACTGAGCAGTGGCTCATCGCCGTCGCTGCTATAATCTGTGGGGCAATCATCCTCAATGGAGGCTATGGACGAGCTGCGCACAATGCGCGATAAATTTGTCATGCCCAGTTTAAGAAACAGAGCCGAAGAGCCTTGTTGGCCGCTCTGAAGTTCGGTGATCTCCTCTGAGGGATCAATACTATTCACTTTCCAGTTGAGTTCGTCTGTGCGTTTCAGATGCAAATAGAAACGCAGCGTCATCGGCCGCTTGGACATAAAATGATCCCTGATGCGCATATCGCTGGCCGACTGAATGCTCACCGGCGTTTCAATGACAAAGCGCACCGGCTCCTGTATGCCACGCATAACAATGTCGACGGCGACTGTGAGATTTGTTTTGGACGTTTCCAGATTGAGTTGTTCGAATGCCTTCTCCTGTGCCTTCCACTCGGCGCGTATGGCATAGGCATTCAGGCAGGCGCTGACCGAGTCGGGCTCAGTGCTTGAGCCTGGGGCCTGTACATAGCCCATGTTTAGCATGTCAATCAGATGCATATCTTTCTGCACAACAAGTTTGCCGGGTGCGACAAGCACACCGAAGCAGCGCTCAATATAGAGTGGCTGCAGGACATTAGAAGCTGTCTGCTTGACTGTGATGCACACCTCCTTGTCCGTATTGGCGCGCAGCTTAAAGCAGCCACGATCACGCGGCACAGCGGCATATGAATTCTTAGCTACCTTCTCGCGTATTTCTAGCGAAACTATGAATTCATAGCCAGCGGTATTTAAAGGATTTCCACTAACATCCGACGTCACCGAGTTAGCCATATCCACGGCCGAAGTCAAACTACAGCTCATGCTGGGCGCATACGTTTGAAATGCCTTTTGAAAGCAGGCTGCAAATTAAATAAGAATAATGAATATAAGATATAAATATGTGTATATATGAATCATGTCCGTGAGGTTAGACGCACTCACCGCTCACTTGGTTCACCGCCTCAGGTATATGGCAACGGAACACATGGCATTGGAATAAAGCTTCTCCATGCAACCATGTGAAAGCGAAGCAGCCATTCTCTGCGGTATCCACGGGACCGCGATAATACAATATAATGCTTGATATTTCATAGGTAGCTATAATCGTATTGCTCTCCGCATCGTGTAGACTGAAAACAGTGACGTATCATTAAAGATGTGACTAATTACAATTATGAATATAATTTAAAATATATTAAGCAAATCAAATTATGAGAAATATTATAAAATAATAGTAAAAATCAATTAAAATGTGAGTGGGAACTGCTTAACATAGTCAACAGGGGGTGTACATAACAGCTTATCGCTTACAGCAGCTTAACAACATATGTTAAAGTGAGTAGCAGCCATGTTAAGCTGTTTCACAGATTCTGTTAAGCTTCTCTGCTTGCCTTTGGCATATGTTTAACATAGTATAATGTATAAATGTTATACAAAGCAAATTACAGACATAGAGAATCCTTGTTCCTTTGCCAACTTAAAATGATCAATGAAACATATCTAAGCTTATCTAGAAACTTCTCATAGATTACTTACACAACTAGCCCATCAGAGCAATTGGGTATGCTGACAGTAATCTTGAGTCCCACTGACTTGGAGCCGCTGTTTAGCTCGCTCATGATACGATAAACATCTGTCTCCGACTTCGGTGCATTGATATTGGCAGCGCCCAAGTAGGTAACACCTGCGAATATGGTGCAGCCCTGATCGATCTCTGAAACTATTGAAGAAATTCTTGCTTAGCATAGGCAGAGTATTTCTATAGACTGAAAGCTTACCCTCCTCATCGGTGGTGTCGCCTTTCTCTGGTTTCATAGCATCTTGTTTCTCCTCAATGCACGCGGGACTGGCATCGATACAGTCATAGAACACCGACTGTCCCACACGATTCTGTTCTGAATTGGATGCATCCTCTGACTCATCGCAGCCTTTGGGCGAGAATAGATTGCATTTGAAACGCATCTCCGTATCGCCTGCGGTTTCCGTTTGTGTTTTCCGACCAGCCAATGGCAAAGTCAATGATTTTTGCTGCTGTTCTGTACGTTGCGGCGGCGGCGGTTGCTGTTGAGGCTGCTGCTGCTGCTGCTGCTGTTGTTGATGACGCGTCTTATCGTTGCCAGCTGTGAATGTTAATTGGCAATTATTGTGACAAAAGTGACTCTGACTCTATATAGTTGAAAAAAGTCAAATGGAAATATCGTATTGATCTTTTATTTGGAATTCAATTCGATAGCTTTACTGAAATACTTTGTTTGTTATTTTGTTACCATGACAGCCACTGGCAGCCATTCTGGTTAGATAAGATTGCGCACTGGGCTTACTGTTAAGACCGCTCGCTCCCTCGCGTCGTGTATATGCACAGCTGGCTTCTAGTAAACAACTGAACTTCAGCTGTCTTCCACTGTTTATGCTCGTATTATTACTCAATTTACCTCGGCTCAGTTACTCACCTGCCAGGAGGTTGCTGCGCTCCAGCTGCAGGTCACGCAGTGCGTCCGTCATCTCGTGCTTGATGTCGCTCAGATTGCGATTGTGCGCCATGTCCAGAGTGGGCGATCGATCGCCACCAGCATCGCCAACACCAGGTGAGACCGCGAGTGCGCTCAGTGATTCGGTTACCTGGGCAGCAACGCTGGCCGCCGCTGGCGCTGGTGCCAGTTGCTCCAGTGGCGTAGCCACATTGCTATCATTCACAATCTCGTATTCTCCACTAGTCGTAATCGAAGACTCCGAGGATTTCGTGCTCAAATTGTCATCCATTATGTAGGCTCTGTGTCTGTGTCTGTGTGTGTCTCTGTGTGTGTGTGTGCGATTTACTTCAAGGTTGTTTTTATTTCGTTTCGCCTTGCCTTTTGGTTTATTCGAGTTAGTTTACGAAATGCGCATTTTCTTGCAGTTAGATAAACGTATTACTATTTCTATTTTTGTTCAATTTCAATTAAGAATTTTTTTTTAATTTTCCATGCAGCTCGGCTCCATTGTTTGGCTTTTGCCTTAAATCGATGACGAATCGTTACTTTTTGTTAAGGGGGGGCGTCAATTGCGTTGCATGTATGTGTGTGCCTATGTCTGTGTGTTCTGTTTGCTTGACACAAAAACTACAGTTTTGTATCGTAGGGTGGCGCTTATGTCGTATTTGGGGTCAATAGTTGCCTGCTTTACGTACACTATGTATAGATTTTTGTTTACATATTTTTGTGGTGTTGGTAAACGTTGGCCGCTGTTCAGTGTTGGCGGCTGATGCAAAAGTAATTCTGTTGTACAACATAGATACGTTCCACAGGATATAACTTCCTTGATACTGACATGCAAAAGTACAATGTTTCTAAATATCATATATTATTTATTAATTTAATTTTTAAATTCAATAAATAATACTCTCAACTGGTTATTTATATCAACTGACCGTTTGCATATCCTGTGCCTAGCAGGCAAACACATTCCACATCAACATACACAAAAAAAGACCCTACACAGCACTGCTATGGCATGCTTGCAACACTGTTAGTTATCGATAGTGGCGATAGTATTACCGCGCTGTCTGACAAAAAAAACGTGCGCGTGCTGCATTTCGTTGCTATTTATTTTTTGTAATATTTCACAAATTTCTGTACACTGTCAGGCACTATTTTGATTGCAACGAGATGTGGCCGCGGTTTGGCATTAAGGTTGGTAACAGCACACTCTGCATTGCTTACGTAAGAGCCGATGGCAAGGCTGAAGTAATAGCCAACAAGCAAGGCGATCGCGTCTCGCAAGCGTGTTTGCTATGGAACGGTGATACCGAGACCGAATGTGGCCTGACCGCCAAGCAGAAGATGGCCACACGACCCAAGCAAGCCGTGGCGCACAGCTTTCAACTGCTGCAGCCCGAGGATGAGCTCAACGAGGCTAAACTGGACAAATTGGCGCTGAAGGAAGTGCCATGTGAATACGATAAGGAGGCCTTTGTGTTTCGCATGGAGCACACAGTGCCGGCGGATAGGGATGATCAGGACGATACGATAGTCACGAAAGAGATGAGCGCATTTGAAGTGACCGCCGAACTGCTGCGCGCGGAACTGGAGCTGGCGAGGCAATACCACACGGATACAGAACACGAACCCATTGCCGTGCTCTCCATACCCAGCTACTATCCGACGAAATCGATCAAGATGCTCTCGGATGCTGCCAAATCGGCTGGTTTCCATGTGGCCCAAATCATTGCCGAGCCCACAGCTGCAGTGCTCTGCTATAAAATTGGCGAGGAGCAGCTGGAGGAGCAGCCGGAGGCGCGCCGGCATGTGCTGACCATCAAGTGCGGCGGACTGTACAGCGATTTCGCTTTGTATGCCGTGCAGAATGGTTACTTCATTGAGCTGGCTACCTTCGGGCCGTTCGCCATTGGCGGCCGTCAGTTCACCGATGCTCTGGTGCAGTTCACCTGCGAGGAGTTCAAGCGCAAGTACAAATTGGATCCGCACGAGTCACGTCGTTCGCTGGCCAAAATTCGCACTGCTGCAGCCAACTGCAAGCACATATTGACAACGCTGCCATCCACGCAGCTGTATATCGATTCCCTCATGGATGGCGTTGATTACAACGCGCAAATGTCGCGTGCCCGCTTCGAGAGTCTCATCCAGCCGGTGATCAATGGGCTGATACAGCAGCTGGGCGAGTGTGTGGAGCGTGCACAGCAGACGCATCCGGAACTCAAGCGCATCGACGATATTGTCCTGCTGGGCGCTACCATGCAAATACCTAAGCTGCAAGCAGCCGTGGCTGCACGCTATCCGGATGCCAAGCTGCACAACAGCCACTCCACGGACGAAGTGGTGGCCATTGGCTGTGCCCGGCAGGCGGTCTTCCTGCTCGATCCGCTGCAGGCGCAGCTGCAAAAGGCCGACGATTGTGTTCTGGTCGAGGATGATCTGTACATTTGGCATGGCAATGACGAGACGAACGCCAAGTTGGTGCTGAGCAAAGGCAGCATATTGCCCGCCAAGATCAAAGTAACACTGCCGCAGTCGGGTGAGGGCGATGCCATCGATGCTCTGGCCTCGTTTAAGCTGCGCACCGGACAAAGCGAAATACTGGCACATCTGCCCGATACGACGCCGACCATCGATGATGGACTGTTTCAGCTGGAGGTGGAAGTGGATTGGGATGACAAGGATGGTAATATTGTGCCATTGGTGCGACTGCGTTGCATGTGAACTCAATCATTTAGTCTATTTATTGTTGGTAGCCTAATGCTTATAATAAAAAAAGAGTATATAATAAATCCAAAAGCTTCAATCCATTGGGCCTAGAGCTGTATCAAATTCAAAGCGAATCTGTCTTTTTAATAGTCCATTGGCTTCGTCTTAAAGTTCCGTTCCAGCTTGCGCAGAAACTCCTCGAAGACCACCACGCCCTTGAACATGCTCGTCTTCTTGTAGTCCTTGATGCGACTCTTGTCCTCGGGCGCATCCATATAACTCTTCGTCTTGTCGTCGTATGCATTGATCTCCTGCAGCAGCTGCGCAATCGTGGGCACCGTCGTCGGATCAAACTTGCCCACGGCACTGGCACTAAAGGGTATGCACACCTTGCCCGTGGCCGGATGAATGCAAAAAGGCGCCTTCAGCAAGTGATTAAAGCCTTTGGTGACATTGATGTCCAGCCGTGGATAGAGCAGGCACAGCTGCACCTCCTCCACAATGTGCTTCAGCTTACGATTCCACACATTGGCTGCACTAGTGCGCATCGAATTGGCATAGCGCACAAAGCTCTCCCAGATCAACTTAGAGTGGGCGCCATCCTCATGGCTTTTCTGCAGATACGACTCCAAATCATTGCGAGCTGCTTCGTCGCTAACCATTTGCAGCAGTTTGCTGACGCCTTTGGGCGTGCCAAATAGATTCTGATCCTCCAGCACAATCTCTTCGAACATGGGCTCAACAATTTTCAGGGCACGTCGCAAACTATGATGCGTGCGATCGCCTATTTGGACACGTGCCGCATTGTTCGTATAGCTGAGTATATTCAGATACTCAGCGACCGCTGCTCGAGCACGTCCGTCCAAATGGCGAGCCGTGTGATCGCACACCCAGCAATGTATACCTCGCCGTCCGGAGAATATCCACAACATGTGCTCGAAGCCAAAATCTTCACGCAGCGCAGCATCTAAAACTCTCGCCGCCAACATCATAAACTTCCAGCACTTGAGACACATCTCTGCACCCGAGCAACAGTTGCGTATATCATCATAGTCCGTAGCATCAATATCAAAGACCAATTCACGCTGCACGGGCGTCAAGCCTCCGGCCACAGTGCGAAAGTTCTTTGGCCGGATATTCATTACAGGTCCAATATCTATTTTATAGGGATTACGCGTACATATCTCCTTCTCCAGCTCCGCCTGGGTCTCAAAGCACAAGTAGCGTATGTAGATATCGTCTTGCAGAGTGAATGAAATCTCGCGATTGACAAATATATTATCCTCAGCTGTGAAGAGTGAATTATTAGTAAGATAAGAATTATTAGTAAGATTTGATAGGGTGTAGGTCTTACAATGTCCATAGTTCAGCCAGCGATAAAAGGGCTCGTGTGGAAAGAGACGTCTATAGTAGACGGGCAGCATGTCTGGCAGTATATTGGAGTCATAGACGGGCGCTTTAGGTGCTGTCGTTGCCTGTGGTTGAGTTTCCTGCTCTGCGTTCAGTTCCGGCATGTTGAGGATGTGTTAGATAAAGGATTTTATGAAATGAAATGCTAAAAAAGAGAATGGTATCAAAAGAGAGTTGAAAATGAGGTAAAACTCGAGCAGATTTGATAGATAAATGGTATTTATACAAGTTGAAGCCTGTAAGACTTAGTTGGCCTAATGAAAATCACATAGAAGGGCGATATTTACAAATGGAAATAAAATTGAGATAGTAAAGTGAGTAGTTAGCTTATTATGTTACTATCTAACTATGTACACATGCGTAAGCCCACTCTATAGCTTATCAGAATCGCATAGAAAGGCGTGACATTGAACAAAGTACAGTCAACTTTAGCTGTAAATGAGATTAGATCTCTAATGCTTTAACATTACATAAACGATAGCGGAGTAAAACGATTTGGTAATTGCTTTTTGTCGAAACCTTATTGCTATATTTTTATATATATAATTTTTTTGATGATTTTTGTTTTGTTTGGTTTTTTGTTTTTTTTTTGTTGTTTCTTTTTTAAAGAGAAATACACGTTTTGAGCTTAAAATATTTAGATATTTTAACGACATGCAATTAAAAAATATATATACGCAGCTAATTAATTGTCAGTTGAATGAATCGAGTCGAAGTTGAGGTCGAGTTAACATAAATGGAATAATAATAGAACCGCAAAAACAATATATGTATATGATCAGTGAGTCTGATAAATTTGCTTAGCTTGCTATATAGAAATTCTATATATATATATATATAACTATATATACTCGTAATGTAACTACTAATCGTTTAAGGTCTAAGTTAGATCATGGTTTTTGTTGTTGTTTTTGTTGCTTAAAGTTAAAATTCATCATAAACACGCTCGCTCGCACGCTCACACGCACACACAGACACAGATACAAACAGAACAGGACAACCAGGACATTGCTGCCAGCGATCCTTCCTGTTCTTCTTCTAGGCGACAGTCAGACGAATGTCCTGCATTTTATGCTGCTGCCACGAATGCGCCGGCTGTCGTGGCGGTGCTGTATTGTACAAGGTAACCGAAGCGATGTGATTGTTGGGCATCACCTCAAAGATTAGATCCTGATAGCCATAGCAGAAGGTCGAACCGAAGGGATTGGCTGTATTCGTGGAGCTGGCGCGATGCAACACAACCGGACGCTCCGACGTTGCCAGCGATCCACTAATCTCATCCCATTTGGTGTAGGCAGTTATATTAACGTGATCATGCTTGTTGTCGCAGTCGCTCGACTGATGATCGATCTCCAGTTGGAACTGGAATTCACAGCGATGGTACATATTGAAATTAAAGTGGCCCGGATAATTCGTGTGCAGTATGAACTTCTTGCAGGTCTGTGTACGGGCATCGAAGAGCACATCGATGCCCAGGGTGAAGTAATTGAAGAATATATCGCTGCGTTTGCTCTGCACCTGGCGATTGACGCTCGAGCTGTGTATCTTCATTTTGTCCTCGCTCTTGAAGAAGATGCGATTGGGCGCACCCAAATTCGTGGCCACATCCTCACAGCTATCGCCGAAGAGCAGCTCACGCGTAAAGCACTGACGGCGTGGCTCTAGCGCCCGACCCGAACCCTCCGTAAAGAGTTTCAGCTTCAGGCCCTTCGTATGCCCGTATGAAGTCCGCAGCACTGTGGCCGCTTCCAGATACATTTGTCTATGATAGCAGGCCAATGGCAGTGATGGAGCCCGATTCTCGGCCACATTGCTGCCCGCATACAATGCCATTTTGGAGACCACAGGCGAGGCGCCATTCAAGAAGACAAGAGATCCTAATCCATGGCCATAGCCTGAATGCAGTTTGCTATCCACGGGAAAATAGAAGCTGAGGCCGCGAAAATGTAATGCAAAGAGCTGTTTGGCCGCATCATAAACACCTGGATGGGTGGCTCCGAACGAATGCTCGATCTGCTCAATGCTGGGCAACACTTCGGGTGAGTTGAAGTAGACGCTGCAGTATTTCAGCTTCACCAATTTCATGTTGAACACTTCGATGGTTTTCAGACGCTGCACAACGGGATCGAAGATCAAACGTAATCCATCCTGCGGCAGATTTATAATGATGTCCACGCCCAATGGATTCGTATCCGAGTAGAGCACTTGGACGCCCCTGATGATGCCCACCTGCGACTGTATGATGGCAATCGCTTGAGAGAAATGCATTCCCAGCACAAACTCCCAGGCATCGCAGCCAAGCGAGATCTCAGGCACAATTTCCAGGTCGAGCATATTCTGTGACAAAATTCGTTTTTTGTTTTTATTTATTTGGGTATTTTTGTAATTTTAATTTTTTTTTATATTATTTTTGCCACCTTACTGACCTTGATATGTGAAATCAGCTGCGACCCACGAAAATATGCGCAATTTCGTTTTGTTTTTTGTTATTGTTTTTGTCTGTTATTTGTTCAAGTCCGTTGTTTCTTCGTTCTCCTCTGCCCCTGCTGTTTCGTGTTGTTTCGTGTTTTTGGTGGCTGTGCTATAATTCTTGCTTTTTATATTGCACGTCCAATTGTTTGATTGCGTAAACGGCGTTTTGCAATTTATTTTACAGCTTTACGTATTTTCTAAAGTTTATTATCGTTTTCTAATACACACTGCGAACAAAGGCAAAAAAAAGGCAAATGCGCAGCAGAAATACAAAATGTAATGTAATAACAAAGTTGATGTGTTGCCAGATCGTTCAAACAGCTGATTTTGCAAATTCATTGAATGGTTCTAAACTTACTTTCTAATGAAATTAAAACAAATATACTTTAATATACTTTAAGAATTAGCTATTGTTATTTAGTGTTTCATATAAATAAGTAGGAAAATCTTGTTATTTAAGTGTGTTATGTTAGTTTGGCTGTAGGTGGCAACGCTTGTCTAGAACGCAACAGCTGTGCTGAGCAGCCGCGAAGCAATTTTTGGCGCGCTTTTTCTGTAGTGTTTTGTACTTACCTTTCGAGTTAATATGGAATGCTTGTGAGCTGCTAACTATTTTCCGGAGATTTAGATGTATGAGGTGTTTCCTTGGTGCACTTTATGGTAATTAAATCAATTAAATTACGCCTAAATTAGGTTTTACAACTAGCGTCATATCACGCAACGCGCCCACAATAATGAAACTGTGTGACCAGATTCTGAAAGTGTTTTAGACACTAATTTATGCATTGCGGATGAGCGCGCCAAGCAAAACAACAGAAATCAGAATTTTTTTAACCTTTACGCACTTTATATATTATACAAATATTTTAATTCTAGTGTATAAAAATGACAAATCACAATAATTAAACACTCTGCGCACCGTGCTCAGGACAGCTAGCACCACATTTAACACAAGTAAAGTTGGCATCTGTCAATAAATTAGCGCTTAAGCAATAATAACAGTAAATATGCCCACAACCCATATGATGAGGCTGCGTAGGTCGTTCCCCACAATATGTGCAAGTGGTATTCGCCGCCATTTTGGCGGAAATTAGCTGCCGCCGCGTCAAGCTCTCACGTCGCCTGGCTAGCTGCGACTCCTCGCCAAAGAAGCCAGCCTTTAATAGCCTTTGGATCTTACGAAAATTGATTATGGGCAGCAAAAGACCCAGAATTTCCTGTGAGTTGAGAGAGAAGTTATTTTTTTTTATAATTTTCTAATTATTTTATATCTTTACCATAAAGCCGCCCCATAGCAGCTCACGTGTCAGGTACTTGTAGCCTATGTCTCGCCTTTGATTGTTCCGCAAACTAATATAATCCAATCCCAGCAGAAAGTCTATTAACGTCGGCTTACGTCCCGTCTTCAGAAATCGAAAATAATTGAGAACATTCAGGACCAAAGCGCTATTCTCCGTCCACGTTATGGCTTTGCTGAACCATTCCACACGGCGCGATAGACGCCGCTCCTCCCAGCTCTTCACATAGCCCGGCAGCACAGTCAAGGCAAAATGCAGAGCCAAACGTGAAATCGTTAACTTCTCCGCATCGTAAGCCAAGACTAAAAGTTGTTGGCCAAAAGTCGAGCAACGTTTGCCCACGGAACCAAACCAGATAGCCGATTGTATAAGTAAATCCAACTCGGGCTGTATTCTGATAAACAGCATGGGCTGAAATGGGTTTAATGATAAGCTATTGAGGCCAGATATAAGATAACTGTAATACCCACCGATATGGCCTGTAAATTCTCAAGCAGATTGTCCCGTATCATGCGGGCTATGTCTTTATTGAGATAAATGGCATCTATCTAGAGATTTATATTAACTATTAAGTTTGCTTGTTATTCATTTTAAATATTTACCTGATTAACGCGCGGCACATATTTATTTTTGGCCAACATTTTTGTTTACATGCAGCGGATGCTCATTTGCCTGCTGTACTCTGCCCTTTTGTTATCATTCCTTGTATTCGTTATTTGTTAGGTGTGTGCACACTGGCAGTTGCATGTTACTTAACACTAGTATAACAGAACTGCTCCACAGTTTAGCGCTAACGCTCCACACATGACAGAAATTTTGAAGTTTATTGCGGTTGCAAAACGTTTATTTGACTTTACCAGTCATAAATCTCTCTTTTGAACTCTAGTTTGTATATATATTAAGTAATTTCACTCTTTATCCAACTATTTATTGCCAATTAATTATTTCTTGTTGACCATTTAGGAAGCAATTCGCATATTACGCAATTTCAATCAAAACAAACATTTCAAACCCGTTCAAAGGCGGAAAAAATGTTTTTCTTGTAATCACTTTTTATTGCTAACCAGTTGGACTTGTCACTTGATTTAGACATACAAAAAAACGCATAAAAGATGGTAAATGTTAATGGCTTTAAGTGCAAGTTCATTGGCCAAATATAAAAAGGAAAATTTATAAAGAAAACAAAATTTTGTTTTTTTGATTTTATAAAAAGTACATAATTCACATTTATTACACAATTTACAATTCGTTTTATTTTTTTGTTTGTTCTCTGTAAAAAACTCGTTTACATAATTAAATGAAATTATATGGTATATAGATTGATAAATTCGTCTGAGTGAATGAACTAGAACTTAGAAGTGGATGAATCGTAGCAGATAAAATAGTGACTAAGAGAGAGAGTGAGTGAGCTGAGAGTGAGTTAAGAATAGCTAGAGGAAATTATTTGCTATCACAGAAATAAAATACGATGTAAAAATGATATATGAGTATTATGAAGTATTATAATGCCTGCTGCACTCGGACAGAGAGGAGTGCGCGGTGTTTATCAGTGTCCTAATTACGAGATATGAAGCTGATTACATTACATGGATCGTTCGATTGTTTGTATGTGTGTTGAGTGTGTGTGTGTGCGTCTGTGTATGTTTGATGAAGCGACTTTATCAAGAAATTTGGCTAACTCTAGAAACATATATAGTTTTATATGGTCTCATGTTTGTTGGTTTTTTGTTTTTTGTTTTGCTCCCTTGTGGTGATTACTTAATAGTGATGTTCGTGCAGATCATGATGCTCATGGATCTCCTCATGGTGATGCACTGGCGCTGTCTTGTGGACAACAGCATTGAAGCCATTATGCTTGTCGGCGGTGTAGTCCACAGTGCGAATGGAACCATCCGGCTCCACCAGAGAGTATTGGCCCTTCACGGTATCACCGTCGCGTGTCTCATGCTGCGACTTGACATCGCCAGTGTGGAAGTCATTGACGCCATACTTGAAGGCATACTTAGGAGGAGCCTAAGAGAGAGAGAGAGAGAGCGAGAGAGAGCATAAACTTCCATTTATCCTACAACCACCAACCCACTCCTCCCCTACTCACATAGTAATCCACATGTTCGTCCTCTGTATGATGCTGCTCCACCTCGTAATGTGGATGCTCATGTCCATGCTCCTCGCCTAGGGAGACGCGTTCAATCTGATGCTGATGCTCGTGTCCATAGTCGTGTATCGGCGCCGCTTCATGATGAGCCAGATGCTCATAGCCGCCATGGCTCTCCTCATAGTAATGATGTTGGTCCACCGGATAGGCCAAGCTCAGACAGAGAGCTGACGCCAAAATCAGATACTGCAATTGCATAATTGAACAGCGGACTTAGCTAATTGTTTGTTAACACCACTCGGCCGAGGAGGTCTCGCAATTAGCGTAAGTTCAACAAGTGTTTGCGAAAAAACCCCGCTCTCAACAACATCTCCTTTGTGGCTTTTTTTTTTGCTGTGCATTTTTAATGAAGTGTTCGCAGTAGCTGTGGCTGCTGTGGCTGTGGCTGCTGTAGCTGTGGCTATTTAGTGGCTTTTGCCACTTGGCTACACTTGACTTGAATTGTAACATTTACTTTAATTGCGGTTAGCTGCAACTTTTGTGGTATTACAATATTTGATTTTTTGTAATTTTTATATAAAAAGTGTAATTTTTGAAAACTTGAAATAAATCTAGTTATTTAGGCAAATTTTAATGAAAGTTTGGCTGCTTAAAGTTTATCGAAATCAAGTGCGAAATAACTTGATATCTGGGAAACTTATTTGAGTCTTCAAATCAGCTCTTGAACTTGATTTCAATAAGTGAGAGAATGCAGGGGATTTGGGATATATTATTAAAAGAGTTTCTCTTCTGATATGCCTATTCCCACTATTTTCTTGGATCTATTGTTAAGTGAAGATGTTAATTATATATATAATTAATATACAATATAATTTTATATTTAATTCAATATATTATGATATTTCATTCAATATATTTTTATATTTTAGAAATCATTTAATATATTTGTAAATTTTAGAAATCTTTTAATATATTTTTATATGTTTTATATTTTTATTCATTTGATATTTTCTAACTTTTCGATATTCCTTCAATTTTTATTATTATATTTTTTTTTATATTTCTTACATTTTTTATTAAATACAAATAAGAAAATTTGTAAAAATTACTATGGCATTTTTTATATAAATTTAAAAAACAATTGTTTCCTATAATTCTGTAAAAATAGTTTTAGTATATCAAAAGTCTATCCTAAACTGTCTAAAGATTTTAATATATTTATACATAATATATTATATATTTTTGATTAAATTCATAAAGGAATTCTTAAGCATTTTTATAACACCAATTTAATATTAATTTATAAAAAAAAAATTGTTTTCTATAATTTTATAAAAATTTCCTAAATATATCAAATATCTCTCCTATACTATCTAAAGCTCATAAGCTTTATAATCTTATACCAACTATAAATTAGACTTCTGATTGAAAATCTAAGACATTTTCTTGCCTCAGTCTAAATAATAAATATTATCACAGCACTTCGTTAAACTCTTCTGATATCATTTGATGGATCATGATCATATAGGCTCGCACAGCCTTTTCGTTTACACTTTCAGCACTTTGTGTCGTAATTGTTATCCTTAAAGGATGCACTGCAGTTCATTGTTAACACGTGAATATCCTTTCATTTATAACTGTTATCCTTTTTTTTTTGGTCTCACCTTAAAGGCCATTTTGATAGGTTTTTTTTTATATATATTTGATTGTAACTTGATTTTGGTTTGATCGACGTTCCACGAGCTGCACGCAACGGGATTCAACAACTGAATAATATGGTTGCAACGAGCCACCGTCGCTTTTATATAGTTAGGAAGAAAGTCAGACAACAAAAGCCAACGGCGCTGTCGACGTCGCTGTCGACGCGTCGACTGTGAACGGCGCAGCAAATGGTGATCTGTGAAATAATGTAAAACAGTTCAGTTAGTAGCTGTAGTTAATGTGTGCAACTGTGTATGTGTGCGAGTGTGTGTGTGTGGCTACTAAGCCATTATTGTTAGTATCTTAACTATGTGTAGGTGCTTTGGTTAGTTGTGCCAAACAAATACGATTTTAAGCTACTTATTTTTGGCTTTGTTTGTTTTTTGTTTTTTTATTTTTTGAGTATTTTATAGCTCTATCGCTACATAATACGAAAAACTCCTCTGCAAATCTTGTAAATTCCGAAAGTATTAAAACGCAGTTTGACCTAAATTTGTAGTTCAACTTTGCCATGATTTTGATTTGAGTTTTGTTGTATACCCTGAGATCCAATGGAAATCAGGTTGAATGGGCAATATTGATCATTATGTAGTTTGCTATTGATTTTGATAAAGATGATATATGTATATATGATTATGATATTCATTCTGTTCGTTTATAAATATACTTTATGGCAGCAACCACGTCTTCATCTGTAGTTTAATGAAGACATAATACTCCTAGTTCTATTGATCTGTCTGTCTGAAACTCTGTCTATATGAATACATCGTTTCGTGAGCCTATAAGATCTAGAGATTTGAACTATTCATTTAAGGTCCACAAATCATCAGAAAAAGTTCAAATAATCAATGAATTTCAATTCTCATTGGAAAACGATAGTTAATATGATATCAAGCTTAAGTTAAGTTAGGTAAGGACGTGCTAAAAAACATATCCAATATCTTAAGAGCTAGAATTATTAACTTTGATCCCATTAACTAACATCCCATCCCAACCACAAAATAAAAGAAGTTTTCACATATTTCCCTAGACTAAAGGGGCATCTCTTAGCCCACCACACCCCACTAAATCACTTCTATTTGCTTTGCATTGTGGAAGCTGCTAAGCTGCTGCTGCTGGTCAACCTATCGTTTACATTTAATGCGCTAATCGTAAATTGTAAACTGAGCATTATTTTTTTTCCCTTTCGGCCACAATAAACAATCGAGCGCACTATAAAGCCCAACTTTTGTAATATTTAAGTGTTTCATTTGCTGCTGCTGCTGCTGCTGCTGGAGGCCTTTATTGCAGCTAGATTTTCATTAGCTGCACGTCGTTTAGATTGTACTTCAAATCAAAGTTAAGTGCAGCAGCGGCAGCAGCATTGAGAAATTGACCAATTATTTTGCGTCAATTTTCAATTGAATGATTTTTCTGGAGGCAACTGCTCCACACTGCTCCACTGTTGGCTAATTAGCCAACGGAGCGTATACTTCATGCAGTTTTTCTTTTCGGTAATCAGCCTTAGAAGTAATTCACATATGTCTTCGATTTGTAAATGTTTTTTTTTTTTACAAATTACACAAAAAGTCATTTTGTTTTCGTGTACAATTTAGTCCATTTGCAACAAATGAAGGTCTGTAATATAGTTTTGGGGCTTTGGCCTGCTGTTGGACTTTAATGAGCTGTAATTCGAGTAGCCTTGAATGCAGTTGAAAAATGTTTAGATTGAAATCGTGCTCAGGCAGGAAATCTATTATTTGTAAATTGAAAATAAATGCAAGAATGTATTAAGGAGATTAATGGTAAATGATTTGAGTTTTAGATAAGAATTATAGTTAGTTATAGCATTAACTTTGTTTGCTGAAGAGAGAAAGAAGCAAATTGCTTGAAAAGCAAGTAAGAGAAAATACATCGAAGCCTGCGCAGAGCTGCTGCCTAAGAGTGCTCTAAACGGGAGTACCTGACTAGATGATACCTCGAAGCGAGTTCGGAAAGCTCTTATTCCACAGTTTCTTTACTACATACTCAACCAGCAACATATAGATGTTGCAGTGGCAGACAAACATGAATATATTGACTCAGCTTGTTGTCTTGATGGAAAATATATATAATTTATGGGGTCTGCCATGCTTGCTTCTGTCTGTTACAACTAGAATTCCCATTTTCAATGGGTTCAGAGTACAAAAAAACAAAGTTTTAGTATAATTATTTGTGGATCATTCGTAAATACCAATACCAAATAGTTTTATAACTCTCATTAACTAGAAATAGTGTTCCCTAATCTCTCACTTATTAAAGCAAATATCAGTTAAAGTCTCTTGATTTCCTCCTGAGTTCGCAGAGTCTCAACTCCAATCGAAACTAGAGTCACTTTATTTACTTTTCCATTTGCAATCGTTGTCCTATTTGAATTTGTTTACCAATTAAAGCGCTTTCTTAAGCAACACTAACCTCCTCCTCAGCACATTCATAGCCTCAATTCTGAAGATCGTATAGAGCTTACCCCAGCGCAGGTTGATGGACTTTTAAATGCAGTAACATTTTTTTTAATTGCTATATTTAAAGTCGACAACATTTGACAACGTTGCAAAGCATGACAAGCCAAACGAGTCAAACAAACAACAACAACAAAATATCTTTTATTTTGTTTTTGTTTTCGTTTTTTCTTGTAATGATTACCAATCCGCAAATCCCGAAATCAAAAAGCATTTGCACGTACCACAACAAAAATATGGCAAATCAAATAAGTGCTTAATTATGGTCGACAAGGGGACTAAACTACACACATGTGTGTGTGTGCGTTGGTGTTGCTGCAGGTGGAAAATATAACGCAAGTCAACATGCCAACTTATTGTAGTTGTTGTTGTTGTAGCGGTTGGAGCTGGAGCTGGAGCTGGAGCTGGTATAGCTAGCATACCAAAAAGCCAACGTCTCTTTTTCGAGATGTTTTGCAATTTGGCGAAGCGACGCAAATTGAACGCAATGTTGATACAATTTTCCAGTGCCCGGTCGCCGGTGCGGCTTTTTATTTTCATTGCATGCCAAATGCAGTGCACTCCAATGAAAGCAACAATCAAATCATATATGAACTGAAAGAATACTCTATATTCGGTTTGATATGATTCATAGAGTTAGAAGGGGAAAAACAGCTGAAATATGAGAGCGGGTGAGAGAAAGAAAGAGAGAGAGAGAGAGAGGTGAAGTGAGAGAGAGATGGAATGATGGAGAGAGAGACAAGGACAGAAATAGAGAGATTGCGGGTGAAAGAGAAAGAGAGAATGCGGGTGAAAGAGAAAGAGAGAAAGTGAGAGTGAAGTGAGAGTGGTTGAGAAAGAGAAAGAGACAGAGAGAGAAGAGAAAGTGCGACAGTTTTAAAGAGAAAGGCAAAGAGAATCTGAGTAGAACTTGGTACTGCACAGGTCTAGAGAGAGAGAGAGACACTCAATAATAGCATGGGCAAAATAGAGAGAGCAAGAGAGACAGAGGTAAAGAGGGCGAGATAGATTAAGAGCTAAGACTAATAAGACAGGCAGCAGAAATTTTTTGAAAAAAAAACTCTTGCACTCAAAGCATGTCGACCTTTAAAGGTTACCTAAATTCATGAGAATCGTATAGAAAGGGAGCTTTATTAACATTCACATAGAGAACCAAATTTAATATGCTTTCATACTTACTTTCATATAGATATATATACATATTGCTAAGCTTATGTCTTTCCCAACTTGAGTATCAAATGAAGTTTTTAACTTATTCTCAATTCTTACAACATAATTTCCTTTGACACCTGCTGCAAGTCTTAACTGATATACCCTATGGGCTTTTGGTTTTTATAGCAAGCAAACATACAACAATAACAACAATTTTCGGTTGATTTCGCTACGTTGTTGTTGTTGCTCGAATTTGGCTGTCTATGCAAAAGTTGTCGTCATCGTTGCAAACGCTGCTCAAATATTTTCAGTTTTGTTTGCTCATTGAAGCGTCGATTGTTGGCGTTGCTATTGTTGTTGTTGTTGTTGTTGCTGTAGCTCCTGCTGCCAGCAGGTGTTAATTTTTAGTTCGATTTTTAGTTGTAGCCAAAAAAAGTTTAGTTATAGTTTTACAGTTTCGCTGCAGCCACTCAATCAAATTCCACTCACGAAAAGTGAAAAGTCACAAAAGCAACTCACTGGCACAGCTGTTGCTGCTGCTGCTGTTGCTGTTGTTGCTGCCGTTGTTGTTGCTGGTGGCAGTGCCCGGCAATTACCTAGTAACTCATATTTACTGTTGGACATTTAGTACATGCATTAAGTGCGGCTGCTGTGCATGTGCAACATGGTAGGCTGCTGTTGCTAGTTGCCCGATTGTCTGGCATTTGACTGCCTTAGTAACAGCAGCAACAACAACAACTGCAGCAGCAGCAGCAACAACTGCAGCAGCAACTTTTGTCTCATTGTTTCATATTTATTTGGACTCTGGCCTCCTAACGAGCCTCGTTGCAAGAGACGCGTGCATCTTTCCAAAGTTGTCGTGGGAATCGTTGTTGTTGCTGTTGTTGTAAAGCTTATCCTTTTATGCAGCAAGCTTGCGCAACAGCAACAGGCATTGTTGTTGCTGCTGCTGCTGTTGTTGCTGTTGCTGCTGCTGCTGTTGCACGTAATTGAAAATTACATTTTGGTTGCTTTAGCGAAAGCCTTCGAGCCATGGCATAATTTTATTGACTGCAATTCATATTCATTTATTTGAAGGCAAAAAGCACATCAACAATTGTTGCTGTTGCTGCTGTTTTTTCTTCACGCATTGTTAATGAGTCTGCGGTGCTTTGAAACTCCACAAACAACTGCGAGATGCGGCGCATTGAACTTAAACGTGCTGAAAATCAATTAACAACATTAGCAACAAAAGTTGCTAGCAAAAAAAAAGTGCGTAGCAACATGTTGACAACGTGTTAAATGTTGCAATGCAGCATTGGACGTGGCTGAGCGAGAGAGAGGCGTTGCTGAAAGTGTGATAATGTTTGAGTTGTCCATTTATTATGTCAAAATAACTTTAAGCTTAAAAAAATGATTTATTGTACATTTCAATTAGGCAGGTAATTGATTTCAATTTTAATTCGTTTTTTTTTTTTAAATTAATTATATAATTTTAATTGGCGTATCAATAGTTTAATTTCCTCAACGCGGTTTAGCTTATTGTGTAAGTCAGCTGAAGAATTAATAGAAATAATGTGATTAAAATTTCATCAAGGATAAAAATGGATTATGTATCTATGAGGAAATGGGAATGTGGGAAAAGACTGAATGAAGGTCTTCTGCTGATGGGAATCATATGGAGAAATCGACTATGAAGTAAACAAAGCCTTGATTGACGGATTGATTGGTTTGATTTAGATCTAATGAGTTAATGATTCATAATAAATAGCATCATTAACTGTGTATTTGATTGATTGAAGGATTGATTACTTGAACTGCCTGGTTGATTGCATATAGCTTGCTGTACTGATTGCTTGAATGACTCAATGATTGATAGAATGAATGATTGACTTAGAGTTAGCTGAATTGACGGAGTGATTGATTGATTCACTGACTAATTGAATGACTGACTGATTGCTTCAATGGCTGGTTAATTGATTGAATGACTGGTTGAAGGACAAACTGGCTGATTGACTAGATTTAACTAACTAGCTAATTGGTTGATATTGATTGATTGATTGAATGACAGATTAAGTAAATGACTTATTGATTGACTCACTAGCTGATAGACTAGCAGATGGCTTGATCGAATAACTAATTGACTGATTGAGTGATTTATTGAATGATTTATTGATTGATTCTCTGGCTGATTTCTATTGTCTTTACTTTTATCAAACTTCTATAATCTCATTTATTGCGCTTAATTTACTCTAAGCTATTTGTCTCTGCAACATTTTCTCACAGTCTCGCATCCCTGTCGCTCAGTCTATTTGAAACAGTTTAGTGTCCAAGCACAATAGCCGCATAATCTATCAAAACAACTGGGTAAACGTCGCGACGTTAGCCAAACAAAGCCTAATGTTGGCTTAAATTCGATGCGGTAGTCGAAATTGAAATTGCAATTCGAATTCAGTTGTCTTCGTCGACTGTTGTTGCTGTTGCTGGGACTGTTGCTACTGCTGCTGCTGCTGCTCTCACCGAAGCTGTCATCGCTGCTGTCGTGTCCAAAACGTTGACATAATAAATAGCTGCAGAAATTAATTAAATGCAAATTGCCAAATCACATAATCATATCATATGGCAGCTATAAGTCTCTCAATGTGTGTGTGTGTGTGTGTGTGTGTTTGTCTGTTGCAATACACGGAAAGAGAAAAAAACGAGCCTGTGAATGCATCGAGAGACAATTTTCCAATTGAATTGAAATCAGTGACTCGCCGAACTGTTGCTGAGGTTGTTGCTCTAATTATGTGAGCGTTAATCAAAATATTTACCGCTGCAGAAAATCTTGAAAGCATTTTAATTCGAATTGCAAATGCTATACACACACACACTCGCACACACACGGTTCAGTTGAGGAAGAAACGCTGGCGACAATTCAACTCGTTTCTCATTTCTCTGGCGACTTCCTTGGCAACATTTTGGCTCCTGCTGTGCGGATCATTAATTGGCTGCTTTAAAGTATGGCCGGCTCGATGATTTCCTACAACGAAATGCGCTTTACGAGTACGAGATGCCGCAGTTCAAAGTAGGTTAAATACTTTTACCTTATTTTGCCAAACTGGCTGCTTGGCTAATTGCCGTCATTTTTGGCAGCCTCAGCAGCTGTGAATGTACGCTTGTTATTTTCTTTTATATTTCACTTATTGTTGCTACTTTTTTTTTGTTTTTGTTTTTCCTGCTGGCTGGCAACCCCCAGCGTTTGACAATTAACAACTTTTCAAGCGCGCTCCGAACCGGATATTATGAAATTGACCAGTTTTTTTTTGGTTTTTCTCTTTTTTGGCCATATCAAGATTATAAAATTGGTAAATTTATGCAACCGGTGCAGACTCGATTCGCCACTGCTCGTCTTATCAAGTTGTCAGGCGTCGTCGACACATTTCTGGCAAATAAATTTTTGGCCAAAGCGAACGATTTATAATGGTCGCGTGCAGGGACGAAACCCGTTCAATGTTAAGTTGAAGTGCAGCAGCAACAGCAGCAGCAGCAGCAACAGTTGCAGCAGCCACAACCACTTTCAGCCAAGTCTTCACGCTGCCCACAGTGCGTATACGTAATGCGCTTACGTTACGTAGCCTTCGCAACGCTTCAGATAGAAAGAAAACTCACTTTCACAGTCTCTTCGCTGGGCGCATTTTGCAACTGACTGACTTAATAATAAAAGCAAAAGGCAGAAAATAAGTATAAAGTGATTACCTCAGCGGTCTGCCAGCAATTAGTTAATGACCAAATATGTATGCCAAATAATGCAGCAGCGCAACGAATGTGGCTGCAATTTAATTAACATACAATAAAACACTCGAATGCATATGAAAGTGGGCAACAATGCAACTCCCAGCCAGCCAGCCAGCCAGTTGGCCGTCGTACCACATGCCGCGTGCCTTTTCATGCCACTCCCGATGCCATGCTCCCTCAAATTGAATCAAAATTTGTGAGCGATCAAACGAGCGAGCGCTGAAGTTATGAGTGTGGCTAGTTCAATTGGCACACAATCGAAAGACGAAAGACTTGGCGAGAGATAGAAAGAAAGAAACTAAAAAAAACAAGTAAGAACGTTGCAGTCGGGCGCTACCGACTGCGGGATACTCATTCACACCCCCACAGATCACGCCCATTGCCACGCCCACAATTGGTTTGTACATATATAATTTTTTGGAAATCAATAGAGGAGATCAGCAGTAATATCTGTATATAATTCTGATTTTCTCAATGAGAATCGGAAAAGCGTATAGTTTTTCCCGATTTGCCACGCCCCCAGTAGGCGTAGACATATAATTTTTGGCCAGTTCTTAGAAGTAGTGAAGGGTAACGTAAGTGTGAAATTTTGATGCTTACACTCAAAAAATGCGAAAATTACAGGGTATTTTTTAGCCGGGCATACCCCATAAGGGGCGTAAAAATTATTTTTGGCGCATCGATAGAGGAGCTCACCAGTAACTTACCATCCAATTTTGAAGCTTCTAGCTCTAAAACTGTAGGAGCTACAAACTTTTGCAGTTTGCCACGCCCCCTATGGGCGTAGATATATCCGCCATATCTTTTCCAACTTGGGTTGTCAACCCGAGTATATATACCAAGTTTCAAGTCTCTAGCATCAATAGTGCTCAAAATATTACAGAATTTGAAAAATCACTATATAGTCAGATCCGATTTGCCACGCCCCTAGTAGGCGTGGATATATAGATTTTTGGTCGATCTTCATAGGATCGTATCAGTAACCTACGTGCCAAATTTGGGCGTTTTAGCTTTAAAACTGTAGAAGATACAGTTTTACCCGATTTGCCACGCCCCCAATGGGCGTAGATATATCCGCCATAGCTTTTTCAACTTGAGTTGTCAACACAAGTCTACATTCCAAATTGCAACTCTCTATCACTTCTAGAAGTAGTGTTTCTGAGGTATGGGCAAATGCATTTTCCGATTTGCCACGCCCCTAGTGGGCGTATCGGGAAAATCTTGACACTTTATAATTCGAGGGTATACACGAGTATATATTCCAAATTTCAACTCTCTAGCTTCAAAACTGTGCAAATGGTTTGCGTTCATACGGACAGACGGACAGACGGACAGACGGACAGACGGACAGATGGACGGACAGCGTGACGGACATTGCACAAAACCAATATACTCATTTCACTTTGTGAATGAGTATAAAAATAATATTTAGAAATAGAATACTAAAATTTTAAACAAAAAATTTTCAAAATAAGAAAAAGAATTTACAAAAAAAAAATTAAAAAAAAAATCAAAAATAATATTATTTTCCAATTGTTTTAAGTTTTCTTTAACAAAATTGTATTTAAATTTCTTTAAAATTTTTAATATTAAGTATACAATTTTTTTTTTAATTTCTGAATTTTTTAAAATTACTTTTTTGTGTATTATTTAAAAAACAATTATTTTAGCATTTCTTACTTTTATTGAAATTTTTAAAATTGTTTTTTTTTTATATATATTTTTTTTGTGCTTTTTAATTTTATTTAAATTTTATTTTATATTTTTTAAAATTTTCATACTATTCAAATATTACTAAAGTTTTTATTTATAATTTATTGTTTTTAATTTCTTTATTTAGTCTTTTAAATTTTAGCCAAACATAAAAACAATTTGAACATAATTTTTTCAAAGTCTATCTCTTTATTCTAACATCTCTTGCTACGTATATCTAACAGAATATAATATGTAAAACATATATTGGATATATCCATAATCTATCTAATAAGCAATAAAACTAAGCATTAACATGGATATAGTTAACTCTTCATAATTAGGCAGCCATCAATCATTCATTAGTATGTAGTGAGTGTATTCAAAGCATTTATAAATCATTTCTCCGCAATAAAAGTGAATGCACGACGGACAACAATAAATGTGCACTGTGAAAAAAACCCAATCATAAAAATGTTAAATGTAAAATGTAAAATGTATAAATATCGAGTAAAACTTGTTGTTGGCCATTGCATAAACTGAAGACCAATTCAGAGATAACGCTCGGGAGGCGGGCGCGGCGACGTGCGTGCTACAAATAAAAGCTGCAAAATGCAATAAAAACGAAAAAGAAGAAGAAGAAGCAGTAGAGAAACAATACAATAAATCAGCTTAAATATGCATGAGGCGAACACTGAAAGAAAGCGAAACGGCGAAAAAGTGAGAAAATTAAAAATGCAATGCCATTTCCTTCCGTTCGAGCGTTCGTCTTTTGGCCAAAACGAAAACGCACTGGCATTTGTCTTCCTGATGCTAATGACAATGCTAATGCAAATTGAAGCATCAGCTGATGCCAAGCCACCAGCCACACTTCAAAGGCGGCGCAGCTTAACCAGCGTGAGATGAATGCGCTAGCCGAAACCCGGAAGATAAATGCAAGAAGTTATATATATATAGAGATATATCTATACATAGTTATATATGTATGTCAGTGTGCCTGTCAGTATGTCTGTCTTATGTAGTCGAGTGTAAATTGAAGCCTTTGCGATTGTTTGCTTTAATCGCATTCTTGTGGAATGCTCTACTTATGCAAAGTAAAACTCGCTCTGAAAGCATTTTTTTTTTCGAAAAAGTGAAAGATCTAGTGCCGGCTCGCTTACCTAATGCTTATTAGACGCTGCAAAGGGGCGTGTCGGCAATGCTGTTGGCTACAGTGGCGCGCAGCCACATTTATGATACATTTTCTGTTGTTATGCGCTGTGCTGTGCCGTGCTGTGCTCCGTTCAGGCTCGATTCAAATTTGGCAAATGCTCAAGAAACTCGCGACGATTCGCCTGAATGATTCGCTGGTACCAGCTGCTTGCATTGGACCTATCATTTACCAATGGCTGGGGCGTGGGCAATGTGGTGCTAAAGTCTATGGTGGTTGCTGTCTGTGGTGCCTTCTCATCGTTATTGGACTTGGCTTTATCGTATTTATTCTGACCCAATGGCTCGGCGGCTGTTGTCAACAGCTGTTCGACTGGCAACTCGAACGGCACCAGCGGCAAATCCTTGTCTATGAAGTTGTGCAACGTTTCAAAGGCCAAACTGCCATTGGGTTGGGTTATCAGTGGCGTCTTGCCATTGACTATGTCGAGCACAGCTGGCTGGAGCACATCTTGTTCGACATTGATGTGATTCAAGTCGAGACCATGCTGCTCCTTTAGCTGCTTGGCCACTTCTTGTTCCACTTGATCCACGCTGACATTCAAATGACTTTTGGCATCCCAAGTTACATTAACAGCGGGCTGCATCTGGTGTTGTGTTTTGAATATATCTGGGCGTTGTGTTGGCCAAATGGAGTCGACTGGCTCATCGCCCGGCGCATAGCTCTGGGAGTGTGCCAAATAGCCGCTGTTCCCGTCTGCCTTGTAGCGCGTCACCTGAATGAGTCCATCGGGTCGCACATAGCCATAGCTGCCCTCAATGCTGCCATTCAAGTAGCGTCGCTCATCACGGAATTGTATATTACCAGATGCTGCATCTTCCAGCTCATAGCCAAAGGCATAGGTATTGGGACCTGCATGGGTTGGAAACTTTCTATAAGATCTCTTTTATCTATACTCTTTTCATAGCCTACCGTATGGCCCATGCAAAAAGTAGTTGCTCAGTTTGCTCTGCCCGCTGGCATTTGCAGCTGCTGTCTTCTCGTATGCTGCACTTCCATTTGGGACTGGTGTGGCCAACGCGGCGTATACTTTTGCGATGAGCAGCAGCATCAGCAACTGTAAGTGAAGGTAAGTCTTAGTGCATACTTTTGGGCTAGTTAACTTGGCTTGACAGCTTGAACTGGCGGAAAAGCTTTAAGTGGAGTTGATATTGAATTAGTTTTTCTGTTTGGGAAATGTCTTGGCTTGGAGAGATATATGGCAATTGGAGGCTTATAAAAAGTTTGAGTATCGGATTTTCCATGATCTAGCAAAGCGCATAGCTTTAGGCAGAACTTCGATTTGATGTTGCTGCATTTCCATAGAAATCTTGCCATGTATAGAAAAATACAGTATAAACAGAGAGAGAAAATATCTCTTTTTCAAATATTTTACTTTATCTATCTGGTTAGAGGTTTAGTTCTACATTTTAAGTCTCTGGCTTTTATAGTCATGATAATTGCTTGGCCATCAAATTAAGCTGATTTGTCATACCGACGGCCGGTGTTCATCATATAAGCCAACTCAATGACTGCAAAAGCCAGACACTTTCAATTTGAAGCTCTTATTCTACTATCTTAAGTACTCCATGGGCGATGACTTGTCTAAGTAGACAAGCTATTTAGGAAGTGAGCAATGAACATCTAGGTATTCGATGGTAGCCCTTAGTTGTCGATGGTTTTTTTAGATAGTGGACTATTCATAAGAATCTTTCTGTTTCTTATAGATATTTCCACGCCATGCCGCATATCATCATCGCTAATAAAATCAATTTCTTATAAAATATTCACGCACTTACAAACAACCACAAACGATAAATATTTGACAGAATTGCCATTGTGAATTCTAATGAGCTGCGAAACACATTTGTTGAGAGCGTCACTCGACACTAATCTAATCAAATACTTCTATATAGACGCAGAGCCGACAAGTTGCGCGCACTTTCAATAGCAAAAACCAACTGAAGACTCAATCGACAAACAGTCGAAACATAATTGAGCCAGCCCAGAGCTCAATTAGAAAGAGAATGTGAAATTGCTAAATATATTTCAGCGAGCTCATTCAAATTACTTTGCTGAAAAAGAAGCTGAAAAAATAGAAAAAAATATTATAAAAACTTTTTTTTAATATGCTAAACATACTTGACCTCTGTAGATGTTAAGCTGTACTGAAAAAAATATTCTTGAGTAAAAATTCTCATTAGATAATGTCAATAAATTTAAAAAAATGTAATTGCTTAAAAATAATTTTAAAAATATTTTATAAATATTATAAATTTTTTTTAATGCTGGTAAAAATTCTGTAAAAAATTCTTGAGTAAAAATTCGTTTTTGATTTTTTTTTTCAATTCGATTTTTATTCATTTTTTTGTAGTTTTCTATTAATACATTTTTTATAATTTGATAATAATGTGTAATTATTTTTTTGTTGTTTTTTTGCATTTCGTTGTCGTGTTTATCAAGAAACTTGTGGTTGTTGTATAAAATAATTACTCAATGTACTTTGAGCGTGAGAAACATGTGAGAGTTTTGTTTGTTTGTTCTTTTTCGATCAACAGAGACAACACTTAATGAATGTTTTTTTTTTTGTGATTTTTCTTTTAACATTTATATACATATATAGATTGATATTATAATTAAGCGGCATAAATTGTTTATAAATATACAATACACACAAATTGTGAAGAATACTAAATGCAAAAAAATGAAACTAGATACAAAAGTGTCAGACTGAGTGAGTGAGTGAGTGAGATAGTTTTGAGAGCGTTGAATAATAACAAAAGAGAATGTGAGAGAGTGAGAAAGATTAAGAGATTATGAGACAGTTGACAGTGAGTGAGACAGTGAGTGAATGTGGCTGAGAGTTTTTGATAATATGTTGAGATATATATATGTGGAAAAGAGTCAAGCGTAAACTGAATGGAATGAATCAAATATGCACGAGGGCCAAACACACAGTGCTTGCCAAACTGTGCGCCAATTGAAATGGCACAAAATGCTTCCATTTGCTTAAATATTAGGCAAACTATGCGGAGCTGGGTGTTGGGCAAAACAGTTCTTCGCTTGGGCACAGGCTATCATAAGGCATCGGATAGATGTTGATAGAGATTTAGATAGAGAGAGAGAGACAGAGTGTTGCATAAATATATTACAAAAGTAGAGAGTGTTGAAAATGAAAGTTAAGGAAACTAGTTTCGAGATAGAGAAACAGTTGGGGAGCTGTAAAAGTTCTGGTCGGACGATGCCTTTGCTTTGCACTTGTGTATGTTTTGCTTCGTTGGCCTTGGGGGTATTGTGTGCTGTTAAATGTTTAAACATAATATGAAACATTGATTAAATATACAAATTATACAAATATATATATATATATATATATAGATACATATATATATCGATATAGAAAAACTTTGTGTACTGTGATTTCTGCTGCTGCTGCTTAACGCTTTCTATCAAACATTATCAACGTTCACCAACATCATTCTCGTTCTCATTATCATCATCATCATCATCATCATGCAAGATCAAGTCATTATGCTTTTGTTTATGTTTTTTGTTTTTTGTTTTTGTTTGTTTTTTTCTTGTTCGTATTTCCTTCGTCCATGCCATGCCAGATCAGCCGGGTGCCGGGCACCCACTAAGGCGCCCGTTTCTACTAAAAACTTCTTAGCTACATTTTACTTACATACAACGTGGTTTTTGCTTATATTTTTGTTTCTTTTCTTTTTCTTGTTTCAATGGATCCTTTTTTATCTGCCTGTTGTTCCTATATTGATTCTTGTTGTTGCTGTTGTTGTTGTGTGTGTGTGTGAGAGTGTGGGAGCACCTTTATGACTCGACGACTCCACGGAATTTAGTAGTGATGCAGCAGAGGGGCATGTGCCAGCACGGGGGCGTGCACAACGGGCGCATGGGCGATGATCTTGGGCGCGGTCTTGTGGACGACGGCATTGAAACCGTTGTGGTCATCGGCGGTATAGTCCACGGTGCGCACAGAGCCATCGGGCTCGACCAGCGAGTATTGGCCTAAAAGTAATTAAAATAGATGTCAAGTTTGTTGCCTAAGTCTTTTGTTTGCCATCAAGTTTGTGGCTTAAGTCTTGTTGCTCTTTCTTTGCACTTTCAACTTACCCTTCACAACATCACCATCACGCTCTTCAGCCTGAGACTTGATGTCGCCAGTATGGGGATCCTTGATGCCATAGTTGAAGGAGTATTTGGGATAGGCCACGGGCTCGGCATGCACAGCATGAGCTAGCACGGGCGCATGATGCACCTGCAGCAGCGACGGAGCATAATGACCCAGCTCAATGGGCACAGCCTGGACGGCGGCGAACAGCAGAGCAATGGCAGCAAAGTACTGTATGTAGAAGAGGCAGAGAAATGAATCCTTGCACACAATTTGGTTTTGCTTTTCTTGTTTTTTTTTTTTTTTGTTTTTGTCGTACCTTCATGTTGTTTCTATAGAGCACAGACGACGACACACGACGCGAACAAGTAAGGACGAAGGATTCGTTACAAAAATTCAAACTGAACTGGCACAACTTTGATTGAGTGTGTGTTAAGGCACGGCTTAGACGCTTTGGAGGACCGTTTGTAGCACGAAATCGTAAGCTGAACTGATGTCTGCAACGATGACCAAAAGTATTTATATACGCGCGCAGGCGATGCCAGCGCATGGCAAAGCAGCGACGACGTCGACGCCAGCAACGAGTTGCAGCTGCTGTGAGTAGACGAGGAGCTGAGGCAGCGGGTGGGCGACGTAGTTACAGACAGAGTCATAGAGACCACGCATGTGCCGGCAGAGATCGCTGCAGTTGCTGTTGCTGTTGCTGTTGCTGCTGCTGCTGTTGCTGTTGCTGTTGCTGCTGCTGCTGTTGCTGCTGCTGCTGGGTGCGGCATTTGCTTGGGCCATGAAGGCGTTGCTAGCTTTTGTGACTTGGTTTTCGGCAGTTGAATGTGTATCTGTTAAGGACAGATAATGCAGCAATTGAAAGTGACACTTTGTAGCTGCTACTTCTCTTGTTGTTGTTGTTGTTGTTGTTGTTGTGGCTGCTGCTGTTATAGCCTAAGCTGTTTATTTATTGATCGGTTGCGGTAATTACGACTCACAGTCGGAGGCAGTTTTAATAGCTCCAATAGACGCTGGTCTCACCAAATAGTATTACCATATCTGTGGCACTCAGCGACAACGACGGCGGCGTTATAATTACCAAAGCAACAACAACAACAACAACAGCAACAACATATTTGACGCAATTGCTTGTCACAGAACTTTTGTGTGTGTTGCATGCGTCTGTGTCTAAGGAATTTCGATGTTGGCAAATGCGCGCATATTTTGGTTTTACTTTTTACATTTTATGCTGATTTGTTGTTGCTGTTGTTGTAGTTGTTGTTGCTGTTGTTGTTGTTGTTGTTGTCGCACGCATATCAAACGCCGCTCGTTTTTCAATCAACATTTTGCTGTGGCACATGGCAATTTCAATGTGTTGCCAAGTGGAGCTATTTAAATTGCTTTTTCTTTGTAGAGTAATTCAAGTTTTTCCTGCGCCGTATTCATAATAATGAAACAGTTACAAAATAATGTAGCTTAGTTTTTTTTTTTTTTTAGAGTAAAGCTTAAATGCCAAATGGGACGAGGTCAAAGCATGATCAAAATTATATCAAGCAATTGGAATCAGTTAAGTTTTGAACGGATTTATGGGTCGTTAAAGTTAAGCAAGGGCTGCTCTCTTAAGCGAGAGATGTTTTTATTTGGCTGTAATAACTTTAGTAATGATAAATATAATTTTGTAATAATAATCTTTAAGTATATTTGGAAATGATGACAGAACTTCAAATCTTACTTTTAAATACTCTATAAAATTTTTTTTTCAATAAAAAACATTTTTTTCGGAATTTTTATAGAAAAGTTAAATATATTTTGCTATAAAACCATTTAATATTCTAGTTTTGACTTTTACAATCAATTCATAAATTAAATTTAGATATACAATTTGGAAAAATTTATGGGAAATAAAATAATAATGTAGTTTAATAATGTAAGTCCCATAAATCTGAGTACAGGGTATCGCCCCAATCATTCCCGTCTTCACTCTAACTAAAAGCCTTGTAACTTGTTTAATCAATAAGTCGTCAAGCGTCGCTAATCTGGGCAGTAATTAAATTTAATCATTATAATTATTGAATTGAGTTGGCCAAGCGCGACACAGTCGTAAATTGCGCCTAGGCGCGTATTTGGCTTGATGTGAACTATCGCAGACGTATCGAACTTGCTCAATTCGTTTGGCCACATGGGGCGTTAAGTTATCTGTGCCTAAGCTGTCAAATTTTGGACACGCTGACGCCGAAATTTCTTGCAACGCCCACGACAAAATACACAAAAAAAAAAAAAAAACACAGCAAAGCCGCACGAAAATGTTCTTGCATGACATATCAGAAAATTATTATTATATCTTCTGGCTGGCTGAAAGAGCACACAAATGGCCACATGTGCTGGCTGGTTACGATGGGAAAATTTCAGCTAAAACGTGGCTAAGAGAACTCCACTAAAAAATACTAAAAAGCTCATTTGTGGCTGGTGGAAGGTAAAACAGAATCGACTTACATAAAATGACTTTAAAGGCGACACATTTACCGAAAGCAGCAAAAAACCAAAACCATTTCAAACAATTGTAGGCAAACAACAACAACAACAACAACAACAATGCAGCTGATGCTGAGCCAGAGGCTAAGCAAACAAGTTGGCCACGTCACGATCGCGATCGCACTTTAAGAGCAGAGCAGAGAGTGGGAGGAGGAGGTGGAATGGGGGGTGGGAGCGAACCGAGTTCGATTTTGGAGCCTTTGGAGTTTAGTTGGTTAGTTGGTCAGCAGCTGAACAGAGTGGAGCACGCTTTGTCTTTGTGTTTGTTTGTCTTTCGATTGCGCAACAAATGCTGCGGCAAAGTTTGAGAGTCATTGCATTGCATTGTTTCGCTGCGCTGTGCTATGCTGCGGGGGCGAGACACTCGATGACTGCGTTAATTGCGGCACCTGCGCCAACTCAACTGTCGACGCATGCCACAAATATGCTGGCATTCAAATCGATATCCAAACCGCTCAATCTCAGCTCGAACGTCACGCGCTAAGTAGAACAAAGTTTTAATCTTGATTTATGCGCCGCATGCAAATATTTGGACAATGGTTCGGTCTCTTTTTTCAGTCGGTTCTCTTGAACATTTAAACGCACTTTGCATTGGTTTTAATGACTTGTCTGTTATGCATTGGCATTGATTTATGTCCATTTATGCAAATGGTCAGCTTTTAGAAAGGCCGTCAAAGTCATAGCGCCCAAATGTAATTGGAGCTGGCAGTTAAATGTAATTTTTTTATTATTTTTATTGTCGCACTACGCTGCGTATGCGTAATGTGGCATTTCCTTTAGCAGCTGCTGACAAATATGGTACATCCGCTCCATTTGCACTTGAGCTGCGTTTCCTTGGGGGAAGCTGGCTATAGATTTCAATTTCCTAACAGTAATACGAAACTCTGTGAACAAAAGGGCTTATAGCGCATGCGCAGTGGTGCACCCGAAGCGTGAAATGCTTGTGCATTGTTGTTGATACATTAAATTTAATGGGTATAAATTTATCAAAATAAAAATTTTTTTAATCTATATAAATAATATAAATATGGAAAAAAAATATTTAATTCCATTTAAATTATTATACTTTTTGATTTAATAATAATTCAAATATTAGTTAAATAAAAAAAATAACTTTAAAATTATAATAATCATTTAAAAAAAAAAAGTATAAATTTTACAACTAATTTATAATTTAATATTAAAACGAAAAAAATTATAATCAAATTTTAAAAATTCTTTTTAGTTTAGAATTTTCACTTATAAACCCTGAGATAGCAGAAAATATTGTTACAAATATTTGATAAAAAACTTACAAACAAAATTGCAAAAATTATTATTTTATAAATAAATTAAAAATGCAAATTTATTAAAAAAAAAACCTTTAGAAGACTTTTTTTTTTCAAAAAAATATAGAAAATATATTTAAATATCACCAAAAAATTTTTAAAAAATTTTAAATTTAAAAAATTCATTAAATATTAAAAAAATAATAATGATAATCAAAAAATTTAACATGAATTAAGAAATATATAAATTTCAAAATAAATTACAAAATCCCATATAAAATTGCAATTAAATGTAAGCTTATTGCTCATATGAATTGCCTTTGTTAGCTGTCGTTACACGTATTTGTGTGTGTGTGTTTTTTGCCCTATCTCATTGCATCTGTGTCTAATTAAAACATTTTGGCTGGCATTCTTGCACGTCTGGCCGAACGCATGCTGTCCAGTTTTGGAGGCAACGCGTCATTCTAAGCGGCACGCCATAAATCTTCATCTGGTTGGCGCAATGCTGGCACCACTCTTGGGATGCTATTAGCGAGAGATGCATGGCCGATGGTGGACTATTTGGTTGGCCAAATATAATAAGGCGCTTGTCAATTAGGCACACACGAAGCCCAGCCAAATGCCAAACAGCTGCCAGCCCAATTGTGTCGCCAACTCAATTGTGAGATTAACTAACTGCATTTGGTCACGCTGCCAGGTGCTCAACTGCTCAACTGCTCAGCTGCTCAACTGCTCAGCTGCTCTACTGCTCCTCCTGCTACACCTGTTGCTCAGTTGGTCAGTTGGTTAGTGCCATTTCGGCAGCATTACCGCATCGTCAACGGCAATACAAAAGTCGTTTGATCCAATTTCTGTTTTGTGCATTGCGTCTCTCCTTCTATTTCTCCTCGCAAAAATTTTCGCACATTTAATGCGATTTTGCGCATTTGCGCGTATGAATTAAGCGAGTGACGAAATGGACTCGGGCTGCCATGGCTGCCAAGTGGAGCACATACGATGCCTGGTTGCTGCAATTGCCAATTGCTGCTGCTGCTGCGACGGTTGCTGCGACGGCTGCTGCGCCTGATTGATTCCGATCGAACGCAACGGCAACGCACACGCTTCACTGCCAACAGCTGCGGCAGCTGCAGCAGTCGCCGTAGTCGCCGCAGTGCGCCGACTTCTCTTTGGTCAGTCAGCTCGCTTGGATTACGCAAAACCATTCCCAGCAGCAACAAAGTAGTCTGACACATATTTCAATTAGTTTTTAGATTAAAAAAAGAAACCGAATATATTTGCTTATGTAAGGCATAGTTTTTTTTTTTGGTATTTAAGCTAAAAAAAAAATACCATTTTAAATATTTAATCTAATCTAATCTAAAGACATTAGAGAATTACAATTTATATTTGTTATAATTGATTTTGGTATATTTTGGGTATTGGGTATTTTCTTGGTAATTGATTTTAGTATATTTTAAAGTATTTTTGTTAGTAATTCATTTAGCTTTCGGTATATTTTCGGTATTTTTGTGGTATTTTTAAGACTTAAGGTTACTTTTAAAGCTAAACACCAGTTAAATACTGTAAAATATATGAGAGCTATAGGAATCTAGCTATGCTTAACTATTCCAGCATTGTGTTATATACATTTTTGGTATTTTTGTTGGTATTTTAGCCACTCACAAAGCGTAACTGAAATGCTCCTGCTTAAAATATCACTTTAATACTGTATAATATTGTAAGTCTCTCTACTTCTAAGGTCACCCAGTACATGAGAAATATTTTGCATTAAATGTTGGTATTTTTGTTGGTATATTGAGTAGCTTACAATGATTAACTAGAAATCTACAAAATACCAATGTGTGTGAGTATTAAAATATATTTATTTTAAATTTGTTTATATATATCACACATAAAACTTAGTTATAGCTATGTTTAGTCTGTTAGTTTTTGCGATAATTTGTAACAAGAAAAATACCACAAAAATACCAAAATGTATAATTGGTATATTCTAATACTCCTCGCTGTCATCCTCCTCCTCCTGCTGTTGCTTACTCTGCGTATGAGCATCCTCGTAGCCCTCTTCGCTGCTGCCTTCGTATTCCTCATGATCGCCGCCGCCTTCATTATCGCCCTCCTCCTCCTCACCCTCCTCACCTTCTTCGCCTTCGTCGCCTTGATTCTCATGCACCTTATACTGACCTTCGGCTGGCGGAGCAGCAGGTTTTTTATGCTGCTGTAGTTGCCGCTGCGGCTCTTCCTCCTCCACCTCCTGCTCTTCAGCGCCTGCTTCGTCTGCCTCATCGTCCACCTCGTTGGCCTGTTCATGCTCCACTTGCTGCTCCACATGAGCTGCGCCACCCGCCTCGCTGCCATGGCCATGCAGTGTGGCCACGCCATTGGTGATCACCTCCGCCTGGAAGCCGTTCGCATCGTCCGCTGTGTACTTGACCACGCGCAGTGTGCCATCAGGATCGACTACGCTGCGTGTTGGCGACGTTAATGAATGCGTTGACATGGCAAACAGCTAACTGCATGGCAAACCTACCTGTAAACGCCGCGCACCTCATCGCCGTTGCGCGTCTCTTTGCGATTCTGCAGCACGCGCGCCTCGCCATCTTCGATGCCATAGGCGAAGCTATATTCGGGTCGTGCCACATAATCCGAGTGCGTGCCGCCACCATAGTCATCATGCACAGTGACCAGACGCTCCGGCCCCGCGACCGGACCCTCGAATCTCGCATAGGAATAGCCCACAGCTGAGCAGGCGACGCCGAGCGAGCAGAAGATCGCAAGAGCCAAAAGCAGGTGAACTGGCAGCCACAACACCTGCCGCTTGACGCGTGCCGCGGCCAACGTAATGCGGAAGCACAAACAACAACTGCCAAATGTTGTTGTTGTCCGAGTTGTTGTTGTTGCTTTTGGTTGTTTGCTTATGCGTTGTCGCTTCTTCATTGCAGTTTTTTGTTGATTGAATTTCAATGTTTGCGTTTTTTTTCTTCTCTCTCTGTCTCTCGTCTCAATTTGTTTTTGATTGGCGCGCGTTTTGCAGCTGATTTAATCCACGCGTTTCTCTAAATACTAAGCGTGAAATGTTGCACTTCTCGGCTATTTATATAGTAGTCAAAACACTGGCGAAAGGTTCAGCCTGTCTGTCTGTCTGTCTGTCTGTCACCACAATCAATTTTTTTTCTCCTTTTATTTGCATATTTCCGCACAAATTATGCGCTTCAATGGCCAACCGCATCCAACTGGAACTGGCCAAGTGAGACGTCTCTATCGCTGTGGTCTCCATTTGCCCATTTGATGGCCAGCAAATTGCAAACTTCCTAAAAGCACAAAGAGTGACGTCATGAATGAAAGAGAAGTGTTTATGCAAGGGTTGAGTATTTAAATATTGGGCAGACTTGGTTAAGAGGCTAAACTTAAGGGCCATATTGGGAGGGCGTCATGTGGAATTGCTTTGTTAAGTTGTCTAGTTTAGGAACTATGATAGATAGTTGAGTCTATATATTCTATATGTTCTATATATCTATATATTAGGTCTGTTATAGTGGGCAGTCCTTAGTCAAGCTGTTGCATTCATAACATTTCAGTTTTCTAAAGGTCTAAGCCTTTAGTGTTGTTTATGGTTTGTTGCTTCTGTTGCTTTACTCTTAATAAGCAAATATCTTTATAGAACATTTAATAGCTAACATGCTCCACATAAGTTCCCTAGCACAACATTTTTATTGTACTTGAGTGAGTTGAAGACACTGCAACATCACACTTAAATGGAAGATAGTAAGTTCATTTAAAACAGCTGATGCTCGAGTCTTTGAGCTGCTAGCTGCATGAACCTTGTTAAGGAAATATCTTTATAGAATGTAAGATAGCTTACATACCCCACATATCTGTCTCAGTACACTCAAATAGGTCATTCGGCAACTTAACTTGATCAAGCGTTTATATATTTTGGATTGCCTTGCAAGCAAGTTCGTTACCTAAGTCTTTTATGATGTCTGCTCTCTGCCGGTGTATATATATAAATATATGTATATACATTTAAAGCTATATATTAAAAGTAAAATTTCAAATTTTTAATAATTTTATGTTTAGAATTCATAATATTTAAAGCCTACTTTTCTTTAACATATATCACCTATATATAAAATTCAGAGAAAATATAATTTTCTCAAGCTCATCCCTGGACTACTCTTGGCTATAATTCAGTAAACTTTTAGCATCCACCCGACTACTCTGACTCTAAATGATTTCCGCCTTAAACATAATTTAATCTTCATTTTTATTATACAATTATATATTTGAACATTGCGAATATTAAATCACATTAATTGCTTTTCATGTTTGCACACACTTTGCTGCTTCTTCTTCTTCTTCTTCTTGTGCATTTGCTTGTTGAGCTCATCTCATAATTTCAAGTGTTGCTGACCAATTTGGTTAAGAGGCTTGGGCACACCTGTTCACACACACACACACACACACACATATATCTACCCCTTGGACATGGAAATCGCTTTAAGTGCGTTCAGCTGATTAGCTGCAGCAATTGAAGCTGTAGGCGATGCTTATAATGCCTGTTCACAGATCGAACAGTTTCGAGTCATGATAACCTAGCAAAATGCATGAAAAACCAAACGCAGCTGCAATTTTATTGTTGTTGTTGTTGTTGTTGTTGCTGCTGCTGGTGCAGCTTTGACCTTTTTTTATATGAGGGTTCCGCCAAAGAAATATGGCTATTATTTTGACTACTTCTAATTTATAAGCGAGTCGCATTGTTGCCTGCTGGCGGCTTGCCTGGCTGGCTGGCTGGTTGGCTGGTTGCAACTGTTGTTTGGCATGAAAAATGCATATATCATTGGCCTCTGGTACTTGACGGCTGTTTGTTTGGGCTTTAAGAAAAGGCAACGAAAAAAAAAAAAAACGCGCGCGCACACAGTAGCCCAGACAGCCGGGCAGCCGAGTCAAGCAGTCAGCCAGTCAGCCAGTCAGCCGGTCATCGTGGGAAAACTTGTTGTTGTTAGCTGACGACGAGGCGCTTAATTACCCATTACACAAATGCCGCTTGGGCTGCTGGCTGCAAGAATCGCTCAATGCTCATCTTTCATCGCAATTGCAATTCGCAAGTTTTGTTTTTTTGTTTTTATGGTAGTCGTAATTAAGACGCCAGCAGTTCGTTGCCTAAGTCTTTCGTTTTGTGCCCTTTAGCGGCCGAGGCACGCAGACGCGAATGAGCCAAATAATGTGCCATTGCATTATGACTTATGCTGCAGCGCCATGTTGCAATGCAAATCGTTGTCATTGCTGTTGCTGTTGCTATTGCTGTTGCCTGTCTGGTATGAGGGACAACAAACAACAAACAACAAGCTGTGCAATCAAAGTCTATTAAAAGCAAAACTAAGCCACATGCCAAAAAATCATGTTTGCTGACCAAATTGCGAACGCGCTTCGCTCCAGCCATCCAGCCAGCCAGCTAGCCAGCCAGACAAAAGGCCTAAATAGTCAGCCAGACAACGAGTAGGAGTTTTGGAGAGGCCCAGGAGGCAGAGTGTAGACAATGTCTGGCAGATTTCTTTCTTGCAATAAATTGCAATTTTTTTTCGCCGCTGTGCCGCTGCTGCTTTGCTCTGTTTCTATCTCCAGTGATTATGTAAGTTGAACAACGTTCCAGTCTCACTCAACAACAAGCGGGCAACAGCTAAGAGCTCACAGCGCACAGCTCACAGCGCACAGCTTCACATCTCGCATTGCCCAGTTTCCAGTTTCAGTTCCCCCATTTTCACTATTAACTGCTCTGGCTTGTCTTTAGCTTTGATTTCATTTTCATTTGCCTCGTCAGCCTCTGGTCAACTACAGCTACGGCTACAGCTACAGCTTCAGCTCCAGTGATTGCAACAGCAAGCCGAGACAGCCATAGACACTTACTCACACACACACATACACACTCACTCACACACACTTACACTTTCAATCACACAGAAATGTAATGAAAATGAAATTGAAATGCGAGTGCAAGTAAAAGCGGTTCCATTAGCCGCATGCTTTGGCGGTTTTTTGTGCATGTGTTCTACGTAAGCGAAATAAAAGTATTTGAAAAATTTCAAATTTTCAATTATTTAGTGTGTTTTTAAACATTTAAATATATACAATTGAATGAAAAGAGTTTTGTATGCTAGAAAGGCTTACGTTGGCTCAGATATGAATTAAGATCTTTGCTTAGCTTGAGCCTTGAAGGCATCTGTATCTCAGGGCTTTCTTGAGCAGTTTATATAGAGCTAAACAAAGAGTAAAGAAGAGCGGTATATAGGTGGTAAAAAGAGAGCAAGAAGATCGAGGGATCTATCTAGGGAGATCTAGAGATATATAGAGCAAAATCTAGAGAGAAAGCGAGACAGAGAGAGATCTACAGAGATCTACAGATAGATATCTAAAGAGATCTACAGATAGATATCTATAGAGAAGTCTAGAAAAAGATTTAGCGGAAGAGTTAGATTAAGGGTAGAAAAAACACAAAAAGAGAGGGCGACAGAGAGAGAAAGAGAGAGAGAGAGCAGCCAAATGACTCAAGGTCAAATTTTTGGCTAATTCCTACTGAAGACAAAATAATGCATACAAGAATTAGCAATTCAACAGATTGTTCATATACGAGGGAAGCTTGACAAAGTTTCAATCATATAAAATTAAAAAAAATAAATAAAAAAATAATAATAAAATAAAATAAATAATAAATACATAAAATTATACAAAATTAATAAATGAAATTCTGAACCAAGTTTCTAAGACGACAGAATCTTAAACAGCTGCACGCTAAATTTATTTGATACTTGTTGAATGACTTAAATTACTAACTCCACAAACTTCCAAGCTAAGAGCATAAAACTGAAAAATATCTCCCAAGATATCAAAATTCAAGCAAAGTAGATCTCTTTCAATATTTTTCAACATGCGTAACTCAATGTCACAACGCATTGCGTGACCAAAGCAACAGCTATTCACAGGCATGAACAGCAGCAGTTGCTGCTGCTGCCGCTGCTGCTGCTGCTGCTGCTGGCGACTACTCGCAACAGTTGCTGCTGTCAGCTGTGGCACAGCAGCAACATTTGTTGTCCAGTTCTTTCAAGCGTGTTACAATGTGCGAAAACAAATGCGCGTATTTCAACTTTGACAATGCACAAAATGCGTGTCACATAAATTGACGCAATGTGAGCCGTGCACCACTATCAAGTGCACCTACACACGCACACACACACACACACACACACACACACAGTGAGTGGTGTCGAGGTGCCAATTAAAGCCAGTCCAACAAAAATGGAACAGAACCGGACTCAAACAGACGCGACGCGATTCAATGCGATACGTTTTCGATTCTTGGCGGCATGTTTAATGCACCTTTGACATGCAACCATGCCGGAGTCCATGCTGAGTCGGCATAGTTTACACACAACAACAACAACAACAACAACAACAACAACAGCAACAACAACAACAACTGCAGTTCATTTTTTTGTCGTTGTTCAATATAAAATAGTGCAGAAATTACGAAATTTGTCGTCTGACAAAAAGCGCTACAAACGATATAAATTAAATTTACAATTTTGGTGCTCATTAAACGTCGAGCAGATCGACCAACAAATGTTTGTTGTCGCAATCGAGTGGGAAAGTGGGCAATATTGGGGTATATGGGTTGAAGAGTATAGATGACCAGGAAGAGGAAAAGTATGAAAGCAAAAGAGGGAGCATTGAGATTGAGATCAGAGAAATGAGGGGAAAAGAGAATTTGAAAAGAGGGAGAGAGATTGCGAATTTGAGAGAGAGAGAAAGACAGGAATAAAGAGCATTAGAGAGAAAGTGAGAGAGAGACTGGAAGAAAGAGCATTAGAGAGAAAGAGAGAGTGAGACTGACAGAGAAAGAGAGAGAGAGAGATAAAGAGGGATAGAGAGAAAAAGAAAGAAAAGTTAGGGAAGATAGATAGAGTAGAGAAAGAAAGTCATGTAGAGAGGATAGGATAGAGGAAGAAGTAGAAAGATAAGAAAATAGTGAGAGAGCGGCAGAGGAGGAGAAAGAAAGAGTGCAAAATGGATGAAGTGGGGAAAAATTAAATAGAGAAAATAGGATAAAAAGAGCCAGACAAATAGATATTTATAGACAAGGACGAGCCTGGGAGAAAAATTAACAATTAAACAGAGTATGAGAGATACAACAGGATTTGGACTGAAGATTGATAAACTGATTAGCTCTTCTAAAAAAATCAGAAAAATGTATTATACAATTAATAGCTCTCTGTTGCCTAATCCGAAGCTCTAACTGAAACTCTTACTGAGTATCCTGCAGTCATGCATACTCCAATTCAATTTGTTGTTGTGGGCTGTTAGCGAAATCGAGAACACAGCAACGCCTTGGGAAATGGCCAAAATAAATGCCTTTAATTGTTGTCAATTTGGGGTCGCATTTAGTCGGCTTTGCTTTTGTTTTATTTTTATGGCCGTTAAATTTTCTCGCGTCTGTCACAAATTGAATAATGTCTCAATTGAACAACAAGCGAGGCAGCAGCAGCAGCAGCAGCAGCAACGACAAGCAGCTCAAACCACATTGTTTGCAGTTGTTTGCAAAGTTCAGCTAATTATGAGCTAAGCAAAAAGCATTAAAAGCGACAAGAGTTTTTTTTTTTGTATAGTATTTAAGCAGAGTCTATTATATAATGCTGCATTTTGATAAATACATACGAGTATGTATGTGTATATATATATTTATCTAAATATATCCTGCCAGCTGTGGCGCTAGAAAGTGAAAGGCAAACATGCAACGCCCACTTGGCACTTGGCTACATATAAATATATATATATCTATAACTTTATATATATATAAAGCTTACTGTAACTAGATTTTTATATAATTGTGACTTTTTTTGCCTTTTGACTAATTTGCCTGCGTTTTTGCTGGCTAGCCAAAAACGAAAGACTTAAACAACGAACTACATGCTGAACTAAACTAAGCCTAACCGGTAGCCAGAGCCCGAGACAGCCTCTGGCTATCTGACAATCGCGCCACTGACCAACATTTGCAAACATATGCATATATATATATATATATATGTATATAAATCTTTAAATATGGGTCAGTTGGCATATGTCGTGCCACGCAGACATCTGATAAACTAGGCTAGCAAAATGCAATTTTAATTGCCAATCGTCAAGGCGCATTAACAGCTGCCGATTGTATATAAATGAGTGCGAGAAAAGTTTTTAGCTGAACAATTGCATTTGTGCTGTGATATCGGCAGATCAGTTTGATATTAAAAGCTAATTTGTGACCAGGAAGAGATTTACTGCAGTTACTTAAGAGCATTTCCAACAACATAACGCCTGTGCCTAAGAACTACCTAATCGAATTATAATATTCAACTGAGAGAGAAGAGATCTATCTCAACAGAGACTTTGCATGTTGAGAATCAAGCGATTACTAAGATCTACAATATATACTCTAATAACTTAACTTAAATATTTGAGAATTTTTTAAGATTTCATTTGCTTTTCATAGATTACTAAATAATAAATCTTGATATATAATCTTTTAAACTTTATGCAAAATATTAAATTGCTCCGCCCGAGATTCAGAAATTGTTTTGAGTACACATAGAGCTTACCTTGTATATATTTAACCAAGAATCTAAGTAAGCTGCACCTTTTCAGAACGACTTCAATTATGCGTAATTGACTTTCAAAGCAGAACCAGCCCCAAGAACTGCTGCCCACGCCTCAGATTTTCAAATTTCAATGTTCAATAACTCAATTAAAATTTCAAATTTGCATGCAAATTGTAAATTGTAAATTGCAAACATCTTTGTATACGCAATTTTGATAAATCGATGCGATAATAATCAAAGCAATTAAATAAATAGAGGATAGCCAAAAGCAAGCAGCAAACGCTTAATAACAACGCAATTAACTGGTTGACTTATATGTGCTTCCATTATAACGAAGAACAAATAATTGGCGTTGATTAAAGCAACAGTTAATTGACATTTAAGGCAATTCATTACTTAACTAACTCGGAAAAGAAGACAACAAAAAAATAAAATCAAAAGAGAAGTAGAGAAATATAAGACTAGAGATATGCGAGTTAATAACGTCTGCGGGGGCTGCTTTTTCGCAGTCGGATTTGGGCACAGCGGCTGTGGCTGTCTTAAAATACCAAATCGAATCGGAGCCAAAAAAAGCATTGGCTAATTGCATTGACTGCATGCAGCAGCAACTTTTCGTGGAAATTCAGTTTTCACATGCTCGACTTTGGTTTTCGTACCAAAAATTTACATACGTATTCAAATGTGTGCGTGTGTGTGTGTGTGTGTGCGGCGCCACAATTCTCAGGCCCGAATGGACATTGGGGCACTTGTTGTTAGCGGCAATTAATGTTAGTTGCAAACGGGCTGCATAAATCAGCCTAATTGCTATATTTAAATTCTAAATTTGGTTGAGTTTTTTCTTATTTATATTTTTTTTCTGTTTGCTTGTGCACGACATTAGCTTCCATGTTTTTCTTGACATGTAATTTATGCATAGGTTTAGTTCTGCTAGCAGGCAACAGGTGGTCTGATATCAATTTGTTTTTTTATATTTTTAAAATTTATTTATTCACAATATATTACATATATACATTTGTATATGTGCTCTAATATTTTTACACTTGGAGTTCAGACTTTATTGTATTTTCAACAATAAGTTAAATTTTAAATAAAATAAAATAAAAATATTTTTAAAATAATTTCTCTTAGAATGTCACTTTTGTATTGCGCGCGCTTAGCTAACCATAGGCTGTTATCGTTAGCAGTGCTGTAAAATGTGCATCTGTTCAGCTGCTACAATTAGAGCGAGTAGGCAGCGCAGACTACAGCATGTTAACAGAAATGTTAATATTTTAATATAATAAAAAACCGAAATCATGAATGAAATTTAACTAATAATTAAATTTAATAATGAAACTCATCAGTTAACTTAGTTTTACAAACAATTAAACTCACTTCTATATATTTTGTATACACTCATAAAACTTTGCACTGCAGAGCTGCATACGTGCCTTAAACTTATCGATAAGCCGATACTTATCGCTAACAAACCGGCTAGAAATTTCCGCAGAAGAATTTTGTTTACATTTAAGAAAGATGTCATTATCGCTAAGCAATTGCGATATTTTAATGCAAAACGAAGGGATTGACGTTACAGAAGAGATTGCGACCAATGCAACTTTGATTGAAACAGAGAAAACACCCTCATCAGTTAAATCAGCGCAAGACGCTCCCTACGATGCGGACAGCGAGATGATTGAATCAGCCGAAGAGGAGGACGACGGAGCGCCGCCAAAGCATGCGACGTGCTCAGAGGACGATAGATCCACAGTGCTTGCACCCATAAGCCGCCCACTACCCGAGCCCATATCCAAGCACAATTTGAAGTGGAATCTGCGCGTCATCATCTCCAATTTGTATATGAAGAGCGAACAGCGCTTGCCGAACGCCTGCGTGCCCAAATGCCTGCACAATACGAGCCAATGCGTCAGCCGGCATCGCTGTGCCATGCTGCCAGATGCGCCCGATATTGGCATAGCCCAAGAGCTGCGCAACAATCTATATAGACAGCATTACGATACATATTTGGATATATTGGAGATGATGGCGCTGCAGTCAGTTTACCCAGACGAAGCCGTCTTCGATCGACTCTTCGATATGATTATGGTATGAGAATAGTGTAGAGAGATCTCCCATATCTAATATTCTTTATTTGTAGATCCTCAACAACAAGAGCTTGACCCTCAAGGAGCTGCATAGCAGATACAGAAATGTTATACGAATCTTCTATTTGCTAGTGGACGCATTTCCTCCCTGTTGGACCGCTTTGCGTCCATATTATCTCAATTTCCTGGGAGCTACAAGTGACAAGCCACAAAAGTTGCAGCTGCTATTGGATTTACTTGAAGATTGCCTGGACAAGTGTAGTGAAACAGAGCTGAGTCAGCTAACGCCTTACTATGAGCAATTCGTACATGATTATGCGGCTGACGATAATACGGACTTAAGCCCGGAGGATATGTTTCAGCGTCATGTGCAGGATTACGATTGGCAGAGCGGCAAGCAGTGGGTGGACGAGTTTAAGGCCATGTCACCAGCTGTGCAGCTGGCACGGCTCTGCGATGCTTTGGACATGATTTGCTGGGTATTGGAGCGGGAATTCTTGGCCTGGCTGGATCATAATCGTCTACAGCAAACGGAACCGGAGATCTTTCAAGAGGACTCAAAGCCATTTGTGCTCATCGTCTTTGGCATAGAGAAGGAGAAGAGATTAACGCGCTTAACCCAGAAGCTACTGCGTTTGTATAGTCGTGCAGCTGCCAAATCTTTGTATGCAGATCGTTTAAGTATTCTAGAGGTAGATATGCTATATATACTATATATCTATATATAACTAAAGTTTTTTATATCACTTCATTCAGCGCTTCGTTTCACTGTTAATGGAGGCTAGCAACACAGCTGAGCTGGAGTATACCAACAACTCGTTAATATATCCCAATCTTGGACCTCAAACACGTCGTCTCATTGCCGAGTTCTTTAAGCTATTCAAAGTCGAAAACCCCTCAGATCTCAACACTTACATCCGCACCATCTCGCAGCTGAGTCAACCCTATGTACGTTTTGAATTCGCGGATCAATTTCTAAGATTATTCTACTACTCCGATGCGGCATTCGGGCCGGAGAAGGTGTGCGAGGAGCTGAAGCTAAAGCGTTGGCTTAAATACAAGCCACGCAGCGCCATCGAGGAGTCGGACAATGAACAGCTTTCTAGAGAGAATTACCTTAAGATCATGCTCAATGCGCTGCAGGATTATTGCAACTGGTTCAATTTGCAAGCCTGTTGGAAGTATATAAAAACTAAAACGCCCGTCCAGCAGCTGCAGGCGAGAACAAGCAGTCCCCTGGCCACGCCCGTGGGCGTGGTCACTGGAGATGTTGGCAAGATCTTTATGCTCGATGAGATGCAAAAGGAGGCGCACACTTGGAAGCAGCGCATCAACACAAAAGTGATCCTGGCCAGGCCCAAAGTGAATCTCCCAGTGGCTAGGATCAGCATAAGCACGATGGCTGAGCGTTATGGAGGTGATATACGACAGCTGCGATATCTGCGACGCATTCTGCAGGAAGTAATGCGGTTTGAGGATGTCACAGATTGGCTGAACTATGTTAACGATTTTCTGGGTGAAGATGAGCCAGCGGTTTCATCGTAATCTAAGGGATGTAGTAGAATCTGAACACAACTCGAAGTGATAGCTGTAAACTAAAGGTATTTGGTAAAGACACCTGCTAAAATAAGTTAAAAGAGTGAATTTAATATATATATATTTCATAAGCATATTTAATAAAGAAAAGTGGCATAGAAAATTACTTACTTTAATTTTTTTTAAACTACCGCCAAACTCGTAACGTATGTGTAATTTAAGCGCAATGTAAAGCTGGCGCAAAGTAAGGTACGTAAGCGTAATGGGCGCAACGTAAACGTAAGTCTGTATTTCAATGTCTTAATAACTCAAACGAGCAATAGGCGCCAAAGTCGTAAGATGAGCAAACTACGTAAGCGCAATGTGAGCAACGTAAGCGTAAAGTGCGCAAATATGCGCAACATGCGCAAAAGCTCCACCTCTTAACAGAAATAACAGTCATTTAACAGAGTAACTCCAATGCAGGATATTATCCTGCCAACATAGAAAAAAAATACTTTTAGTTGATTTTAGCAGCACAACCCCGTCGCCAGCAGCAGCAGGAGCAGCAAATGCTTGCCGTCGCGACAAATACGCAAAATTAAACATAGTGTTATTCAAAAAACTACAAAAAAAAACTACAAATCGAGTGTAAAATCAAAATTCGACGTGAAACAGCAACAACAAAACAACAACAACAAGAAAATGTGCGGTGCAATATAGTGGGTGTAAGAGCAACAGCAATAACAACAACAACGAACCGTTGTGAGCACAGTGGTTAAAAGGGAGAAACACAAAGAAGCAGACGCGAAGGGGCAACAACAACAGCAACAAAGCAAAAGAAAGCGCAATCAAAATGTCGACAACAGTGGAACAGGTGAGTTAAAAAGGAAGACGCAACGTAACTTGAGTAAATTTATGTAATTTTGTATTTTCTTTTTATTTTTACTTTTTTTTTTGCTTGTTATTTTGTTGTGGAGAGTCAATCAGTCAGTGCGGCAATGTTACGGTATTTTTAACGGCAGCCATTGCCGACAACAGCGTAACATTCAGTGTCAGTGCCGACTAACTGTCTGCCTGTCGCTCTGTCTCTCTGTCTGGCTGGCTGGCTAGCTCTGTGTGTGTGTGTGTGTGTGTGTAGGTGTAACCAACTTACGCGCTCGCTCTCTCTCTCTCTCTCTCTCACCCGTTCTCTTTCTGCTTGCGGACGTGTGTGTGGGTGTGTGTGTGTATTGGCATGCGGCTGACTGTTTTGCATTGCCATGCCAACGGCGACGCTGGCACTTCCTGTTTGGCTGATATTGCCTCGATTTGACAGCAAAATTCGATTAATTTCTAATCTGTACATCAGCTCGGCAAGTGCCACAGCCAGACTGAGACTCAGACTTATTCGCCCGCTTCATACGTATGCAGCGACAAATATAAATAGCTGTCATTTTGTCAGCGAATTGAAATTCAAATACAATCACACACATGCACACGCACACTCACACACTCACTCACACATACATATACACTCATTCAGTCACACGCACTAGACGCGACACTGCATGCAAATTCCGTTTGCATTTACAGTGAAGTCTCGCATATGAAGTCAAAAACCTTTAGCCGGCGTAAACTTTTGCAGTTTCCAACTATTTGTGAAGTTTACTTTGCAAACAGTTCTTTAATAACGTGCGTGCATAAAATGTTTTATGACATATAAAAATATCCTTGCTCGGAAATCGTTGTTGCTTCATATGGCTTTTGTTTTATGAATCATTCAGGATGTGTTTATAGATATTTTATAGCAAAGTACACTTAAAATTTATGTTTTTATTTACTAGTAAAGGGTATATTCATAATTTTTATATAGAATAAAGGAATTTTTTGTGCTTAAAAATTGTCTTAAAACATCATTGTTTCATAACCTGATCGACTATAAATTATATTCTAAATCAATGCAGGTCAAATGCATTGTTTTGCTATAATTCATCAATACAATGCTATAATCCTTTAACCATTCCTCTTTGCTATACACAGCAGTTCTCTCATTCGTGTCCTCACTGTACCTTGAATCAATCGTGCATTTGCTTGTCTGCGATTTGACATTTTGTTACAGCAGCTACTCCAGATGGCCCCTCTTGACATCCCTTCAGTCACTTGGTAACAAATTTAAGTACCCTCAACCAACGTATACCCTATCTCCCTATTTCAGTTTAATAATAAAAAGGTATTCACAACACAAGTTTTCACTTTGCATGGCTTTAATTCTCTAATTGTATCTTAATTTTATGTAAATGTTGCCCCATCTCTGAGTGGCAGTTGGCTTATGTGGCATATTCGTTGGCTTCTTCTTCTTCTTCTTCTCCTGCTGGTTATTTTACTTTTATGCGACGCGTAAGATTCTCGCCTTGAAAGTCAGAGAAAAACTTTTGTTGCATATTTCTGGCGCGCATGTAGCGCGAGTCATTACGTTTTATAGACTTTATAAGAAGTTCGCTGATGCAGTTTGGTCAAAAGTTTTTGCTGCGCTGCGTAGCGTTGCCAGGTGACTGCTCCTATATACAACAATATATATATATATATATATATATAAATACATATATATAAAATATATATATATATATATAAATATGTAGCAAACTGATGAGCTTAAGCAACGGAAGGCGACTTCCTCTTTCGACATTAAAGTTAAGCGAAAAGAAAAACATTTTGAAGCGTTTATGGCCAACGCTGTCTTATCCTGGCTTTTAATATAATTTTTGTTCACTTTGCTTTGGCTCGAGTCTGGTCAAACAGAAAAAGAAGTTGGAATATAAATCTCATCTCATCTCATTCCATTAAATTGTTTATATTGCTTACCACATGGCTAATCTAATAAACAAACCAAGTTTTGTGACATTTTGTATGAAATTTAATTCTAATTTAATTTTTATTTAATTCTTATTTAATTATCTAATTGGTTAGGTTGTTTTTTTATACAATTTAACTCACCTTTAGAATGCTTTTTGCGAGTGTTTCTTTTGAATAAAAAGTTTTGAGATTTAGTTTTTAGTTTATACAAATGTTCAGTCAGAGAACTCAGCTGAAAAGTATGCTATATTTTTTTGCTAAAGTGAAACTAGGGAAACTTTTTTGATTTGCATGTTCCTTTGATGTATAAAAGGTGTGTTTGATTGTAAAAGGTTTATTCAATTATAAACAGAGTTTATGTGGATATATATACATACAAATATATATATCTATATCTATTACTGATCTGGGTAATCTGAATATCTTTGAAATAGAAGTTCTTGAAAGAAAGACTTACTCTCCATGAATCATTACTTCTTTTTGAAAGGTTTCCTTTAGCCTCATTAACATTTAGTAGTTTTCTTTATACTCCCATAATTAAGGCTATATCTTATCAATATCCAGCTACCTTATACCCTTACCTATATATATATATATTAATTTATATATAGCTCTTAAAATGAAATTTATTGTTTGCTTGCTTGGTTAACTAAGAAAATAATTGGAATGGCTATGAGTTATAGACATCATGTTTTATGTATAGCATATAGCAAGCCGATTTGTAACGGTGCATGGGCTAACTAACGAAGCGCACACAGACACACACAAACACACACACATACACCTATACATACACTCAAATGTCTAGTTGTTGTAGCTGTGGCAGTTACGTGCGAAGCTTCCTGCTTTTTGTGCAGCATTTTAGCTCGAGCATAAATTACAACTTCAGAGGTTAGCAACACTCACACAGACACAGAGACCCACACACACACACACGTATGCTTGGCTGTCAGTGTCGCCGGCTGCCACTGCTTACATAATGTTAATGATGCTGCCGCCCTGCCGTCCAGTGCCGGGGCTCATTTCATGTTGTTTGCAAAAAAACAAAAAATGAAAAATAAAAAACAAAAATACAAAAGTAAATGTCAAACAATATGCAGCTGCTGCGACACGTGACATGAGGCGTGGGCGTGACCCACGGATGTGCACAATGGACGCACTGCATCCTTTACTAAATTGTTTTCCCCTGTTGCCGTTGTTGTTGCATATTATTTCAATTTGGCGGCATAATAAAGTGCTTCCGTTGTGCGGCGCCTGGCAGCGTGTGCAACGCCTCAGCTAGCTCTAGCTCAGCTGCAGTATCCCCAAGGATAATGCCATTCAAGCTTGGCTTCGTTATGCTTGTTTGCGTTGATGCACACATGGGGCGTCAAGGGATAGCGCTATATACGTACTCCTGCCTTGACACACGCACACACACACACATACAGCTGCAAAGTTCATGGCCCCCGCTACAGCTCCGGCAATTGGCATTAAGTGACCGCCAAACGTGTCATTTGTGCTGCTCGGACGGCGTCGCCTCTGCCCTGGCCAAGGTCAAATTTAACTGTTTTGATTTAATTTATTGTTGCATACATTTGAGCGCTCATAAAATGCCAAACACACACACACACACACAGAGAGACTCACTAGCACACACCTGCTCCAGCTCCCAGCGCAACGTTGCTTCTTGCCCCTTCCGTTTTTTCAGCGGCTAGCAAAGCCAATATTTTGCTTGTCTGCCTCTGTTTATCTTTGTCTTTGTCTCTGCGCGAGCGTGTGTGTGTGTATTTTGATTGCTTTTGCTCACACTCTTAACACAACACCCCATTATACACACACACACACACACACACACAGAGTCATCCACACCCACACAGTCAAGAGGTGACTCAATGTCTTGCTCATTTCCTTCGAATGGACGAAACGAAACTATATTCAACATTTCTTTATGCCCAGCTGTCCGTATATGTGTGTGTGTGTCTGTGTGTTGGTGAGATTCTTTGTGGCATAAATAGGGGTTTTCTGCAGCCATAATACACATATATACATACATATATATGTGTTTGTATGTAGCCAACTTTAAATGACTTTCCTTTTGCCAATTCGTAAAAGGCTTGTAAATTGCTTTTACATTGCTTTCTTGTTAGCTTTATCTTCCCTTTATACCTTACCAAATATATATATCTTCTTCTTCGTTTTTTGTCAACTTTATTTCGCCTTGAAAATTAACTGAAAAGTTTTATTTTTATAACCGTAGCGAAATCTCTGCTAAAGTGAGAACTTTAAGAAACCTTTTAAAAATGGCTTCCAATCAATATTTTTTCACACAAACTGAGTTAAATATAAACTAGAGAGAGCTTTTATTATAACTTCTGCTGCAGCTCGAGCAAATTTTTACTAGCTCACAGCTGAGTAAATAGGTTTTTTTTTTCTCTTTGTTAAAATTAACTTGATTGTGAGTTGGAATTAATGGGGTAGATTGGACTAGATGAGAAGCTGCTTTGGGATATCAGAGACTTTTAGATTTGCTTGGATATGAATTTTTTATGGACAAAAAAGATTTTAGCTAACTTTTTTATATAGCTTAGGATAGTAATAGGAGTTGAAATATTCTAGAGCTTATTGAAGATTTATAGATTAGGGATTTCGCCAATACACAGTTAAGTCCACCTCTTTAGCTGATATTACTGAGTATTCCATAGTCGTGTATATGTTATTCTTAAAGCATCATTGGCTCATTTTCCTTTTGCTTTCACAATATGAATAAGAGACAGGTTTTAGCAGTCACATAGCTCACCTACACTTTTTGCTATTGCAGGGTATTCCATAGTCGCGTTTATCTGTCCCCTTAAAGCTTCATTAATTATTTCCCCTTTGCTTCCACAAAAACGAATTTTGCACCCATTAACTGCTATATCCTTCACAGTTTCAGTTAACACTGACAGTTTTACAGTCACCTACGCTCCCTCCTATTACAGAGTATTCCAGAGTCGTGCTTACATCTCTCTCAAATCTACATTAGTTCCTTTTGCTTTACCTTCCATTATACGAGCTTTGCATCCTTTTACTGTTATCTCCTATCCAGTTTCAGTCAACAGTTATATAGCTCACCTTCACTCTCCGATATTACAGGGTATTCCATAGTCGTGTTGACATCTTCCTTAATCCTTCATTAGTTCATTTTCCTTTTTTGCTCCCACTATACGAACTTTGTAGCCATTAACTGTTATCTCTTTCGCAGTTTTCGGCTTCCACTCGCTATTCGCCCGTCTGATTGTCTGTTTCTGAAAGCTATACTTAATATACACTACATATAAGCATCCCTTAGCTATAGCATGCAATATGCTACAGCAATTTCTTCTTAGTTATCAAGTTCTCTTATGCCCTGATATAAATTGAATATTCATTAGGTTCAATTTATGGCCTTATATCGATTGCTATATTAAACCTTCAAAATTGGCTTTTTCGAACTGAGAAGCTTTTATTATTAGCTTGTTTTTTTCCACATATATCTTGGCAAAAAAAATGCGAATCATATTGCGAGAGAAGAAGGCGCGGCTAATGTAAGAGTGATTGTGCTTTGCCCTCCACACACACATACATTGTTTCTTTTCTCATTTTCTTGATTTTATTACTTTTACTTTTTACGATTTATTTGCCGAAATTTCTTATTTCCCTTTGCACGCAGCGCAGAGCTAAACAAAGAAAGGAAATTGGCGTATTGTTATGGTTTGTTGCCCCAGCCACTGTTCCTCTTCCTGTTGCTGCCACTGTCAGTGGCAGTGGCAGTGCCACTGGTATTCCCGCTACTACTGCAGCCACTCAGAACGCAATTTTGTGGCAAATTCAATCAACGTTGTTGTTAATCGATTCTGCATAGTCCACATCTCAGCCCGCACCAAGTTGCTTTTGCCACCTTTATCAGCTTTCTCACATGTTTTCTCCATGTGCGCGCTGTATGCTCTTTCAGCTTTCAGCTTCAGTCTTATGTACACACACAAACACACACACTCACATACACAGATGCACACGAGTTTTCATTAATCATACGCCATGTTGCATCCACATAGGATTCGCTGCAATCACTGACTGGCAAGTGGCATTGCACACGGATTTTCCATGCCTCTGCACACATATCCACTCACGAGGATAGCTGAAGTGGGCAAAGGGGGGGAGGGAGCTTGGCTTGCAGCTCGCAAACATAAACACATGGCTTTGCCCCTCTGCTCGCACACTAACACACATATGTTCAAATTCAATTCTGGATATTCCGCATATTCCATATTCTATAAACCCATTTTCATTTATTTCCGCAAAATAAAATTTAACATACATACATATATATATATATATATTTTTTTTTGGTGGAAAAATACAATTTTTGATGCCATGTGAAATATATGTAGAAAATGCGTAAAAATTGTTGGAATTGTGAGAGTAGAATTTGAAATGCTCTTGCTGGCTGGAGGATTTTGAAGTGGTTTTGATGGCAAATGAATGGAGTGGGAATGTGCTTGGGAGAGTAAGCAAATGATTAGGCAGTTCAATCAGTTAGAGTGGGTAATAGCTAGGAGAACATAGGTGTTAAATTCCAAGCCTCAAGCTCTTATACCTGCTGAGATTGCGACGCTTGGGGAAGAGCTTGGTTGTAGGTTTACTATAACTCTTAGACAGTAGAACAAGTGTTTCTTTGAGCACTTTTTGAGTTTCTGATTAGACAGCCTGATTGGCTTGTTTAAAATCCCAAAGAGAATACTTTAGAATCATTAGATAGGTAGATAATGCTATATGAACTGTCAGTTCATACTCTTCACCAATTGATATTGGACGAAGGAGCCACAACGATCTATGCTGCACTCAAAGGAGTGAGCTCTCTAGCTCTAGCTCTAGAGTGATATATATTGAACTGTTTGTCCCTCCGAAGAGCTACTCCTTTGACTTAAAACTCTTATAAACTAACTTATGTCCATTGCCATGGTTTCCCATGGCGTGTAAATTGAGCATAGAGCACAAGTGCTCTACGTCTGTCCCTAACCTCAATAGTTTTGACGTGGGCGATGGTTGTAAATTTCTCAATGCTCTGCTGCAGTCCACTTGACGGCATCAGTAGATGGTCGTCAATGCCATGTTCATGCTTGAATAGATAAACTTCAAAAGTTTGTGCCTTTTCGTAAGGCACAAGTTTTAGCTAAACTCAATATGCCAAAAGTTAGCTATTATGAAAGTTATATAATCTCAATATACGATCTAGTTGTAATGTCAACAAGCTTCAAATAACTCAGTCTTTGATCAAAATGCCTTCAATACATATCAAAATCAGCTACAACTATTAAGTTTGTATACAAAAATTGAATCACGCCACACAAAAGTTCAACTACCCTTTGTTTGGCCAACAAAAAGTGAGTTTAAATTGCTTTTCAAATTACCAGATGCATTTAAACTGTGACTGGCAAATTTTAGCATAATATTTTGGCAAATAGTAAATTAAGTTTGCGCCAATCAATAGAATCGAATTAACACACGCAAATATTTAAATATTGGCTTTATTTTTGCGTGCATACGATTAGAGCAGAACATTATGCTAGCTGTCTCGCTCTATCTGCTCTCCCTCTCTCTCTCTCTCAATTTAGTAAATTGCACACGGACTAAATATATACAAAAAAAAAAATGAAGAGAAATGAGAAAAAATTACGTTCGCTCCCTAAACAGGTTATCTAAATTGCAAATTTTGCGGCTTGCGTAATTGAAAAACATAAACGCGGCAGGCAGAGCTGCGCTTAGCTAGCGCCCTCTCGCTCTCTATCTCTCCTTCTCTCTCACTCTCTCTCTACCTCACTCGCTCTGTCTTTGCCTGCTTTAGTTATGCAGCATGGGCAGCAAATTAAATAAAAATGTAGCTAAAAATAGCTAGCGAATGTGTTGCCTTTCACTCTCTCCCACTCTCTCTCCCTCTCTCTCTCTCTCTTGTTAATGCAATTACAGTAGCGCTGTGTCAATTTACTGCAAAATGGCTGTCATCGATTTCCGCTTATATTCCGCATGTTATTCAATAATTTTGACGAAATCATTTTGAATGCGGTTCGATTTACACTGTTATTCTGTTATTTCATTTTCGCAGCTCTTTTATGTGTTTGACATTTTGTGTTTTGCTCTCCAAATGCCATCAAAAATATATGCATTAATTTGTTTGAGTGTGTGCGCCTAATGTGTTTGGGTGTGTGTGTGTGCCTGTGTGTGACCCTTGCTGACAGCAACAACATCGCTAACAGCCACATGAAGTTCAATATTTGCCCGCGTTAAACCGTAGATGTATTAACATAATGTGTCAGCACAAAAAAAAGTAGAGAATGTACGTAGACACACACACACAGAGACACACACACTTATGCATGCACACACTTACATTGATAGGATTTATACAATAATATGTGTATCTTTGGAGAGGTCATACAGCACAGTGGTGAAAGGGATTGTTATTTGTAGACAGATAGAAAGAGGATATTAGGAAAATTTAATGATTTTTCAGAAATTTTGACAAACATAGAAAAGTAATCCTTAGGCTAGGTGAGTAAAGGATTGAGAGAAAGCGAGACAGAAAGAAAAAGGCAATGAGAGACAGAATGATACAGATATGAGAGATTGAGAAATGAAGCTTTAGTGGATAGATGGACTTCGAGACTTAGAGAGAGAGAGAGAGATTGAGAGTAGGAATAGGTAAGACCGAGAAAGTGGGAGAGGGCAAGACAGTAGAGGATAAGGCAGACAGGGTAGAAGAAGTGCAAGAGAGTGAAAGAGAGAAAAATAGATAGAAGGTAGATAGTGAGAGAGAAGAGAAAGGCGTCTGTCAATCCTTCCAGGTTGTCTGTCTCTTTATATCCTACTTTAACTTATGTGAATGCTAAGCGCAGATCAAGTTCTAAAGCCACAAACAAGTCTGTTGATTCTCTCTCTTCTCATTTAAAACACATAAATCACACAACTAACACTAAGTAAACATTCTCACCTTCTTCACTTCATTCTCACATTTCTCTCACTGTCTAACCAGTGTGCATTAACATACTTCAAGTTGCTGTGCGCAAATGTTTCTGTCGCTTGAAAAATATGACGACAACTGTCAGCAGACGATACCAGACTTTCAGCCATTTTTCCAGCTGAAAGATCCGAATTGGCAAGGCACCGCGTTGCGTTAACTTCTTTTCCTGTCGTGGTCGCAAAGGCCTCTTACTCCTCTTCCTCCTCCTACGCCTGCTCGCTTTTCGGATGGCAGTTGCGTCTCTCGGCTGTCAGTTGCTGCTGCACAGCGCTTCCGCTGCTTAAGCAACGTTCAAGCACACACACACGCACACGACTAAAGTGAGGCTGTGACTGAGGCATGTCACGTATGTTTGTGCCCAAGCATTCGCATAAACATTCCGTCACCATTTTGTCTACAGCTCCTGCCTGCCTGCCTGCCTGACTGCTTGGCTGCCTGCTTACGGCTGCCTCCTCCTGCCAGGACCTCCTGCCAGTGTCTCCTGCTCCTGCTTGTGGCACATCTCATATCCATCTGCAGTGACAACACATTGGCATTGACGGGCGCGCGTCGTTTGTGTTAAATGTCAGCGCTGTGGCAGGCCAGGTTCCTTTGGCTGGGGTCACAGCAATTGACCTTCCATTCATCACAGGCAGAGCCATAGCCAGAGCCATAGCCACAGCCACAGCCACCGCCGCTGCCAAGAGCTCTGCATATTGTTTACCAAGGCGAAACTCTATTGATGTTTACAAAATTCATTTATTGATTATGGGCACGAAAGTTTTTGGTTACTGAAACAACACAAGCGCAAAATGTGCTGCTGGGTTTGGGTTACTCGGGCGTACTCTTGGGTAGACTGGGTATGCGTGGGTCTGTTGGGTTCTTTCTAATTATCCACTCAAATGAGGCTGAAAAAGAGTCGAGGCTGAGCTGTAACTGCTGTCAATTCCTTTTATCTGGCGTGGCGTCTTCAGTCTGTTAGTTAATGATGAGTGCGTCGAGCTTTTTCCATATGGCGACTTCCGTTTTACATTTTCACATTTTTCCCTTAAGCCTTTTTCTGCTTGGCAGCCAAAAAAAATAACTGAATAACTGTAAATAAGCAGGTTTCGCCTTGGAATGCGAGAAATGCTTTCCATCGCGTCCTTCGTTCAAGGCAAATTTGCCCCACCCACACACACACACACACACACACAAAAGGCAACAAATGAAAGACAAAAATATTTTGTAATGAAAGGACTTGAGAAATATAATAAATAATGACAAGTCCCCCAAGCAAAGTAAAGTGAAATGCAACCATGAGTAAGGCGTTGCCCCCCGCCCCGCCCCTACTCACAATTTCTCTGGCTGCTCCACTGATGTGCCTTTAAAGCACGATGACAATTAGAAAATCTTTTGGCACTATATAAAAAGGGTTTTGCTCCTGCCATCAACTGTTTTCTCAGTGCTCATTTCGAGAATTTGTTTTTCTTTTTCTCATTCTCTCTTCTGTTCTTTTTTTTGGCGTGAAAAATGAGCTGCAAGGCAGCAGCAGCGCGGCGTGCGCCTACAGTCAGGCAAAAAACAAAACGAGTCGAAATTTTCTTTTCAGCTGCATTTGAGCGTGCAAAAGATTTATGCTTGGGTCTTATTTTTTCATTATCTTTCCCTTTTGCCAGATCACAATGATGAACCAATTGTTGAGCTGAAAATTTGTGTCGCGTTTTTCATCAGCTAATTGATGTGGTTGCTGTTTTGTGTGGATAAATTATTGAGGCGGAAGTGAATTTGAATTTGGCAATGGCAGAGAGAAACTTTAGTCGATTTGTGATTGAAGGACATTAAATATATTTCGATGGTTACTCTAGTCATTTTTTGAGATATTTTCATTTTGCATTGCTTTACGTTGAGATGTAACTAGAAGGGAATTCGTTTTGGAAATGGAAATGGTCTTGCAAAAGTGTATGTAGCAGGCAGAAGGAAGCATAACAGACCCTATAAAGTTATATACTTGTTAAAGATCAGGATGAGGAATGCAGACGATCTAACCATGTTTGTCTGACTGTCTGTCCGTCCGACCGTACGTCAGTCCGTCTGTTCGTCCGTCAATCCATCCGTTCATCCGTCCTTCCGTCCGTCCTTCTGTCCGTCCGTCCCTCCGTCCGTCTGTCCTTCTGTCCGTCTGTTCGGCTTTCTATTCTTATACGCGTAACCACAAGATTGAAATAACAGCTCTACCTAGAGTTCAGGGTATTTCCAAGTCAAGCACTCCCGCCTACATCACTCTTACTTGATTTGTATCAATATTTATCATACTAAATTCGTAAATAGATTCATCTATATTTGTTTTTATTCACATTATCAATTAAATATTTAGTTTCTAATTATACAATGTTATTTTAATATATTTTTTTATAAACAATAATTACAACAAAACAACAAACAATATTGACATAGTACAAAAAAGTTAAATATCCGGAAGATATTTGTCAATTGAAACTAATTTGAATAACATGCCATTTTAATGCAACTTTTTGTGTTCAGCAAAAACATGCAGTTTCATATTTTCCTATAGAGCAATCAAAAAACATTTACTAAATTATTCAAAACTTAACTAAAGAGACAACAACAGCAACAACAACAACAACAAAAGACAACACGCTGACAACATGAAAACACAACAGAAAATGCAAAACATGAAAACCATTTTATGATGAAAGCCAAACAAAAAGCTCAATTTAAAATGCAACCAAAGGCCAGATAGATGTGCACTCTAGATGAATATATACATACTTATATATATATACACACACACACACACACATAGCACCCACTGTGCAAGCTGAGTCAAATCCTTGCTGCAATCTCGCTGCCTAAATTAATTAATTGCTGCTGCCCTGTCGCTGGCAATTGGCCACGCCCACATTGAAAACTATAAATTCAATTTGCTTTATCTATACATATACTATATATATGTATATATGTGAAGAATATTTTTTTTTGTTTTTACTGCTTGGCTGTCGCTGAGAGGGCCAAGTCAGCAGCGAAGCCAAAGTAACTTTTGCCAGCACCCGAAAATCCTTTTTTAATTAAATTTTCTGTACATTTTGCAGTTTTTAGGTTTGAGTTTGAGACAACGACGAACAACCCAACGCCTCATATATGACAAGCAAGTCCTTTGACTTCGCTACCTATCTCTCTCTCTCACACTCACATTCCTTCTCACTCTCACTCCCTCTCTCTCTCTCTCTCTCTCTCTCTCTCTCTGGCTCTGTCTGAGGCTTCTTGCAGTTGCGACTGTAACCAAAGACAAAGTTTTGAGCTGCCTGCATTCTGCTTGCCTCTGTCTCTGCCTCTGTCTCTGTCTCTGTCTCTGCCTCTTCTACTTGCTGTTGTTGCTTTTGTTTTCTGTCAACTTAATCCAATTAGATGCACACGTACTACAACACTCCGTCTTAGCATTGAGCACATATGAACGCAGTTTGCTCTCTGATTTTCAACCTGCCTCTGCTGTCTGCTGTGGCTGGCTCGCATTTATCATCCAGTCATAATAATAATAATGCCATAGATAAGAGCATTTTTGTTTGCAGATGACACAGACTATTCTCTGCGAAAATCTCAGATAATATGTGTTATGTGTCCATAAAGGCGTTTATGATATCTGACATTTATTCTTGGTGTAACAGCAGGATAAATAACAAAACATTTGTGTTGAGTCTATGAATATTTTAGAAGGAATATATGGGTTAAATATTTTATATATTAGTTTTAATCGTAATTTTAATTTTTTTAAACCTAAAATTTTAATTTTAATTTAATTTTTTTATTTTTTAAATATTTTTCTAATATTTATTTATTTTTTAATTTTTTGTATATATATATACATTCTATACTAAACAAAAAGTGGGCATCTATTTATTTATCAACGGAAAAATTTGGTGTAAATGTATGTAAATTGTATGTATATCTTCTATATATATGCTATATATGTTTGTGTATGTCATATATATTTCAGATAATTAACAATGAAGATAAAACAAGCTCATTAATATATAATAACATGACATGATTGCTTGTACTCACTGCGAAGTTGTGGTCTCTCTCTGTCTCTCTCTCTCCTTCCCGTTGCTTCTCTCTCTCTCTCTCTCCCTCTCTGAGAGAGTAACTCTACACAAAATGATCTCATTATCTCTGCCAGCCTTCCCCTCTCACTCTCTTTCTCTCTCTTTAGTTATCTGCAGCTTATCAGTGGCTGACCTGCTGTGCAAATTGTGAACCCGCTGGCAAAGCCAGTGAGCAGAGCGAGAGGGAGAGATATATTATATATATTAGCTCGTTTAGCAGATTGTTATATACCCTGTAAAAGAATATTGAACAGCTAATGCCCTTATGATGTCTAGAATAAATATAAACATTAGTAAGGAAGTAAAAGCATTCTTAAGCTAAATATATTTATTTCATTGCTTAGAAGCTAAAAACATTTTTAGAAATTCTGAAAAATTACAAAGATTTAATTTAAATACTCCTTAAATACCCCTTAATCTCTTCACCTGTCTAATTCCAGTTGCTGTTGACTTGTTTATATATAAGAGTTAAAGACATAAATCTATGCTCTATGAATGTCTTCAATCATATCTCCAAAACAAATACTTACAATAACTTTTACAGGATATCTGTTAGTCTTGCCCATCCAAGCACCTTAACTATTTTGTCTTATCTCTAAAATTGGAAACTAGTGAAGTAAAACCAGATGCTGTTCAGTTGCTTTGGTTAAGCTGAAACTGTTAAAATAGCGCCAAGGCACGGCTGTTATCAGTGTCAGTCGCTCTCTCTCTCTCTCTCTCTCGCTCTGTTTCATCTGCTCCCTCTCTGCAGCTACAACCCACTCGATTTAGCTTTGTCTCTGTGTGTAACAGCATTTATGAACATGACGTGCATTTTTATGAGGGGCAAACGCGCGCTCCAATCTTTTTTTTTTTTTTGTTATTTATAAATAAGAATCTGCTTGTATGGGTGGGATGCTGCTGCGACACCCTTTACCACTCTCTCTCTCTCTCCCTCTCTGCCTGCTTCGAGCTTAGTAGCATTTTTGCAGTCGAAACCGTGTGACACTTGCGTCCGGCATGCGCTGGCGGAAACAAAATTAATTACAAAATACTCATAATTTAACATTTAATACAAACGCCGTCATCCACTCAATTCCAGGCGTCCACCGATGCGCACACAGCACAGGGTGCGCTGACAGCAACAACAGCAACAACAGCAACAACAACAACAACAGCAGCAACATCAGCAGCAACAGTTGCTGCAACATCCGCGTCATCCACAGAAATTGAGCAACTGCAGCAGGCGTTGCTCGAGAAGCAAACGCAGCTCTACGCTTTGGAGACAGCTTGTCTGCGCGAAACGGAGCGTCAGGTGGAGCTGGAGGATAGTGTGATTGCGTGGCAGGACAAATACGATCGACTCTACGAGTCGCACAAGCGCGTCCAGAAAGTCAATCAGAGTCTGGAGGATAAAATGCTCAAACTAGTCGATCGCAATACGAACGAGCGAGCGCAGCTCACCAGCGATGTGGCCACGCTCAGCGTACGACTGGCCCAGGCCAACTTTAACATTGCCAAGCTGCAAAGGGAAATTGTAAGTAGATTTAATTGATATTTATATTGATTAATATATTAGTATATATATAAATGCTAAATGCTGGAATATATGTTTCGTAGCTATACAAAATTGTCAGCTAAAATATTAAAATTCTACAATATATTGAAAGTTTTTGGTGGCAAAAACTAAAGTCAAATTCCGAACGCACGAAAAAACTTCGAACTTCTTAAGCCAATTAGAACTATTTTCGATACATGCATAATATATATGCAGCTATTACACACAAACTCAATGCCCAGTAGACAAGAACCTTAAACAATTCTCATGCTTTGTTAATTAGTGGAGCGGTGAGTGCGCCAGGCAAATTGTAATGCGCTTTTCAGCATGGAGCAGCATGGAGAATGCAGTGAAAAGCATCGAAATTGCGCCCGTAAGGCTGCCCAGCTAATTGGTGGCCAACTTTTTGGATAGCTGTTACGGTACAGGACGAAACGGGACGAGACGGGGCATTCGGTAGCTGCAACTTTAAGCTCCTGTGAAAGTCGCTTAGTAGAGCTAAACAAATGCAAGGCGGCAAAGCGTTCAAAACTAGAAACTTTTCCAATTCACTTTGTTTTTCTGCTTGCTTTTTGTATATTACGAAGCCAAACACGAAAAATATCTGCGCGAAAGTTTTCAATTAAGGCAAACAGTGAAACGCCATCGGGCCAAATGCACTTCAGTTGAGGTGGTGAGGGAGGGGACAGGCGAGTGGGGGCATGTTGGCATCAGGAAGCCTTTTAACGCACTTTTACTATAATCGGAGCAGCGTCCAGGCTGGGTTTGAGGTCGAGGTATTTGTACAGGCGATCCAGACCATGTTGCAAACAATTAGCGACCCATTGGCCAAAAGGGAATCCACAAAGTTGAGGTAATGGTTAATGGGTCTACCCAAGTTGGGGACGCACACACACACACACAAGCTGTATATATATATATAGAGCTGGTCAACTCACCAACTGGAGCTTTTTTTTATGTCTTTTATTAACTTGTTTTTGTCTTTGTGGCGCAAGTGTTGGCGCAATTGATATCTCCCATATTTTTAGCGCTAGAGTCTCCAAATTTTGTATTTAGTATAATGTGTAGTTAACACAATTTTGATTTTTGTCACATTTTGTATACCATTCCCCCTCTCCTTCCTTTCCCACCAAACTTGTAAAAGTTTTCAAGTATTTCAAGTACTAGAGACTTGTGCTTCGGCAAATACACACATATGAATGACATAACCACGCTCTAAAAATTTGATAAAGAAAGTCCACCTACAAAGAAACTTATTCAACAATTAACTTCTCATAATACTGCTCTTACTGCAGCCCGAGCGCAGTCGCTGCGTAAACTGCGCAGTAGCAGAGCGCTCGCATATTCGTGCGTACGTATGCGTGTGTGTATGCGTGTGTGTATGCGTGGGTGTATGCGTGTGTGTATGCGTGTGTGTATGTTAAATAAGTATAAAATGTTTGGAATATCGGCTCATCCGCAGGGTTCAGGGGATCTCCTAGTAGGTACCACCAAATAGAGCTTTCTTACTTGTTTTTATTAATATTTTGAAAATTTGTTTGTTTAATAATTTACCATATGAAAAGCATGAAACATATCGATCTTTAGTTAAAGACTGATAGACATCAGCGCGTCGTTGTCAAGGGCCACAAATCAGCAATCAATTTAAAATTTACAATAGTCTTACTGTAAGTATGGCGACTGACAAGAGAAGCCCAAAATTAAATGTCTAACAAAATCGTTAAACAATGCTTAGATGGTAGTCTTGTTTAAACTAAAAACTATAACTAAGCTAAGTGATTCCTATAAAGAAATGACAAGCTGCAATATGATAAGAACAGAGCAAAAGTTGTAAACTTTTACGTTTTGTTAAAATAAGTACATCTGATGGCAATTTTGATATTATTAAAATAACTTCTCTAAAAACATTAAGTCTTTTAGTAATTAGGCAATTTTTATATATTTTAACTAAATGTTTTGCATCAGAACATGTTACTCACCATTATCCTAAAGTCGAAATTATATAACATTATATTAACTTAATTTAAATGAATATCAGCATTGATACTAACAGTGTCTTAAAATTCACTTAAATGTTCTATGCTTAGGTCGCTATTATTGTATGCATTACTGTTATCATATACATACATATGTATATGTATGTTACAGCTTTATAATAACATTATTATCAATAAACTTAATATTATTTTCAACATAAAAACAGAACCAATATATAATATAATATAAAAAAAAAAAAAACAAAAAACTTAATGATCATAAACCCTTAGATCATTATATTATGACTACAATTATTTTAATTTAAACAATTGCTTAAAACTACAACAATTCCAATTAATATATTTAACATATTCTTAACTATTAATATAAAAAAAAAAAACAAAAAACAACCAAAAAAAAAAAAAAAAAAAACCATTATACCCTGATTTCCCATTTTCAATAAGTTAAGGGAACAAAACACAGTAAAAAAAGCACCAAAAAAAAATAAAAAAAAATAAAAAAAAAAACACCAAAAAAAAAACAAAAAAAAAAACAAAAAAAAAAACAAAAAAAAAAACAAAAAAAACAAAAAAAAACAAAAAAAAACAAAAAATAACAAAAAAATAACAAAAAAAAAAACAAAAAAAAAAACAAAAAATAAACAAAAAAAAAAAACAGAAAAAACCTTCTGATCATAAACACTTAGATCATTATATTATAACTACAATTATTTAAACAATTGCTTAAAACTATGCTTATAATTATTACAATTCCACTTAATATACTTAACATATTCTTAATATTTAAATACTTACCACATTCTGAAGAAGTGGCGGAGCACTGCACTTTACTTTATATCACTTCACTTTACTGCACTGCACGACTGACCACCAGCAGGCCACAAAGACGACTGAAGTTGCGCAGAAACAGGCGCCCTTTATATAGGACAAAACTCCCGCGCAAAGCACCCGCGCAAAACGGAGTTCGACTCACCGAGGTTTGATCTCAGTCGTTTTTTCATTCGAACATTGAGCGAAAACTACGTCCCGCGCAAAACGGAGTTCAGCTCATGAGCTTACTCAATGTAACAGAATGCTGCTGCTAACATTTACAGACTGTAGAGCAGCAGCATTCTGTTTGAGCTTGCATCGAGAAGAGTCTGTAAATGTTAGCAGCAGCATTCTGTTAGTGTTTACATCGATGCTGCTGCTCCAGCAGTCTGTAAATGTTAGCAGCAGCATTCTGTTACATTGAGTAAGCTCATGAGCTGAACTCCGTTTTGCGCGGGACGTAGTTTTCGCTCAATGTTCGAATGAAAAAACGACTGAGATCAAACCTCGGTGAGTCGAACTCCGTTTTGCGCGGGTGCTTTGCGCGGGAGTTTTGTCCTATATAAAGGGCGCCTGTTTCTGCGCAACTTCAGTCGTCTTTGTGGCCTGCTGGTGGCCAGTCGTGCAGTGCAGTGCAGTAAAGTGAAGTGATATAAAGTAAAGTGCAGTGCTCCGCCACTTCTTCAGAATGTGGTAAGTATTTAAATATTAAGAATATGTTAAGTATATTAAGTGGAATTGTAATAATTATAAGCATAGTTTTAAGCAATTGTTCAAATAATTTTAGTTGTAATATAATGATCTAAGTATTTATGATCAGAAGGTTTTTTTCTGTTTTTTTTTTATGTTTTTTTTTTTGTTTTTTTTTTTGTTTTTTTTTTTGTTTTTTTGTTTTTTTTTTGTTTTTTTTTTGGTGTTTTTTTTTTTTTTGGTGTTTTTTTTTTTTTTTTGGTGTTTTTTTTTTTTTTTGGTGTTTTTTTTTTTTTTTTTTGGTGTTTTTTTTTTTTTTGGTGTTTTTTTTTTTTTTTTTGGTGTTTATTTTTTTTTTTTTTGGTGTTTTTTTTTTTTTTTGTGTTTTTTTTTTTTTTTTGTGTTTTTTTTCTGTGTTTTGTTCCCTTAACTTATTGAAAATGGGAAATCAGGGTATAATGGTTTTTTTTTTTTTTTTGGTTGTTTTTTTGTTTTTTTTTTTATATTAATAGTTAAGAATATGTTAAATATATTAAGTGGAATTGTTGTAGTTTTAAGCAATTGTTTAAATTAAAATAATTGTAGTCGTAATATAATGATCTAAGTGTTTATGATCATTAAGTTTTTTGTTTTTTTTTTTTTTTTTTTATATTATATATTGGTTCTGTTTTTATGTTGAAAATAATATTAAGTTTATTGATAATAATGTTATTATAAAGCTGTAACATACATATACATATGTATGTATATGATAACAATAATGCATACAATAATAGCGACCTAAGCATAGAACATTTAAGTGAATTTTAAGACATTGTTAATATCAATGCTGATATTCATTTAAATTAAGTTAATATAATGTTATATAATTTCGACTTTAGGATAATGGTGAGTGAGTGAGCAAAACATTTTGTTAAAATATATAAAAATTGCCTAATTACCAAAAGACTTAATGTTTTTAGAGAAGTTATTTTAATAATATCAAAATTGCCATCAGATGTACTTTCTTTAACAAAACGTAAAAGTTAACAACTTTTGCTCTGTTCTTATCATATTGCAGCTTGTCATTTCTTTATAGGAATCACTTAGCTTAGTTATAGTTTTTTGTCTTGTTGGCATCAGGAATCCTTTTAACGCACTTTTATTATAATCGGAGCAGCGTCCAGGCTGGGTTCGAGGTCGAGGTATTTGTACAGGCGATCCAGAACCATTTTGCAAACAATTAGCGACCCATTGGCCAAAAGGGAATCCACAAAGTTGAGGTAATGGTTAATGGGTCTACCCAAGTTGGGGACGCAAACACACACACACAAGCTATATATATATAGAGCTGGTCAACTCACCAACTGGAGCTTTTTTTATGTCTTTTATTAACTTGTTTTTGTCTTTGTCGCGCAAGTGTTGGCGCAAATTAATACTTAAAAAAGGACATTTTCACCTTTAGAAAGTTTTGTACGAGGTTTTTACTTTGTTGCGTTTTAAAGTGGAGAAGGTTTTTGTAGTAGAACCAGAGGTTGTAGAGGTATGTAGGTAGAGGTAGAGGTAGGTAGGTAGAGGTAGTAGCGCTAGTGTTTGCATAGTCAGGCTGCATAGGCTAAGGTCTTTGGCTACATATAATTATATATAGCATTTTTTTTTTTTTGTAAATTGTGTTTGGGCTAGTTTACACTTAGATTTCACGCGGAAAGGTGGAAACTGTCCAGGTGGTAAATAGTTGTTTAGCTGTTTGCCACAATGAAGAGAGAAGCAAGTCTTGGTCTGCATTTGGTTTGTGCTCCTAAACCTACTTCAGTTAACTTTTCATAATACAATTTCCCTAAAAAGAGGGCGTAGCAAAGTGAAATGACAATTCAGCTATTCAAAAATTTGAATGTAGACCATTGTAGAGCTTCCTTAAAGATCTCTTCATAAATATAATAATCTCTTCTTAAAATCTCTAAAGATCTCTTCATAAATATAATAATTTACTCTCAAATTTCTCATAATTTCTAAGTTTCACTTTAACCCCAACTTTCCACTTATTTCCCACCCTTATACGTGAAATTATTGTATCTAAAATAAAATTTTCATCTCTTTAGAGTTTAGCCATAAGTATTTCAATACCTAAATGACACTTCTCCGCTGACTAACATGTTTTTTGGCCCTCATGTATATAGGAAAAAAATTTCGTTGATTGCAGCTGTGTGTTTTGTTGGCTGTTGCTGTTGCTTTTTGTTGTCTGTTGGCTGTTGCTGTTTTCGTGCGTTTGGGGCTTGGCGACAATGTCAATAACCTTTGGTCGTATTTTTGCGCTTTGGCAGCGAGCACCCTGCTTGGCCGGATGAAAATCAGCACTTGGTCATGGACTGTCGCTGCGTCACGTGCCATCGTGAATTCCGTGCCCTTTATCTCTCTCTCTCTCTCTTTCTCTCTATCTCTCTTGCTCTATCTGCATCCTGTGTACCTTTGGCATGCCTTGGCCATGGTTCGTTAATCTGCCGTTGGCTTTTTGCATGATAGCTTGGCATTTCCGTTGCAAAACACTTAGCCGTATGCCATAGTCCTCTGCTCGTCCTGTAAACTGTTGTCTATAGTCGCTCTCGCTCTCCCTGTGTATGTGAATGGGGCGGCGCAGTGTCCTGTAATCGCTTGCCATCCTTGACGGTTGTTGTGGGCTGTTATTGTTTACTGTTCGTTCAGGCTGTATGCAAAAAGATTTTACTCTCAAATACCCTGCAATCAGCTATGAGCTGGATAAGGAGGCATAAGTTTTTCAATAAGTAAGTAGACTACTTAGCGGTCAATGGCTGCTGACTGAGCGGGAATATGGCAGCGTGTAAAGGAGTTAAGAATGGCTTAGAAAAGTATTGAAAGCTGAAAAGTTTATAGAACAACATAATCCAAAGTAGTCTGTATATATATTTTGAAGCTATTTCAAAGACTTCAACTACTTCTTCTACTCACAGTCCATGTCTATGGTATTTAGCTGCATACTTTGTACTCTACTCCATGCCATATTCTTTGGTTTCGTTTGAATATTTGATGGGCGCCAACTTCCATTTTGATACAGCCATAACCCTTGCCCCCAGCCTCGACCATTGTAATTCCCACTTGCATTAAACGCCGAGCAATTGTAAATATGCGGAGCCCCCGTGCGCTGCAATTGGAGCAGATAAAATGCAAGCGCACAGTTCACGTGGCAATCGCACAGCTCACGGCTCAGTCACATTGATGTGTGGGTGGGTGGAGCACATCCGTTTCTTCTTATTTTTTTTTTTTTATTATTTATTTTTCTTCTGCTTTGCCCGGAACTGGTGTAATTAATGTTATGTACCTGGCGGCATCTGTTTTGAGTGTTGTTCGCGCTGTTCACTTGTGCTTGAGTTGTGCAAGTCAAGACGGCGGCGCTGCCTCATTGTCATCTTCCAATTGAATGCGCGGCCCGAAAACTTTCAGTACGCCCCGTGCAACGGTGCGTATAAGTGATTGCATTCTCAAGCTGCTTTCCTGCCTGCCTGCCTGACTGCCTGCTTTCCTGTTGCTCAAGTCTCGTCTGTTCGGCTCACTTTGTTTTTGGCTTAGGCGTCGCTGGTTAGGCGCTTGTTTTGGGCCTGTGTGCTTAATTTCTTAAAAGTTATTTACATATTTGCCTGATGTGGTTTCCCAACTAAGCGAACGTGGCTTAGTTGGGCTTCATAGCTCACTCCTGCTGTTGTGGGCGTGGCAGTGCTACGTTCGTGTTGACTGATGGCTGTGGCGTCTAGCAGGATATTGGCCCAGGGATTTGTGAGTTTTGAGGTAAAGTGCTATTTGAAGCAAATATTGGAGCGTCGAATTAGCTTTATCTAGCAGCTAACAGGAGTGGAAATACCGAGTGCAAAATGTGGTTGAAACAATTTCAAAAGTTTTATTGTATTTAGGGCCAGCATCAAATGGCTTTCGTTTATATTGCTTTTAAGTCGTTTATTTATTCGCTTCTACCTTTTTCTCTCCCTTGTGTTTTTCTTCTAACTCCCACTGACTATATATTTTTCCCTGTATGCACTGTATCACTTTCTCCAATAGGTATACAAGAGATTTCCGTTCTATCTCGTTCACTTCCTATCTATCTTTCTCCCTCCCCCATCTTCCTCTCTTTGAATCTTTATCTCCCTGCCTCTCTCTCTTTCCTTTCTGTCCCTCATTCTCTCTTTCTACCACTCCATATCCCCTCTTACTTTGTCGTACTCTTCTCTTTTATAAATCAATAGCCTCTCTATGTGATTCTCAATTCAAATTTAAAGAGTCCTTGTAGTAATCACAGATCATACATAATAGCTACAGGCCTTACTCTTTCTAACTCTGTCTCTCTGCTCTCTGATTTGTTATCAGTTTAGCTCATTCTTGTTTATCTTAACTTCACTATCACATATATCTGCACCGTTTTACAGCCCAAAATCAAATCAAGCCACGAAACAACACGGCTACATTCACGCTCCAACTAATTCCGCTGTGAATCTATTTTGCTTTTTAATTTCCCTGCACAAACATTGAACCGGCTTCCGGTTGCATGTCAAATGAAGCAAAAATAATAAAAGACCTGGAAAATATGCGAGCCGAAAGTGCACGCAAAATAAAAGCCAACAACAAAGATTTGTATAAAAGTTGCCAGTGAAGACAGGAAAAAACTGTTTCGTATTACAGTAATAAAGCTGCGGAAAATCAAAACTGAACTGCTGTTTCATCCACGATATGAATCGTTCAGTGTTTGCATTTCCACTGAAAAAAAAACAGCAACAAAAAAAATGGACAGTTGAAAAAATTGGCGAGAAAAAATGCAAAAAATTAACCAAAAGACAAACAGAGAGAGAGAGAGAGAGAAAGAGGGAGAGAGAGAGGCAATCCAAGTAAATAAATACCAAGGCAACCAAGCGGGGTGCTCGAGCACACACACAGAACCTGATGTACATTCGACCAAACTTCTGGTCTATAAATGTCTACCTCTACGCATACATTTGCATATTGCAAATACACACATACACCGGCGCACACACACACACACACACACAAGCATAGATAGCGGCCATTGTGCTGTGGCTCACTGTTCTTTATGCTACAGCATTTCGCCTTTGCTCTTTTAAAGGATATAATGACTGTGTTATTAAGTATGTAACGCGTTGGGAATGTGTTTTAGTTTGTCATCTCCTTTTTGCCAGCTTTTCTTCTGTCACACTTTTATGGGGGCAATAACGAGCTTTTATTGACCCCTGCGTGCCCACAAAAAAGCAACTGATGTGATGTGTTTTCATATACATATGTATATAATCGATATGGCTTGCTTTATGTTTCCTGGGGGACTTATAAAAAAAAGAGTCATATCAAGGTTTTCTTAAATATTATTGCTTGAATAAAGTATTGTTTTAAATAATATGTTTTGCTGCAATTTTGTACAAATAAATGTAAATAAAATTGTGTTATTTATTGACAGTTTGATTTAGATTAATTTTGAATTATCATCATCAGTTAAAGTATTTTTATAATTTTTATTTTAAATACTGAAAAATATTTAATATTTAAAATAAATATTTAACATAAAAAGTCTAGTAGAAGTAATAAAATAAATAAATAATAAATAAGTTTATAAATATTCATATAGGTTTTATTTGCTTTTTATAATTATTTATATTTCACAAAAAATTTTTTATTGGTAATTCGAATAGATACGAAAAAGTTGTTGTCTAGAGAAACGTATGGAAATTGTATTAAAAAAAGTTTTCAACTAGAAATTTTGATTGATCAAAAATGATTTCTTTGCCTACAATTCATTCCTATATAGTTCTACAAATAAAAGTATTCAGTATACATAGGAAAGAGGTTTTCAGTAAACATTTCTTAAGCAATAATTTACTTAAATAAGTTACCTATAAACTAAGATTAAATTAAATAGATTTGTTTGTGTATAATTTGCTTAAATATTTTTATATTAATAATTAGGTAAATATTTTATTATTATTATTAAAATATTTTTATATTAAAAAAGAGTTAATAACTAGAAATTTTCATTCTTCTATTCTTTATATATGTTCTTCTTAGCTTTATATTATATATAGAATTAAACTGCGAAGCTTCTAGTTTATAGAATTTCTGTTCCCCTTCAAAAACAACTTTCTATTTTCCCCACACTCCAACTCTCATAGCCTAGAGCATCAGCAAGTCATTGTTAGCTTGTTACATTTACCACTTGTTATGCCTTTTTCCCTTTTAAGTGGCAGACTGTTGCTTTTTTGGCTCTTTTGTTTGAGGCGGAGAGAGAGAGCTGTCGGGCTGGCTGGCTGGCGGTAGCGAACCTGGGGCGTTATTTCATTTCAGCCTGACAAATCGATATTTTAAGCATTTTAATGTCTGCGCCAAGCGCAAAATGTTGGCGCCAGGCCCAAACCGTTGGCCTGAGTGTCCATGTCCATGTCCATGCCCGTTTCCGTATCCGTATTCGTGTTGCCCAGTTTCCTGCTATGTTACGTGTGTATGTCTGTGTGTTTATGTGTGTGTGTGTATACTTACCCTCATGCTACAGGCTTCAACCCTAGAGTTGGCAACATGTGCACCTCATATTTTTCTGCAATTAGCCTTAATTTAGTGTATCAATCATGATACCAGAAACAACAACAAAAATAAGACGGCTTCACTTATTTTTAGAGTGGCTCCCTCAACACATATATTTTTAGCCGGAACTCGGCTAGATAACCAAATGTAATGTACTCTCTATGAGTGTGTATGTGTGTAAGTGTGTGTGTGTATTAGCTTAAGAGCCATTGTGGCTTTCAACTGAGATTCGGACCGTTAAGTGGTTTACAGTGTGGGTTGATTGTATTTTGCATACGAACAACATGAAGCAGGTGCCTCCAACTGGGTGGGCCACAAATTAATGTTAGCCAAAAGTGGAAAACATTGGAGCACACTTTATATAAATGTTGCCAATTTTATCTAAAAGGCAGCTAATGTTATGCTTTGTTGCTTAAAATTAGATTGCAGCAAATTATATGTTAAGTGTTTGGAGTTGGTTTTGCTAAAGTTTTATTGAGTTAAGGGGTAAGGGGTTATGAGACCCAAATCAAACTATGCTTAAAGTTGTTGGAGTTTTCACGGAGTTATAAGAGTTTGGAGAGAGATTTTTATATAATTTAATTGTATTAGACATGAAAATTGTTGAGTGTTGTCAGCATTGAGAGAGCTTAGCGAGAGATGAAATCAATTTAGTATAATTATAGAAAATATTGAAATTTAAGCTTTAATTTATAAGTAATCTACAGCTTAAAACTAAGCTTTTAGCTTCATATAATTTTGAGAAGAGTTGAATATAAATTTTATTAAATTAATTTTTGTACTTTGACTTTTGGGCCATAATTGCATAAAGCAAGAAATCTGTTTAACAATTGTAATAGAATTTAATATAAAAACTTTACAAATTAAAAATCAATAATTTTTTATTATATAAATTTTTTATTTATTTTCAAGCAAATTTGCTAAGAATTCTAGGGAACTGATTCGTTTTAATGTTTATTCGAGAGTGAATTTACAATCGAATAAATTTTTGTATAGGCTTGTCATATTACAATATTAAAATGCTTAAATGCTGCCATAAAATTCAATTGCAATATTTAATTCAAATTATGAAAAGGTCTTTATTAATAAAAAATATACAAAAATTATTTCAATTTCAAGCCAATGACAAGCAGATTTAGCCATAATCCGTGCTTTAATTTTGTTTTTTTTTTTGCTCATCGAGTTTTAAGCTCGAATTTTTAATGCTTCAATTCGTGTGGCGCAACAGCAGCAGCACCACCGACAACAACAGCCATAGTAACACAGTAAATGCCATGAAAATGTTGAATTACGAGCAGCTTTTGTTTCGGCTTAAAGGCAACAATGGGCCGTAGCTGGTATTTGATAGAGTGCAGGTTTATGCACACTAACTGTTGACTCTGGGTGAATGCAATTGGCCAGCCTAACATGCCCGAACACGAAAAAGGGTGGCCAACATGCAACACACACAACACAACATTTTATTGTTAGTTGCAGCACAGAAAATACAAACATCAAAAATTGCACAATTTTAGATTTTTGCCTCACTAGAAAGCTGTAAACCAAACAAAATGTGAAAATGCAAAAAAAAAGGAGTAGGGAAAATATGTATATATATACTAAATATACATGTATCTAGAAATATGTGGAGATATGTGCGTGCGTGTGTGTGTGGCATTAGTGGTGTGTAGCCCACATAAAACTTTAATATGCCCGTCGAGTCGAGTCGAGCTGAGCTGAGTTTTGTGCGAGCAAACGTCGACCCCCAACTGCAATGTGTGAGTGGTTTGCTGATTTGTTTTTTTTCTTTCTTTCTTTTTTTTTGTTGCATTTGCAGCTGTTTCACTGCTTGCAGTTATGCAATTTTCATTTTGAAGTTTTGCGCTGTGGGAAAGACTTCGTCCTGCCGTCCAGCCACCCTGCATAGAAGTTTGATGTGCGCCATTGGCCGACAGCTTTCTAATTTGCAATATGGCTAACAATTTTCCTTTTCTTCTTGCTGTTGTTGTAATGCGTTTACTTAAATCAAGTGTGAACAGGGCTAAGAAAATGTTACGCGCACTTAACCCCACTTGGCTCTGTTTGGGCCATTTGTCAAGCTCAACGCGGCGTATGCGCAATATTTTTTCATATATGTATGTATGTTAGGCGTCGTATCGGTTCGAATATTTCTCCTGCACTTGATATATGCACATTGAATTGCTCCGAGTGTAACAACACGTCAGCCACGCAAATCAGCAATATATCATTTGTCTGCTTCTTCCGCTTTGTCTTTTCTTTCCTGCTGGCTCGAACTCCAGCCCAGCCAGGCTTAAGTGGCATGCAAAAATCCAACGTCAGTCAGTCAGGCAAAAGGCAGAAGGCAGAACAGCCTGGCTGGCAGCTAAGCAAATGCAGCAGTCCGTTCGTCATATCGTTTCTATCTTCTGCTTTTCGCTGTCTTTTACTAGGTATATACCCTGGACACATTGAAGGTGGATGAGATAAGGGATCAATAGAGTTTAGCTAGTTCTTTAAGCCTTTCACATGGGAGCTTCCTTATGCCTACATGCCTAGGGTATCCTTTAGTTCATTCTCACTCAAACTAAATCTATATATTTTTTTTTACTTGTTTTATTGGTTTCCTGGCAGTTGTTTTTCTTTCTTCTTCTTCCTCTTTCTATTCACGTTTCACGTTCAGCACGTTTACCTCGTGCTACTGCCGCCTGTTGCCGCCCGCTCCGCCGTCGTTCCTACTATTTATTATGTAACGCAAAGTATGGCAAATCATTTACATAAATCAATCTTAAGCGCCAAGTCGAAGAGCGAGTAACCCTAACCCGCCCAGTGTCCAAGCTGAGTGCCAGCCAGCATATTCCATGCTGAGTGTTGGCGACGCCATTTCAGCTTTAAGTGCCATTTGTAACGCAAAACTTGAGCGCGGAGTTCTCCTGCTGCCTTTCAACGTTCCATAATCTAGCTAGTTCTTTGACTTATTACAACTTTTTTTTTCTCGGGTTATTTGGCACAGAAATCCTTGAGCAAAGAAAACTAATAGAAGTTTTTTTTTGGTACGAGCTATAGAGTAAATGTTGCAGATCAAGAAAATTTGTTTAGTTTTGTTAAAGATGAAAGTCTGGAAGAGAATTTAGGGTGAAGAGGTCTTTGGTTCAATTTGTATAAATGTTTAAAGTGAATAATGTGAAGAAGTATTTATGAAGAGCTTAAAAATATCTGAATCTGCAGCTGTATCTATATCTCTAGACTAACTTATATAGCAAATAAATGGAATCATCAGATTCAGTTAAACTTCAAGCTTTTCTAATATTTTCTAAAAATATTGTGCCACTCAGTGCACATTTGTATGCTACTTTTTCACCGAGTTTTTTACTTCTATTTGCTTTAGCTTTTTTCCATATTTCTGCGTATTTTGGCAGGTTTATCGGGTGCATAGAACAGCTCGACCTAAAAATGCTGCACATTGTGCATACGCCGTGTTGCACGTGCGAACTGTGCAACATTTTGTTATACACGCACACACAAACACACTTAGAGAGACTTGACTGTTGCTGTTTTGGTCATAAAAACTTCTCAGGGCTGCTGCTGCTGGCTGGCTGCTGCACGGCTTAACTTTGTTGTTTAGTGTAAAAGCCTTACAGCTGGCTTGTTGTTCTATTGTTGTTGTTGTTTCAGTTGTTGTTGCCAGCTACTTTTACTTTGTGCACATTATCACTTTGCCTTACAGTTTGTGAGCAACAGAAAAGACAACTTTGTTCGATCTTCACAGCAGCAGGACACACACACACACTCACACTCACACTCACACACAGAGTGCAGTTATAACAACTGATATACAAAATGCTTTGGCAAATAGTTTTGCTAGCACTTAAAGTAGTTGGCAACACACATTTGCAACACCTTTAGTTGGCCTTTCAGCAACACACACTCGCGCGCACACACATCTGGCCACGCTCCCCCCTCCCACTACCCTTTTTTGCAGCTCCAGCAGCAGCTGGCTTTCAAAAAATTTCATTTGTGGGTGGCAGTTCTCAACTTTTCTAAGGCCAAAAAAAAAAAAAAAAAGAAAAAAGTTGCCCTTTTGGCAACGCATTTGGTGGCGCAAGTGTTGCCAGCTGTTGTTGTTGTTGTTGTTTGTGGTGGTTGTTGTGGCCCCGGTCTTAATGCTTTTTGCTGTATTGCCAACATTTGCTGCTGTTGCTGCGTTGTCTAAATAAATAAAATTGAAATAAATATCAAATAACTAGAGCAAAAGGCGTCAGGGAATATGTATGTGTGCTAGAGAGCAAGGGATGAAAGGAGCAGTTGAGATGTGATAGATATCTTTATATATATAAGCAATATATGATGCTGTGTGTTGGCATTGGAAAAGGAGTTGAATCTAAAGTCATAAGAGCTTAAGTGGTTAGTTATGAAGGATTATGGGTATAGTATAGTATAGGAGAGTATTGTATTGGAGAGAGGACAGTGGAGATACTTGAGAGGAGACTGGAGAGTGAAGAGTGAAGAGTGGAGAGTGGAGAGTGGAGAGTGAAGAGTGAAGAGTGAAGAGTGGAGAGTGGAGAGTGGAGAGTGGAGAGTGGAGAGTGGAGAGTGGAGAGTGGAGACTGGAGAGTGGAGAGTGGAGAGTGGAGAGTGGAGAGTGGAGAGTGGAGAGTGGAGAGTGGAGAGTGGAGAGTGGAGAGTGGAGAGTGGAGAGTGCAGAGTGCAGAGTGCAGAGTGCAGAGTGCAGAGTGCAGAGTGCAGAGTGCAGAGTGCAGAGTGCAGAGTGCAGAGTGCAGAGTGCAGAGTGCAGAGTGCAGAGTGCAGAGTGCAGAGTGCAGAGTGCAGAGTGCAGAGTGCAGAGTGCAGAGTGCAGAGTGCAGAGTGCAGAGTGCAGAGTGCAGAGTGCAGAGTGCAGAGTGCAGAGTGCAGAGTGCAGAGTGCAGAGTGCAGAGTGCAGAGTGCAGAGTGCAGAGTGCAGAGTGCAGAGTGCAGAGTGCAGAGTGCAGAGTGCAGAGTGCAGAGTGCAGAGTGCAGAGTGCAGAGTGCAGAGTGCAGAGTGCAGAGTGCAGAGTGCAGAGTGCAGAGTGCAGAGTGCAGAGTGCAGAGTGCAGAGTGCAGGATGGAGAGTGGAGAGTGGAGAGAGGAGGAAGCAAATCAATAAAAGTCTTTTCTATGACTTTTCCAGTCCAGTTCGCACTCCACACTTCCACTAAAGCCATCTAACTAACACCTCCCATTGTGCACTATGCTTCAATCAGTCAGTCACTCAATCAATCAATCAAAGCAAATAGATATATATGTAAATTAATTTGTTTACGTTGATTTAATTTTTTCTCTCTGTCTCTCTCTCTCTCTTATTTATTTATTCAATCAGAGGCCAAAGTGCTTTGCACGTCTTAACTTAATACGCTCAATTATTCAATACATGTTGCGACTGCCTCGATTTGCCGTTCGATTTATTGGCAGCCTTTGGCCTTACAATTTTCTCTGATTTTCCGGGTTTTCCTTGTTGCAACAGCAGTAGCAGCAGGAGCGGGAGGAGCGGGAGCAAACATTTACATAAGTTATTAGCTAATCCCCAGCTTTTAACATTGCGCGGCAGCAACAACAACAACAACAACACTTTACACTAATTGCAGCACGCACACACATACACCACACACACACTCCCACACACACTCACACTCATATACACCCACACACACTTTATGTTTTCTGCTCGCTTGCTTTTGCCTCTCTTCTCGTTTTTGGCATTTTATTGTTTTCATGCTTCGCATTTTAGCCTGACACGCAAATAAATTTATTTCTGTGCCACTGCCCCGCCCCCTTTCTTCCACTGCTCGACTAAAAATCAAATGTTAAGTTAACCCCCTCTCCCTATCCTCCCTACCCTACCCCTGCTCCTGTTTTTTGCTCAATTGCGTATACGCCGCATATGCGCCTTTCCCTACGTAATTACTGCCAAGTAATCGCTTGATTTTCGTTACATGTTACATAGCCCCATCTCTCTTAGTCCCCCCCACACGGCCCGCGTCGCTTGTCCTTGCCAGCTTGTTGTTGTTAATCATAAATTTGTTGTTGCTTGGCTCGTTGGCTTGCATTGTTTTGGCATTTGGCGCCAACTGGCTGCATGATTCATCGCCAGGCATCAGCGTCATTGCGTTCAGCTGGTCCGCTTGTCGCAACACGTTCGCGCTTACGCAACGTGACGCCCACAAGCTGGCATGCCACGCCCCTTATAGCCTGACGTCCAGCGTCCGATTTGATTGAAGCGCATTTTGTATGAAAATCTGCTTTATATTTTTATCGATCCGTCGTTTTAATTTTTTTGTTATTTCTCACACACACACACACATGTGTGTGTGGTATGTATATATGTATATGTGTATGTGTGTGTGTATGTGTCTGTGCTTGATTGCTCTGCTCCTGGGGCTTTATGCTGCTGCTGCTCTGTTGTCCTGCGCTGCCTTATGACCTGCTGTCAGCTGCGCTTTCATGCAAATATATTGTCCCTTTTTAATTAAAACACAAGACTTAAATTAGTGCGCACTCACACGCTGACAAACAACAGCGCACACACACACATACACACACATATACACACATTCATGTATCTCTTAAATTTAAGTTTCTGTTTTTGTTTTTCTTTTGTCAGCCTTAAGCTATTTTATGAAGTCACTCGCTTGTTCGAGTCATGTTTGTTGCTTTGGTCAACATTAAAATTCGTAATTTGCTTGGCTTTAAGGAACTTCGGTCCAGACGCAAACGCCTCGACCCACATACACACACACACCCACACATCCGTTCATTCCTTGCTCGGCCCCCCACACACACACACACACACACACACACAACATGTTTGATGTGTAATTTCTGCTGGTGCTCATTAAAAATAATTACATCTGCTTTGGGCCAAGAAAATGGCATTGGCAAAAAGGCAGCCAAGCTGACAGGTGAAGAAACTGGAACTGGCACCGAGTTTCCTTCGTTTTCATTTTATTTATTTCCAGTTTACTTTTATTTTTTGTTGCTCCGACTTTTTCGCGATAAAAATTTAGATGGCCCCATTTATTTTCTATTTACACACTGTAAACAAAAAAAAGCGAACGCGTGCGAGCAAACAAATAATGTTAACAAATTGTTTTGCTATATATTTTTTCTTCTTCTTAAATGCGCACGAAACGAGCCATCGAACTGGAGAGTAGATGAGAATTTATAGACTAGAATTTGTGTTGGATTTAATTCTATTGAATTTATAGTTTGATTTTAAGGCGTTGGACAGTAAAAGTTATAGAAAAGGAATGATGAAAATCTAGGAAAATCTCGGACTTTCAATATAACATAAACCAAAATCTTATCAGTAAAGTTTAGTAAGATTAACTAAACCAAATCTCAGCCAATATGGAAAGACTATATCAATTAGTTCGAGTAGAAACAATGCTGCTTCATTAAACTCTTCACTGGGTATTTCCATCTCCAACACCTACTGCCTGCTACCTTCTTCTTGCCCCAATTTAGCAATTCAGCAATCGATTGTCTAAGACCTTGGGCAAACAATTTGCCAAAACTATTTAAATAATTAAGCGCATGCAAAACGACTTCGAAATGTTGGCAGCACAAACATTTAATGCCAAGCTTGACATGCTGTGGCGAGGCCTCAAAGATAAATCCACATAAAAAAACTTAAATAAATCAGAAGGACTCACACACACACTCACACATGCTGATTGGGGTGGTATGACAAAAAATATAAAAATAAAAGCAGGAAATAAAAGATGAAAAAACTTCCGCACTTTAGACATTCGTAGCCTGAACTTTGATATCGAACTGAAAACAGCCCCCATAAGGCCGACAACAACAACAACATGCAGTCAGTATATTTATGACCATTTTCATGATTGACCGACTCACACAATGGACAGCGTGTGTGGGGGCAATGCGTGGGGGGGGGGCTGGGTATATAATATATGAGCATTGCCCGGCTTTCATGCTGAATGTGCGTGATGAATAAATGATGCGCCATGGAAGAAGTTTCAATGATTTGGCTTTAGTTTCGCTTTAGCATGCATTGCTTATACCAATCACCCACACACAGAGAAAGAGAGAGAGACAGAGAGAGGGAGACACAGAGAGAGACAGCACATCTGTGGGCAATGTTTTGGTTTATGGAAATGTCTGTCACATAAAGTCCTTTAAGCTACACACTAACACAAACATCAAATGCAATGCTCTTAGAACTTGAATTCTAAATGAAATCTTTTAAAAATATGTTATAAGCTCAGACATGAGCATGAGCATAATTATATATATTATATGAACAGGTATATACTGCTGATTTTAATCCTCTTTCAGAGTATATATATGTAAGATACATATATATCGATCTCTTGAGCACATTTAGTCTTTTAATACATAAAGAAGGTTTTTCCGTCAGATTTCTGATTCTAATCCTCTTTGCTTTAGCTTCTAAAACTGCTTAGGAGCAGAATATGCCTATAAGATAAAGTTCTTTGCTTATCTACATGATGAAAATATATTTATTTAAAGCTCTAATGTTTATAATCTATCAAAAGACAATTTGTAATAATTTTTTTTAAATTTTTAAAAAATTTTGAACACACTTCATCGCATCATCGGGATAGCGCATCCTTCACTTTCTACATTAATGTTGTATATTTTCTATATCATTCAAGCTATAGTTCTACAATTTATTTTCTATTGAACTCAGTTTTATGTTTCTTAAAATAAACTAAAGCTGAGTTTTGTATCATTTCAGCAAGTATTTTTTAAAATTTTTTTGAAAAAAAGCTTTACTAAAAATTTGTCATCAGAGTGCAGCCAAATTCAATTGAGAATATATCATTTTAAAGAAATTGTGATATTAATCTTTAACTGAAAAAAATCAAGGAAATTTCACTAACTTTTATATTTCATATGTCTAGAGTATATAATATTTGTTAAGATTTACCAAACATTTATAATTTCCCATTTCCTTTTCATGTTTTGTTTCTAATGTTTCTGTTGCTGCTGCTGCTGCCGCTGCTGCTGCTGCTGCTGCTGCTGCTGCTGCCGCTGCTGCTGCTGCTGCTGCTGCTGCTGCTGACTTATAGCCTGAATTGCCATGTGTCGCATATTTGTTGCTGTTGAAATATAAATGTAAATTGTACATTTTGGTACGCACAAGCGCACATTCCGTTCGTTTGTTGTGCCCAGCATCAAAAACCCCATTCACATCTGTCGCTTGGCCCATTTTTATTTGCTTTCGGCATTAGACAATGGCCTGTCCGCTTAGTACTGTGTGCTTGTGTGTGTGCTTGTGTGTGTGTGTGTGTGTGTGTGTGTGTGTGTGTGTGTGTGTGTGTGTGTGTGTGTGTGTGTGTGTGTGTGGGTGGGTGTGTGTGTGTGTGTTTGTGTTTGTGTGTGGGTTAACATACAGCATGAATACACAACAAGATTCTGCAGTTCATGTGACTTTTGTGATGTCTGTCGAAATATTGTTATGTGTCGATCGGAGAACATTTGGGTGGTAGGGGGTGGTGAGGGCAGGCAACTTCCTAAGTATGTGTGTGTGTTTGTGTATTTAGAATTGTAGCTTGGTTTAGTTTCTGTTATCCTTACATATGTATGCGCAATTGGGTGTATTTAATGCACTGGCAAATGTTTGACTTGGCCTACGCACACACACACACACACACACACACACAGAGCGCCTGAGCACTCGTTAATGTTTATGCTTATGCTAATTTTGGTCAGATCTGAGCACCGCTTAGTGTATTCAGCCAGTTCACACAATGTTGTCCTTGCTGTCTACTTCATCTTAATGCTTTATGTTGCCAGTTGGGCAATTTGACCAGCAACAAAATTGATGTGTGGCCCCGAAGAGCATTTGTATATAGAATGTCCCCACTCACTCTCTCTCCCTCTCTCTCTCTCTCTCTCTCCCTCTTAATAAATTAGTTAATCAAATGCAGCATATAAACAATAATGCAAGCATTTTGTTGACTTCGCCTGGAGGCTTTGCCTCCCTAACTCCCTCTAGGCCTCCAGCGCCATTTCAGGCATATTAATGTCGTGCAACTGCGCTTTAGCTGCGTTGCTCAGGCCATACACTGTGCCGACGCTTGCAAGGCTTTTGAGCAACTAATTAGATTCAGATAGTAGTCAGCCAACCAGCCAACCCCTTTGGCCCACCTGCCACGCCCAGGCAACAAGCAACCTGGTTGCGCCTCTCGAACGCCTGCAGCTGCAGCCCTTGCTCAAGCATAACTTAATTTGCTATGCAATTGCTTTTGTTGCCTTTGCTGTTGTTGTTGTTGTTGTTGCCTTTGTTGTTGCAGCTGGAAAATTAATTTTCTCATGATTTAGTTGGCATTTGTGGTTTTGATTTTGCGGTTGAGTGGCCTTTAAAGGGCCTTAGCCACATAAATGGACATACAAAAACGCGTTAATTAGCGCAAAATATTACGCATACGTAATGTGTGCCCTTTCAACAGGAATGAGCTGTGCTATTCCTATGGCAATGCTCTGCCCCCCCACATGCAATGGCAGCTAGCAAATATGTAGGCCACATGTCGTAATCTATATAAACTCAAATGTCACGTCAATTTAATGTGGACCCAAATACAAAGCTTAAGTTGAGCTGGGTTTATGCGGGCAGCAGTTGATGGGAGTGTGGAGGGGAGCAGGACATTAGCTATAGCTGGCAGGATTTGTGTGTTGTAGCATGATTATAAAATGATTAGGAAATTGTTTTATAATTGATAGAACTGTGAAAAAGTCAGAGGGTTTGCACATGTGAATGCTGTTTGTGAAGTTTGAGCTTAACATAATCATGGAGTTGAATTGGATATTTTTAACTTTTGAGCTGATTTCTGATTGTATTTCCTCTATGCTTAGTAGTATTGATAACAGACTTTTGGGAGCATCTCACATGCTCTCTTTAACTTATACAAGCTAAAGTGTTGACTTGTTTAAAGAACTGCATCATATAAGCCTTAACTCTTGTTCGAAAACTTAGTTCCAGCATGAACAACATTTTTGCTTTTCTGATGGCTATAAATGTTCTATCAAAAACAGCTTCAATATGCTTCTTAAATATATATACAACTTTAATTTAATCTTTATTTCACATAACAAAATTGAAACTTGACAGTTTTATATCATATTCTATATGTAATACTCCTATATAGCCCTAAATAGTCCCATCTTCCCTCTCTTCTCCACCTTTCACTCTCTCTTCAGCCTCACTCAAAACACATTTAGTTCGCGTGATCGTAATATACACTACATAAACGTCGTCTAGCGTGTCAGCATTTCTATTAGCGAACGTCAAGCGCGACGTAGAACTCCTACCCCTATTCCCACCTATACCTACCCCCACCTACACCCTTTTTTTCCCCCTAATCCCCCCGCTGCAATCGTATGTGGTTCCACGTTTTGCTTGCGGTCAGTTGGTCGTCGGTCAGCAAACAAGCGTGAAATTGCACAGCAATCGTGTTGAACTGGAAAAACGTGGAAAAACCAGAGAAAAAGAAAAATAGAGTGAAAGCGGAGAGAGAGAGAGAGAGTGAAGGACGCTGGAATCGGCACAAAAGGCAATCAAACCTGCGGCCGATGAATGCGAAAAACCCTTAAGCTTTTTGTTTGCGATTTTGGCCACATGCAAAGCAGGCAAAAGCTAGCGCTGCTCTAACTCTCCCTCTCCCTCTCTCTCTCTGTCTATTTGTCTGCCTGTCTCTCTCTGGCATTGCAATCAATATGCTATTGATGATGTTTGATTAGAAAAGTCTTTTAAATGCCAACAGCTGCAGGGGATTTTGTTGTTCAAATTAAATGCATACAATGCGAAACGCGCGCTAATGAATCAATTATCCTTATTACTTGTCCATGAAAACACAATACACACACACACACACACACACACGCAATCACACACTGTTAAATATGCATTTGCAGCATATACATATAAATTTGCCCCCGTTGCGCCTCCCGCTGCACCCATCGTTGCATCACTACGTTTCGTTTAATTAAAAGCGATCCAATTCGTTGGCCAAGTCCGCAGCACGTTTTAAATTTAGCTCAATTGTCCAAAGGACCAGAAGAATTTTTGCAGCTCTCAAACAAGGCGGGGAGAGGGCGCTCAGAGGCGTGGCAACTCACTCACTTCATTAAAGAACGTAAAGTTGAACAATTTATTTGCATCATGCGCCAAGCGTCGTTCAATGTTATTGAGCCTGAATGTGGATTGATGGCAACTGCTCGGCTCGATGCTGCATAGCTGTAAATTTGCCCATTGAAGGCTCGCCCCAAGATTTGCGGCCATAAACTGAACAGGATATGGGACAGCGCCAGCTGCATACTGACTGCACTTGGGGAATAGAGACATGCATATATTGAATTTCAGGTGTAGTAGTAGTAGTAGTAGTAGGTCGCACAGGTAGTCAACTTTAAGTGCAACCGTAAAATGGAATGTGAAAGGCAGAGTAAATATAGAAGGTTAGTTATATGGCAAATTGTTTATAACAAGAGCAAAACTCAGTTAATCGTGCTGATCATGTTAAACTACAGTCAAGGCTTATGTTAATTGGTTGATTTAACAGGGGCTGCAGTGCCACTGTTATTATATATACTTTATATGACACATATAAACATGCTAACTTTACATAAGCATAGACATAAATCTGCAAATAACATTTCTCTTTAGTACTTTAATGATATTGGTATAAGTTAAAATAACAGCAAGAGTAACGCAGACTCAGCTCTTAGAACAGTGTGAAGTCTTATAAGAATAAACGACTCTTATCATAACATAAGTATAAGACTACAGGAGTAAGCAACAGCGCACTGTTAAGCCCGACTCTACTCTATATATGAACATTAAGATGTTAAGTTTACAGTGTTTACTTCCTAAACAAATAACTTAACAACGTTACGTAGCGTAACGTAAGAGTTGGTGTTTGTTAACAGCGACTTAGTCTTGCAAGTAAATGTTATTAACAGCTCATATCACTGTCTTATAACATATGTATGTTAACTGCTACAGTTTCAATATAGAAATTAATAGTTCAACTCCAGTTTCAATAAATAAATTAAAATTACAATCAATTTTAAATATATTTAAAAAAAAATTTTAATTCCCTCATATCTTCACACTTTATTATTAAAACCCATTACTGCACCTTAAAGCATCCAATTAATTGGCATAAATTTGATTATATTACGCAAATAAATTTCAATAAAATCCGTTTGAGATTTATTTCAATTGTTAAAATCTGAATCGCGGGCATTAAAATAGCTACGATATCGTGAGCTGTCAATCAGTTTTCAATTATAGCAGCTAATTTGGTTGCCCTTTAAGCTCACGCTATGTACATATATAAATCAGTATAGATATGTCTGTGTCTGTATGTAAAGCCACTTGCCATACCCTTCAAATTGAGATATATATATATATGAATATATGTCGGAGTCTATGGCATGCCATGCCCATTATTGCAAATGACACTATGCCATACTGGAGTTTATTTCGTTGCATTTTTTTATGCCCAGAAATCGCTGCAAGCGCACAATATATATATATGTGTATATAGAGTACAATAAAAAATACCAGGATAAACGACTGAAAGAGCGAGAAAAAAAACAATTCGCGGCAGAAAAGTGGAAAAATGGAGTAAAAATAAGGCGCATAAAATGCAAGCGGCGGCATTTTGCAGCTATGCGGCATGAAAATGCACGGGAAAGCTGAAGCGAACACAAGAAATGTAAAAAAAGAAGAGAAAATGAAAAAAGAAAAGAAAGAAAGCAACACGAAATAGCAGTGTGACATGGCGTGTAAGTGTTGGTAAACGCGGTGCGAAATGCCTCAATGCTTTTTGTCTCTGCAACGTTTTTGTTATTGTTGTTGGTTGTACAAATGTTATGTAGGTCAGAGGAATGCAGTTGACTGATACTATGCCACAATGCCCTGTAAATGAGTTATAGTCTGGGTGGCAACAGTGTTGAGTAACGCTTAAATGAAGATAATTGTTAAATACATGAAAAAGGTTGTTAAATATATAAATTAAATAATATATAATAATAAGAGAGAAACTTTACAATTATGCATAAGATAAGGGTCAGATTTGTGTTGGGTAACGCTTTAAAAAAGGTTTTTAATATAAGAAAAGTCGTTAGAGGTATATAAAAGGGAGTTAGAAGAGGGGTTAGATATACAAAATAAATAATAAATAAGCTGATTTGGAAAACAAGAAGTATTTCTAGTATTACTTATATTTTTTTAATTTTTTTTAGTGTTGGCTAACGCTTAAATTCGATTAATATTATATATGATAAGTGTAACAGTCAGAAAAGTAAGCTCAAAATAAATCTATAAGCAAAAACAAAATCAATCTCTAAACTTATGCAGTTAGTGTTAAGAATGCGTAGTATATCGTTGTCCAACACTGCCAGCAGTGCCATTTGCCTGCTAACTTGCGTTTGTCGCTCGCTGCAGTTGCTGTTGTTTAACAAGTTCGAGTGCAGCGCATTTGCAAAATTTAAGAACCATCTAAAGTTTGGTGTAAGCCACAAAAACAAAGGCAAAAGCGAGACGGGCCAAGAGGGAGAGAGGGAGACAAAGAGAAAGAGAGAGAGAGAGAGAGAGACAGAGTGGGAAACTTTTTGAGGCTGTCGCTGACACCGAAATACAAAAGCAACAGCAAAAAGTTTGTTTAAAAATGTGTTAAGAAGCTGAACGGAAAATGGCCGGGAAACTCGACTGGGTCCTGGGTAGGGGCTTAGCAGTAGGATGCATGGCATCATGTGTACGTAGGGTGCACAATAGTATAAAAAGAAGAAGAAAGAAAAAAGCGAACGACAAACATATTTGACATTTGCATACGAAAAGTGTCAAAAGGGTAAGACACACACACACACATTGAGAGAGATGAGGCCGCAACTTCCTGTTACGCTCTTATCTTGATATATTGCTTGCTTTTTCTTTTCACTCATAATCTCTTTCTCTTGCTCTGTTCATCTCTCCTTTCAGGAACGCTACAAGGCCGACATTAGTCTTGCCATACAATTGCTGCAGTGCAAGCCGGACAGTTTTGTGCCCCAAAAGGTGTCATCGGTAAGTTTTGGTCGCTGTTTTAGCCAAGGCCACTTTCTTAACTCATTTTGTGCTTTAGCTGCCAATTGACATTCAGTCGAAAGTTTCGGCCTATATGCGGCTGGAGACCAATTCGCATTCGGACTCGGAGTGCAGCAATAGTGGTGTGGGCGTGGCCACCACAGCTTCCTATAAAGTGCTTCCGGTCTCGGACTCGCCCCCGCCAGCGCCATGCCCCTTTCCGCCCACGGCCATGGTATACTCGATGCGGGGCCTCGGTAAGTGTTAGTAGACCATTTTGATTTTTGATTTCTCTATTATTTTCATAATTTCGTTAACTTTTCTATTTTTTGATTTAAATTTATTTATATTTTTTTTAGATTGCAGTTTTATTTGCAAATATATTTTTTTTTAGTTTTTGAACTGGAGGCAATCATTCACACAATCAACATTTGCATATTTTTCATTTATTTAATTTATTTTCTCTTTTTTTTTGTCGTTTTTCATTGTAAATAGTTGATGACCTTTTGTGCTGTTGGTTATTTCACTTAGTTTATTGTTTTAGTTTCAATTACAGCTCAAATTTATTGTAAATAATGGGCGCAATTTGTTTTTATATCTCATTTCACATTTATGTCATATTTTATGACTACAAAGCGTTTTCTTTTTTTTTTTTGGCAATAAATGATTGAAATTGTTTAAAAATTGATTGCAGCCATATATATATATGTGTATATATGCAGCAAATCAATTGAATTGCTACCAGCAAGCATTATAAAGCTTGAATAATTACAATTTTCGTAAAGGCATTCAAGGCTTTAGTTTATAATTAAATTCTTAGCATAAATTTGAAATTTGCAAGTGAGTGTGTGTGGGTGTGTGTGAGTGGGTGTGTATGCCAATGTGGAAGGCTTTATAATACAGCAAGAAGTGCAGAGAGTGAGTGAAACAGAGACAGAGCAACAAAAAGAAAGAATAGAAGACAGTTAGACCTATTTAAAAACAAGCAACAACTAAATCTAGATCAAATATTTTAGTCACGCTATACTATCAGGTATATGTAGGAACAGGCAATAGCACAAGAGAGATATATATAGAGATACTCAGATAAATATACAGAAATATAGCCGAAAAACTCTACTCTACTTTTCATTAGAGTCTGCCTCTCATATCAGACAGATGTATACTATACTCTATTATAATATAAGATAGATGGAGACAATCTAGATAAACGCTACTTTGGTTAGAGTTTGGCCTTAGTAATAAATATATATATAAAATTTAAGAAAGACAGCAGAAGAGATAGATAGAGCAACAGGCAGATAAATATAAAGAAATTCAGACTTAGTAAGCTAAATAAATGATAATTTTGTGAATTATTGCTCTTCTCTGCAATTCTCATGAAGTCAAGTGAGGCTCTGCTTACTCCTTTGTTATGTGAGTGCTGGAATTAAGTACTTTCTGCTGATGAACACTATATTAGGCAATGTTATCTATTACATTTCATATAACATGCATAAAATATATCTCTACAAGTCAAGTATAGATACTTATAGGTTTATCAATAGTAAATGAAAAGAGTTGACTAGGACAACTAAGCCTTACCTAAGTAACTTTCGACCTTAGCAAAGCTTTTGCCCAATTAGAAACTTTGTTATTTCGAAACCCATCTACATCTGCTAAAGCCAACACAAAACCAACTTCAATTCATTATAAACAAATATTGCCAAAAACACAAAAATCTGTTTACATATGACCAACTCATCTTTCATAGCCCCAAACCTGATTGTCTATTCAATTGCTTATTGTTCTTTCTTCGTCTCTCTGACTCACCATAAACAGACGCCACTAATGGCAACTCGGCCAATGCACAAACAACGCCAGCGAAGAACAACAACAACAACAATAATAACAACAGCAGCAACAACAACAACAACAACAATAACAGCAGCACAAAGGACACAATCAACAACAATAACAACAACAAGCTCAGCTCGAAATTTAGCTCCAGCCAAACGCTCAATGGTCAAACCAAGACCAACAACAACAACAACAACAACTCAGATCCCGACATGATTTCGCCCACAGTTATGGCAAAATTCCTGGAGGATGAGCTCAAGTTGAACGATGTGAAGCATTGCGATACTTGCCAGTGCAGCAAACAGGATCTAACCGTGCTGGCAGACGTCTCGCGTTCCTATACGGTGGCCACCCAGACACCCCACACTCTGGCCGCTGGCGGCAGCAGCAGCCTGAACGAGCCGCTGACTCAGCTCTGTCTGCGCTGCCACAGCAATCTGAATTCGCCTTCAAGGACCAACAGTCCCTACTTGATGAAGCTAGTGAAGTCAAGTGACTCGGTTATATCGGAGACCAAGAGCTCCGTATCGGACTTAAATGATATGGACAAGCTGTTCACGCCGCCCAAAAAGGACGATTTGATGGTCAATCCCATCTTGGGCCATCACAGGCTGTGCGAGCGCACAGCTGTGCCGGACTATGCGGCCGGCAAGCTGACCGCATCGACGCTCATGTATCCAACCACACATCTGGGCGCCTATGCGGCCGAGAAGTATCTGCTGGAGACAAGCAATTTGGGGCAGCTGCGGCAGGGCGGCAATGCCACAAGTCAGCGACGTTTTCTCGACGGCGGCGGCACAGCGCTGCAGCTGCTCAACAAGTATGAAGGCGGTGCGGTTGAGGAACTGGAGGATGAGGTCAGCAAGCCGCTGCTGGCGGGCATATCACAGCCGAATCTTCTGGAGGCCGAACAGCCGCCAAGCACGCAGCTGGCCAAGCCCGAGGATGTGTGCGAGCCGCAGCCAGCGAAGCCAGCTGGGGCAGCAACAGGAGCAGCTGTAGCCACAGCTGCTGCCAGCTCCCAGCTGAAGTCGACGAACTCCGGCAGCGTGCAGAGCCTATGGAGCAACAAGACGAGCAGCTGTGAGGGCGCCAAAATGTTTGAGACCTTCAATAGGAATCTCATTAAGACTATTAAGGTACTGTCCATAATCCTTTCCTTATCTCAAATTCTAATTCATCTTCCACTTCCAGGCCGAGAATCCCAAGTATCGCGGTCCGCGCCTTTGCGCCATGCGCATACAGCAGAATGGCCAGAGCAACATCTTGCTGGACAATCTGGAGTCGATTGAGACGCATGTGCCGGTCATCTATAAGCGACGCGAGCGTCTGTTGGACGAGGAGCTCAACGATGGCAAGGACATCATCACGTCCAAGGAGAGCAATGCCGCTGCGGCTGTTGAGGCCTGGCAGGCCTCGGCCATGCCGCATGAGAATGTGGCGCTGCAGCCGGTGCTGGAGCCGCAGGTGGAGCTAAAAGAGACTGAAAAGGCTGGTCAAGTGGAGGGTCAGGCAGAGGTGGGCAGTGGTGCAGTAGCTGATCCAGCCAGCCTGACTGCCGTTGGAGCAGCTGCAGCAGCTACTGTTGCGCCCGCTACAGTCGCCCCCGCTGGCTCGCCCAAGCACTCGGCCAACTCGAGCTCACTGAGCGATGCCATCGACTATCAGGAGAGCGTCTTGCTGCGTCGCCAGCAACTGAATCGCGTCGCCGAGTGGGTGCAGCACAATACGCAGCAGCTGGAGCAGCGTGCGCTGCAGCAGCCAACGTTGCCCAGCGACTCTAACTCGGGCACGGAGCGACAATCCTCCTACTCCACGCTCGATCGCATGGACTCCATATCCATAGAGAAGCTGAGCGTGGACTCAGGCTATAAGACAACGCCACAGCAGCCGACCAATGGCTATGCGGATGCGGGCAAATCCACGGAGGATTCACTCTCACCCAAGACAGACATCACCAGCAACTCGCTGCCCGAGCCGACGCCCGTCAGTCAGGCAGCCGTTGCGGCAGCAACTGTGGTGACCAAGAAGGCGGAACTCTGCACCACTTACTACAGACGAACCACGCGATCCGGCTTGCCGGTGGCCTACACCACGACCATGATGACAGCAGCAGCCACGCCGGCCGATTCGCAGGGCTGCTCTTCGTCCGGTTCGCCGGCGCTGCAGTGCCCCGAACAGCCCACGTGTGATATACTCAACTACAAATACTATCCCAATGACACGGACAAGACGCGCTCCGTGCAGGCCGAGCTGCATACGACCACACAGCACGTGGACATTGCCCAGATGGAATACAATGTCAAACAGTTTCTACTCAAGCAGAACGAGTGGTCGATGCGGGCGGAGGGAGCAGCAGCCGGTGGTGCTGGTGCAGCTGGCGGGCCCGGTGGTGCACGTTTGTTGCGTCACACACGCCTCATGGGTCCCGGTGTGGGTGAACGAGTGCGCATGGCCACGCCCGGCGGTGCGGTGGCAGCCACGCCCAGTGTCCTCGCCCCGCACAGAACTGAAACGAATTTATAAGCCAGCGGTTGGACGGACGGACGGACGGATGAATGGATGGATAAACCAAAATGTATTCTAGTTTAGCGCCAGATACTAACCAGGAGCAATGCTTATAAGAGGATCTTTAATTTAATAAGTACTATATAGTTAATGTACGATATATATAGTATATATATATATATATCTATGTGTAATACTTAAAAGTACGTCTAAGCTAGCTGAGCAGTCGCAGTGCTGCGCTTATAATGCAGCTAAACGGACATCGTGGCGTTGGAATACTATATACTATATGTAAACAATATCTAGTTTTATGCACTTGGAGAAAAAGTCGGGTATTTCGTAGACGAATGTGTATAGCTTTGGGAGTATAGAAAGAAATTCAAACCAAAATTTCATTGAGAAAACCTTTAGCCTTATCTTTTGTATTCAAATTCCGATAATTAATTCTGTACTTAATCCTGAACTTAATCAAAACATATATCTTTCATTGCAAGAATTGATCTAAAGACGGTTTTAGTATGAAAAATTTCATTGTTCTTCAATATATCCCAATGAAACTTGACATTTATGCAATTTACTATGCTGTAGGCATATAAAAATCAATTTTGTCAGAATGATATTACTACATCTCAAAGTTTAATAAGAAAAGGCTATCAGTAAGGATAACTTTTGTACTTTTCCAGATATCTTGAGCAAAAAACTCCACTCTACTGCTCTACTATCTCATAGTTCATAGTAAGAAAAAGCTATCAAAAAACTTTTTTCATTATGAATAATTCTTGTACTTTCCCAGATATCCCATCTAATCTACTCTTTAATGTACATTCTTTAACATATCTGCTAAATTTAAGCGCACTTAGAAACAATTTAAATTTCTACGACTTTTTCTCTGAGTGTAACGCACACACACACACGCATTCTTCTGAAGTCTTCCCTCTGCTGTATAAACTGTACAAACTAAACTATAGAGCAAGCTTTGCGCATTTATCAACTATTCCACACACACTCCGCACACACACTCGCCCAATTGTAAGTCTTCCCTTCGCTACTTTCTCTTAACTTACAACTCCGCCCAGCGCCACGTTGATCCAGCTAGTCCAAAGCCTATATATATATATACATATATATATATATATAATAAAAGCCATATGATTATTCCATATGATATTCAAATTTTCGCATTACCTTTTGGTGTCTGCATGTTAATCAATCCATTTAATATACAACCATATATATATAGATTGAGATATATATATATATGTGTATCTGCCTAGGCTATATATGTAATTTGATAAGCGCATTATATTTTCTAGATTCCAATTGTGCAATATTTGTTATTAGCAAAAAACCAGAAAAAGAAAAATTATAAAAAAAAGTAAAAGAAAAATGAATTTTTATTTTTATAAAATGCGACCAAAAAAAAAACAAAAGACGAAGCAAGAAAAACCTATTCGAAATTTCTATATATGTATTTATTAAGTTGGAATAAAGCCGCCAAGAACCTGCCTAATGTTAGCTTCTACGATATAGCAGCCGCTCTATAACTAACCTATATACAAGTGTACTGTACCTTCTTAGTAAAAATTTGCAGCAACTGTACTCATTCCTGCCCATTAGATGACCTTCATGACACACACACACACACACAGCTCGATTCTTATATATATATATAGAGAGAGAAACTTCACACACTCACACACAAACATATATTTACACACACACATATATATATACCGCAAACATATTCATATATATATATCCACGTATACCCGACCCACATAACTTTCAAAGGCTTCAAATTATAACTTATAATCCATCCCATATTCAAATCAAAATTTCCAAAAATAAAAAAAAAATTGCCTATTTACTCGTCTATATTTACATAACATGCAATACATACATATAACTCCACATATACATACATACATACATTCATACATATATATATATGACTTATACACTGAGCGAAATGCAATATGATGAAATGCTTTAATACTGTTATGTTTGGCCTAATTCTAAACGTTTAATTAGATCAAATTCTCAAATATATAAAAAAAAAAAAACACTTACTATTATCTACTTACTAAACAGCTTGAACTTATCTAAAAAGTTTCGACTATCTGAACAATCTGTTGCAGATTCCTAACTTGATTCGTATAATTTCAGCTAAGTTTGTTCAATCAAAAAAACAAAAAACACAAAGACTTGAAAATGTTCTTAGAAAGACACGTTTGGATTTATATATATATATAAATCCAAACACAATCAAAACTTACATATTCAGAACCCAAATCGAAAACTATGCTAAAACTCATTCAACTCGCTGCTCAAGAAGATGAAGACGAAGAAGAAAAGAAGACAAATTTCCCTTTACCCTTTTTTTATAGCCATAGTACACTGCCCCAAAATCCCCCCCTACTTCCTCTCCCTCATTAAGCTATGCATTTAACTTTAAGTAGAATTATTTCCAACAAATTTTCGAGCTCAAAGAACTTTATGAAAAGGCAGCCTACGATTATTAGCAAAAAAAACTATATATATATACATTATATATATATGAAATGAAATGGAATTTCAAAAATAAAAGAAGAAGAAAAAACTTAAAATAATATAAACATAATTTTAGCGCAAATATTTGGGCATAAGTTGTTCCACTCTCCTCCCCCACTCCCAGCTTAGTTCTAAGTGGTTTTTGCTGAGTATTTATTTTGTAAGCTCCCCCAACCCTAACCTAGCCTTATATAATATACATATATATGTTATATATACATATATTCATATATATGAGTGTACAATATTTTGCGCCTAGTTTGATATAAACAATTTTTGAGCTATCGAACCACCTTAATGTGTAACAACTAAACAAAAACCGAAACAAATTAAATAAATACGAAATAATTTTTGACAAAAAAGTGGCAGTTTTTTTTCATGTCGGAAAGAGTTGGGCTTCTGAGAAAATATATATATAAAATATTATAATATAAAATATAAAATAATTTTTTAGGAATAATAAGAGGTAGAAAATATCTTAAAAAACTTTTTAAAATATATTTGGATTTTTCTTTTATTTTTATTAATTATTTCAAATTATATTATAGTAGATATTTGAATAAATAATTTGTTTTATTAGCAGATTTTATGAGCTAAATCTTTCTAACAACTCCATTTACCCACGCTCTCAACAGGTAGTTGGTATTTTGGGACTTCTGTAATGGGACTTCCACGAACTCATTAAGATGCCATTAGCAGCAAATGCATCTCCTTTATTTTTAGGTAAATGTATTTAGGAGGAAGGTCTAACATTGACTTTAAAAATACAAAGAAAATATACATATATATTTTTTTTAATATTTAAAAATATATTAAGAATTTGGTGGTCTGGCCTAGAATTAGAAAAATAAAGAATATAAATATTTTTTAAATCTATAAAAATACCTTTATGATTTTTTATTTTATTTTTTTCATTTTCAAAAATTAATTCATGACAAAATAAAATTATATTTTACATATTTTTTTTAAACTAAAAATAAATTTATGAAAACATAAAAATAAAATCTATTTTTGCAAACATTTTTTATTAATATTTATAATTTTGTATTTAAAAAAAAAAAAAAGAAAAATTAAAAAAAATATAAAAAAAATATTTTTAATATGTTATTTTTCTATTTAAAAATAAATTTCTGCAAAAAAAAAATATTAAAAAAAATATAAAAAAAAATTTTTTAATTTTTTATTTTTCTATTTAAAAATAAATTTCTGCAAAATATAAAAATAATTAATTTAAAAACTTTTTGTTTTCTTATTATTTTTTATTTAAAAATAAATTTCTGCAAAAATAAAAATATTTAATAAAAAATTATTTTGAAATATATTTTTTGTATTAAAAACTGAATTCATTCAAAAATAAATTTTTTGTTTTATTTATTTCCTACAATAGTAAATATAAAAAAATTGTTAAATATATTTTTTATTGTCTTATTTATAAATAAATTCATGCAAAAATAAAAATATTTTTTGTATTTATTTATTTATTTTTTTTTAATAATAAATTCCTGCAAAAATAAAATTATTAAAAGAAAACAATTTTTAATATATTTTTTAATTTTTTTCTTTTTATTTAAAAATAAATTCCTGCGAAAATGAAATAAATAATTTGTTTGCATGCACTTAAACAACTATGGAAAGTTTTTTTCGCTTGCTCTACTCTCTCTCTCTTTTTTTCTCTCTCTCTTCTCTCTTTCTCCCTCTGTTGATTGAGAGATGGCGATGAAAATGGCTTCAGTCGATGCTACGTTGCGAGCTGCAAGAATTGGGAGTTGAGTTGAGTTGAGCTGCGCTCAGAGAGCAACGGCGCCATCCTCAGTTGCAGCTGGAGCGACTTCTGGATCGATCTCCGGCTCAACAGAGTTGCTGGGCGCGCGCTCAGCTGCGACAGCATCTTGAGCCGAGGCATCATCGTTGACCACGATGACCTCGTTGACGGGCACCGCCTCCTCGAAGGAATCATCGGTGGCTTCGGCGCTGCTTCTGACCTCATTCGCTGACTCGTCGGCCTGCTCGGACACCTCGTTGGCCTGCTCCAGTTTGTCGTCCACAGCTGGCTGGACAGGTGCCTCGGTGATGATGGGCACGGCCGGAGGTGTATTCTGTGGCCGATTGCCGCCCAGGAAATTGATGATGCCCTGCAGCGGACCCGTTTGCTGTGGCTGTGCCGGAGCTGCCGCCGTGGCATTGTTGCCGCCGCCAAAGACATTGTTCACAAAGGCCTGAATGGGTCCGGGCGGACGTGTGGTGGTCGGCTGAGCATTCTGCTGCTGCTGGCCGGTCAGACCGGACAACGTGTTCTGGAACTGTGTGCCCAGATTCGTGGCGAACTGCTGAATGCCTTGGAAGGCCTGCGTGGTGCTGTTGACCACGCTCTGCACCGCATTCTGGGCGGAGGTGATGGCAGCGCTGGGATTCAGAAAGCCAGGCACTGTGGGCGCGGGCGTGGCCGTCTGATCGGCCTGAACTGTTGGCTGCTGTGCCTGCTGCTGCTGCTGTCCGTTGAACTGATTCAGAAATTGTCCAATGGGCGAGTTTTGGATCAGCTGCTGCACAAAGTTCTGCTGCGTGCTGCTCTGCTGTGTGGGCGTGGCCTGGGTGGCTTGGCGTATGTGTGGCTGAACGGCATCGTCAGTTTGTTGTTGTTGCTGTTGCTCCACCAGCGGCTCAGCGGGCACAGATTCAACTAGCTCTTCGTTGGCTTCCAAGGGCTGGGCCTTGAGTATGGGCTGGGCTTCGGTTTGAGGCTGAGCTGGCTGCTCCTCCTTCTGCTCTTCTTCAATCTTAGGCAGCTCAGTTTTGAGCTCTGGCTCAGCCAGGGGCAGCTGCGTTTTGGCATCCTGCTCCACTGGCTCCACTGGTTGCTCCTGCTCCTGCTCCTTGATCAGCGGCTGCGGCTGCGGCGGCTGCTGCTCATCTTTGATGATGGTCACGGGTATATCGAGCGCCTCCCTGGCTGCGGGCTGCAGCACACGTCCCTGGCTGCCCAGCGCCAGGCACAAGAGCAACACCAAAGCAATTGGCTTCATTTTCTCTTTTTTTTCTTCTTTCTTCTTCCTCTTTCTTTCTTTCGGCTCTGTCCAACTGCTGAGCTTGATGTACGCAAGCGCCTCACGGCTACGACTGTTTGAAATTTCTTCAGCCTCGACGCATTTATACACGCGTCGACGACGACGCCGACGCTGACACAGACGCCGCTGCTGGCGTCGACAGCGACGGCGACGGCAACTGCCTGCCCAAAGACAGTCGAGATCAAGTGAAGACGACGTCGTCTTCGTCTTGGCCAATTCTTTGTGCTAAATGTCATTGAACTGCTGCAGGCGAAGGTGAGTTGCAGTTGGCCCTTTACAGCCTTTACAGCCTTTACAGCCCTTTGCGGCCACGATAATTGGCCAATTCTAAGGAGCTGTACTTGTTTGTACAGAAGGGGGCGCAAGGGGCGTGGCAGCTTCTAGAAATTGTACCGATCAAGGTTACACTTCTTTTTTCTGAATTTTGTTGTAGTTAATTAATAGATCGATTGGACTCTGAGTGGGTTTGCTTGTCTTTTACGAGTCTGGGCATGTGGCTAAAATTAGAGATCATTAAGTTGATAAGCGGTAGGAGGGAAGTTCTATTTCAGGCAGTTGATATTTGGTTAGGGTATTGAGGGAGTGGATATGTTAGTGGTGGATTAGAGTGGGTTAAGAGGGAGTATATAGCGATAATGATAATAGTACTGATAATCATAGTTATAGTACTAATAAGTACTAATGCTTATCATAGTAGGTTAGGCTAATGTCAATTCTAATACAACTAATACAACTAAAAGGGTTAAGAACTATGGCTAATGACAAGAGTCAACATTTATGATAGTGTTAATGCATTTGATAATGCTATAGCTAATGCCAATTGGTATTGACCATGCTGATACTAATACAAATGCTAATGCAACAGTGCAAATTCTAATACTAATGATACTGCTAATGCAAATGCTAATGCTAATGCTAATGCTAATAGTAATGAAAATAATAAGTATATGATATAAATTTAAAGGGCAATTGCAATGATATTGCTATTGCTAATGATATTGCCAATGCTAATGCTAATGCTAATGCTAATACTAATGCTAATAGTAATGTCACTGATAAAAATTGAAAAGACAATGCCATTGCTAACACTAATGTTAATAACCATGATAAAATCTGAAATGACAATGTCAAAGCTAATGCTAATGCTATTGCTAATGCTAGTGCTAATGCAAAAAGTTATACTTATTCCTCTGTCAATGCTAATACTAATGCAAATAGTAATGCCTATGATAAAAAGTGTAATGATAATGATAATGATAATGCTAATGCTAATGCTAATGCTAATGCTAGTGCCAATGCTAATGCAAATGCTAATGCTTATGCTAATGCTAATACTAATACTAATGATAATGAAAATATAATTATAATAGTTATGGTACTAATAAAAAAAAAGATAATGATAATAGTAATGATAATGACAATGATATATTTCTCTGTTGTTAAGATCTTTGGATTTCATGCCAAGAAAGAAATGCTTACTAAATCTATTCCAAACCCCATTCTAGCCCCCTCTTCTCTCAGCATTCTCACAACTGATCATTTTGACTGAAATAGAAATACCTTTCTCATTCTCTCCACTTAGGGTATTTGTTATTCGACCCGGTTGGCCCATGACTGTGCCATCTTGTTCTTGGCATTAACGATCGTCGATTAATTTTACAGCAGATCCAACATTGTGCGCTCTTTGTTAGTGGCTGGCTCGTTCGACACGCATTTTGTCCCACTATGCAACTGGTTTGAATGCCTTTTATCGATCGGACAAGAGAAGAGATCTCAACATATTTTCCAGACAGTCAGCCAGTCAGCCAGCCACCCACCTCCGCCCGCTCAGCTGCCAGTTTTTCACTCTCGATGCAGCAGTCGAAGAAGCAGCAGAAGAAGAAGAAGCAGAAGAAGATGCTGCAGATCCAGAGATGCAGTTCGAGTTGAGGAGTTGGGGAACTGGAGTTGGAGTTGGCTTACAAGAAAGTCTTTGGCTTTTGGGTCTTCGTTGGTTCTTTGAAACGAGTTTTGTTGGCCAAACGAAGAAAACCAGCTCGAAGTGCTGGCTATTTTTAGATCCAATTAGCTTTTAGCTGCAGCGACTGTATGAGAAGGGTTTTCGAATTGGAGTTGGGCATTCTGATTGGCTTCGTTAACAAAGTTTCCCTTTAAGCCAAAAAAAACAAAAAAAAACAACAAAATGCCATTAGAAATTATGCTAATCAGAATGCATTTCTAACTAAAAAATCTAGTTAAATGGGTCAATGGGCGGTGACGGTGGGGGCGTGGCAGTCAAAGAAACTGAAAATTTTTGAGCAGCTTTCAGCTGGCCAGAAAACTGAAGCAATGCCAACTGAACTTGACCAAATTGCAAGTATCCAATTGGAGCGCCTCCAATCAGACTTCCAATTGGACAATTGTGGAGGAAACTCGTTTTCGCTTTGGCCCTTTAAAAGCAAAGCGAGCCAGGCTAAAGGACATTGACATTAGCTTTGATTTTTTATAGACTTGTTGTTGTTGGTGGTGCGAGTGGTGCTGCGAGTGGTGGTGCGAGTGGTGCTGCTTGTGGCTCGTTTTGTGCGTCGCTCTTAATTGATTTCCGCAACAAGCAGAACAAGTTCGAGTTTATTTGTATTTGCCATTAACTTGATTTTAATGTGCACTGTTAACTTGGCTTAAAGAAACAGCTCACACACTTGGCCACAAATGTCGTTCAAACATTATGCAATAATACAATTGACGAAGCTGAAATAATTGTTAAATGAAATTAACACCTCGCTCACATAAATTTTACCTGACGCCCAAACACGCATCAGCCACAGGTGGGCGTTGGCTTTTTTTTTATGGGGCGTGGCTGCTGAGCAAACGGTGGCAACTTTCACTTGACTTGACGTGCGGTCTACGAATTATAAACAATATCAACAATAACAACAACAACAACAATGAAAGCACATGCAAATAACGTCAATGGGCAGGCGTCAACAGATCTCAACAAACAACAACAACAACAAAAGGTAAATTTTGGCTTGGAATTTTCAATATTTTGTTGTTATTTTTTGTCGCAATATTTGTGCCATATTTCTGTTTATACTTCAGTTGTCAAGGTCAGTAAGTAAAAAATCCAAAAATAAACAAAAATAATAAATGAAAGAAAAAAAAAAGTTTTTTGGCCAAAAATTCAGCTGGAACAAAGAGATTTTAGTTAGGATTTAGGGGAATATGCAAATTGTGCATGTCAGAGGCACAAGGTCAGGTTGAATTGACTGATATAAACTTAAAACATATATGTATATGCATACAAAGTGTTAATTTATTGCCTAAATTTAACTTAAAAATTTTTAGCTATATAAAATTCAAATTTAACGGTCAGCAGCAGTTAGTCATAGCATGCAGCTTGAGAGCGACGCCAAAAGCTAGCTGACAAAAGCTGTGCAGCACAGTTAATGTAACCAACTTTAATGCTGTTAAATGAGCGCGCAGTAAAGGCGCTCAAAAATGAGGTATGTAATCATAAATAAAATAACATTATAAAAAAATGAATAGTAATATAAATAAAAAAAAAATTAAAAATATAGAAAAATTTTTTGGCAAGTTTTAAGTGCTACAAGCTGCTGCATTTGTTCCATAAATTGTTAAAAAGTTACTCATAAAATGGCGCCAATGTTATACTCAAAATGGTTATGTTAAGTGATAGAGAAAACTGAAAAATTGGCAGCTAGATGAATGTAATTATTATTATTATAATTATAAATTATACAAACAGTAATTATTATAAATACCAGTGTCTTTTGTTATTAGTCAGAAGATTACATTTAAATACATTTATTCACCTAAAATAAGTAAACAAAACAAAAGCAATACAAACATTTTAAAATCAAACCAAATTAATGGTCACCCCTTAACTATCGCCGCCTTAACATGCCCAACTATCGATACTTAACAGCATGCATAACTTAACATAACAGCCGCTTATTTACATTGGGCAACGCAGTCACGTTGAGCAAACCAACAGCCAGTTTGCTACCGTCCCCTTCTCTAGTTAGAGGCTGCAAAACTATCGATAGGTAACAACGCCGCGCGTTCGCCTCCGCATAATTGTTAAATAAATAAATAAATTGTATAAATCATGTGCAATGTGTAAAGAAAATGTAAGCGTAATAAGCCGCGTGTATTGCAACGCAACGCGAGAGTGAAGTGCGCGCAGACAACAGCAGCAGCGGCAGTGCTGCTTGCGCCCACACCAACAGAACGAAACAGCAGCAGCAGCAGCACCAACAACAACAACAAGAACCAATTAAGCCAGCGCTGCAAGCAACAAAAGTGCCAATAATAATAACAATAATTAATTAAGCGAAATAAGTTAAATATTTCAGAAAAAAAAGACTCAAAAAATCAAACAAACTAACAATAACAACAGCAACAACAACAAAAACAACAACAACAACAACTGTTGTTCATGTGCTCGCGTGTGTTTTCCTTGTGTTTGTGTTTGCATTTGTGTTCGTGTGCGTGCGTGCGTGCGTGTGACAGCAGCAACAACAAAAGCATTGGGCTTGCAATCAACGGGATCGTCGCGGTCGCGGTCGCGCTCGACGTCGCTGCCACTGTTAAGTTTTATTTGTGTAAATGTTAAATAAAAGCTGATAAAGAAGAAATGAAAATAAATGAAATACAAATAATCAATTAAAGTGCAAGTGCCGTTACTTGTGTGACGAATAAAACATTCAAAGAAAATACAAAAAAATAAAAAAATCGTACAAAAAATTACAAAAAATAGAAAAAAATACAAAAAAAAGAATCGTAAAATAAATTATTATCTGCTTGCGTGTTGTTGTCTTTGTCTTTGTTTGCGTTTTTTAGTCCCGTTGCATTGTGCTGCTTCCTGCTCGCGCTCTTAAACTCACACACACACACATATGCAGACACTCGCGCGCGCTTCTCTTATATGTTGATTTATGCATGTGTGTGTGCGTTGCTAACGGTTATTGTCGAGCGCTTTTCGCCACAAGTTCTTATCAGTGCGGCGCAACGGCAGCGGCTGCGAGTTCAAGTTCGTCGCTGTCTGCGACAACAACAACAACGACAACAATTACAACAATAACAACAATTACAACAACAGCGACAATAAGAAACGTGACTAATGCACTGCTCGCGTAGCCTCTCAGCTGCCGCGGACACAACGACATTCTTCAGCGCAGCAACTGCTGCGTCGGCGTCCGCATCGGCCTCCTCTGCCAGCACAACACCAACAATGGCCGCAACAACAACAACAACAAATGCTAAAGATGGTAAGGCAAACATTTACAAATTTACTTATATACCGTTATTATGCATTGGGTGACCCACAAAATGGCAAGCGAAATTTCGCAATTTTCGCCTCGTTTGAGTTCGCCTTAAAGTTCAAGGCGAGCAGTGTGTGCGGGGCACAGTTTTGTTTAGTTCAGTGGCTGTAAAACTGTGTCGAGTGGACTTTAGAATTTGTGTATTGATCTGGTTGGTAGAAGTGTGTGTGTGTGTGAAGTGTTCTCTTCTATGCGATTTTCATGAATGCAAAGTGTGTGTTAGTGGGCGGGGGAAGGTGAGCGAATGAGTGTGAATGAGCAAAGGTCTTTGAATACATTGAGAATGAATTGAAATGAGAGAGGGAGAGAGAGCTAGATAGAAAGAGATAGTGATAGACAGGGAGAGAGAGAGATAGAGTGAGTAGGACAGTGAGAGATATGGAGTGACTCGGATAGGGAGATACGAAATGGGAAGTTTAACATCAAAGGGATGGAAAAATAGAGAAGATCATTGAAGAAAAGTTCAGAAGAGTAAAAGTATTATATAAAAATATAAAAAGAGAGCACAAAACCAGACAGGGGAAGCCAGAGAGAGAGGTACAAAAACGCATTCGCAAATTCAGTAAACTTTTATTACATCTTCCCCTCTCACTCTCCCTCTGCCTCATCTTGCCCAAGCGTAATTCGTATTAAAAATCGTATTTGGGCTTCACTTTTATTATCTAATATCAATTACTTGGAAATAGATTCTACTTCTGACTGACGTAACTTTTCGTGAGGCGCGTGTGAAATTTTGAAGGAGCCTCAATCTTTCGTTCGTTAGCCGTAAAATGTTGATTAATTAAGCCCAACAACATCGAAACATGGCATTAGCTAACAACAAAAAAAGAAAAGAAATTCGCGAAAGAAGCAACAAATGGGCTAACAAAAATAATGATTGAGAATCAAGCTAAAAGCCAGCCGGCCGGGAAGTAGCAACAAAATCAACGAATAAAAGAGGAAAAAAAAGGTTAAATTCGCACAAATCAAAAACCGGCAAAAGCAACAAGAGAAACAACAACAACATTTAAGTATTTTTGCGTGCAAAATAAGTTAAGAAAATACGCACAGACATAAATTTAATTGGCTAAAAGGGAACGGAGCGGGGCAGAGGGGAGAGAATAGTCGAGGACCGCGGCGGGGCCATTCGCAGTGTGGAAGGTCGCCAAGCGTTCAAAAGGCTTTTGTGATGAAGGTCAAAAGCATTTCGAAGTCGTCGTCACCTCTGAACCCGCTCGCAATTATTGATTTTACACGCAGCAGCAACAAAAAAAAAAAAACAAACTCTGAACATAAACAAAACAAAAGAAACGGAAACCTACATATTTGTTATATATATAAATACATATATATAGGCATATATATGTACTAATATATATATATATATATAAATTTGTGTGTTTATATAGTGCGCTTGTTTGCATTTGTACGCTGCAAAGAGTTAAGCAGCTGGGGTATGCTCGACTAAGGTATGCAAAACGGAAGACAGTCGAATTTAAATATATAAAATATAAAATAATATAAAATATAAAATATGAAATATAAAATATAAAATATAAAATATAAAATATAAAATATAAAATATAAAATATAAAATATAAAATATAAAATATAATATATAATATATATAAAATATAAAATATATAAAATATAAAATATAAAATATAAAATATAAAATATAAAATATAAAATATAAAAGATAAAAGATAAAATATAAAATATATAAAATATAAAATATAAAATATTAAATCTAAAATATAAAATATAAAATATAAAATATAAAACATAAAACATAAAATATAAAATATAAAATATAAAAAATAAAATATAAAATATAAAATATAAAAATATAAAAAACAAAAATATAAAATAAAAAAATGTAAAACTGTAAAAAATAAAAAATAATATATTTAATAACAATAATTATATATTTAAAATTCATAAAAACAAGTTTCAGTTTTTATAGAGTATTCCCAAGTCGCCTATGCCTGCTGCATTCCTATACCAATTTTTTTTTTTTGCTTTTCTGCGACCGTCAGAGCGACTTTTGTGCGGTTTTCTGCCGGGCTGCGTTTGCGTTTGCGTTTGCCAGAGCTGTTTTGCTGTTTTCTGGGCCGGCTTTGGCTTTGGCTTTGGCGTTTGCCTTTGCGTTGGCTTATGCCAAAGGCCAAATGCGAAAAACCTGTTTTTTGTGCAGAAAGCGGCGGCTGAAAAGCAAATCTCATCGATGGTCACAAAAGGCAACAACAACAAGACAGAATTGATTGAAATCATTAATAAAACATTATTTAATTAAAGCAAAAGCAACGGTTAATGTTAATGTTAATCAAAATCAATAAGCCTTACAGTTTTAAATGCTTTATCAATTTAGAAGTATTTTTTTTATTGATAAGCTTTCGTTATACTTTGTTTATTTATAATTTATATATATATAACATATATATATATATCTGAGTTTTCTTTAATTAGCAACAATTGTTTGTTAATCGATTTTTTATCGCCTCAATGATTAATTAGTTAATTTATAGATATATTATTGAAAGTCTAAAAGTAAAGCAAGAAAAATTTTTGTTTTTTTTTTCTGCAAAGCTTCACAAACAATTTTAATTAGTTATAGCGTTTATTGATAGCTGGCATAGCTGTCATATTTGTGTAAATAATTGAAATTGTTGCGTTTGGAATTTTTTTATTAATAATAATTACGTTTTTTTTTTTTCTATGTCTGGTTTGATTGGGAATTGTTTAAAGGTTTGAACTGGTTTGGTTTAAAGAAATTTTTTTTGCATAGAAATTTCTATTGTGAAGTTGAATGTTTGATAATTTTTTGATAAATATGGTAAATAATATATGAAATCTATGGATTTTGAACACTTCTCTTAACTACAGTTTGAGAAGCATATCTTACAGTTTTCGAGTCAGAGAAGCCAATCAAATTTAGTCTATATATATTCAGTCTCTAACATCAATATAGTCTATATGGTTTGCATTCATATGCACAGCCCAGACATCCCTTGCACAAAACCCATATACTCTTTTGCACTTTGTAAACGAGTATAAAAATTTCACTTATTTTAGACCCTTTTTCTCGTAACATTTATCACAACTAATTGGCGGCGCAAGTTGTATGCTTTATCAGCACAACATCGTACTCATTCATATATATATATATATATATATATATATATATATATATTATCTTGTATATACATATACATATATATATATCTCCAACTATTATTGTATCGTTTTTTATCAGTTGTGATTTCGTGCTTATCAGCAAATGCAACCATTTACCCAGGGCAAATACTATGAGCAATACACGTACACAACATTTATTTATTCTTGTTGCCGTTTTCAATTAGTGCACAACGGCAAAAAGTCAACAGCAGCAACAGCAGCAGCAGGAATAGCAACAACAATTACAGTATAAAGCTACACTTTATAATTCCATTTCAACAATATCAGCAAAAAAAAAAAGAAAAAACAATTAAATTGCAGATAGCTTCAAACAATATTTAATGAACATAAAAATTAAGAGAACAAAATGAAAAACAAAATTTGTAAAAAAACTTTAAGTTAAAGTCGTATATTTTATACACTTGTTGACATGTGGAAAATGAGCATATATATCTTTATATTTATATATATATGTATATATACAAATCTGTTTATATGGATATGTTATAAAGCTAAATGAACAACCTTAAGATAAATCTTGATTTCTGCCTGGGAAAGCCTTTGATAATGTCTGTATTACGAACAAGTCCCAGATACAGCAGGTTTTATGAGTATATTCAACTTTTTGCCTAGAGAAGCGTATGATATACTTTTTTTTATGTATATTACATGTAGTGAAAGGATATAAATATAACTAATATATTATAGACTATAAACCATATACTGAAACATATACTTAAATCATTTTCGAAATGAGACAATAAGATAAGGAAATATATAAATATATATTAGAAAATAGTTTCCATAAATACACAAATTTTTGCCTATATCATAGCAATTGAAGAGTACATAGACATATCTATATTATATATATTATATAATGCTCTCTGAAACATCTTCAGCAATGTGTTACGTTTGATATGATAAAACTTTCATACCCCTTTGAGTATGTATAAAAGCAACATAGAACTTCCACTTGATGCGCGAACAAACTTTCCACTCTATATTTTCCTAATCCTTTGCCCCCCTCTCTCTGTATCTCTATCTCTTTCCCCCTTCTGTAATGCAAAAATGTGCAATTAGCAAGGTAAAAAAAGAGTTGTAATAAAAATTACAGTTAATATACCATAAAAATAATCAAAAACAGACACAAAACTGGCAAACTCATAAAAATATATGTAAATATTTCGCAAACATATTGAATGTTCGCTGTTGGCTGTTGGGTGTTGCCTTTTGGCTGTTGCCTGTTTTGGGTGGGAATGAAGTTTGGAAACTTTTTCGCTGGGCGCTGCATTTGTGAGTTTGCAGTGCTCATTCGGCAAATGCATTTGTTTTTTCGTTTTTTTTTTTTGCCAACTTAACTCGACTCGTCTCGCCTCGGCTAGGCATCATTTTTCATGTGGCATGCCATTTGCCTCGCAAGTGGCGGCAGTTTGTCATGTCCCATGTCCCGTGTCCATGTCTAAAGCTCCATTGCCCAGGCAGGTGCTCGTCGTCCGGCTTCCTTTAGCACTCACTCAGACTCTTACTCTCTCTCTCTTTCTCTACTCTTTTTTTTTTGATTTGTGGCATAGTCTGTTGCAACAATTTGTGCTGAATTGCCTGCCGTGTGCGACTGTTGCACTTGTGAATTGCTTTATTACAAATTCTGTCGCTCGGAGCGGCGCAGTCAGCAACAGCTGCCACTTGGCAGCTGACTAAATTTAATTTCAAATGTGCTGATTGTCAGCACGATTAGATTTTTATTACGCTCTGCACTTGGTATATTTATCATGGCTATTAGAGTTGGCCAAGGAACACAACAGTTGAAGCTTTAGTCTTCAAGTGTGTCATAGTTGAAGAGGACGTGTAGGGATTACACAAAAGATAAGATAAGTTTGATTGTTAATTGTCATTTGTTTTCTATTTGTAAAGCAGATAACTGGATAGGAGAAGAGAAGTTGCATAGGATCTACAAGAAGAAAAGAGGACAAGGAGATGAGAGAAGAGGAGAGAAGAGAAGAGAAAAGGAACAGGCGATAGCAGAAGAGAACAGAGAAGATATGAGACGCGAAGAGAGAAGATAGAAGCGTAGAGATAAGGTACAAGCAGCTCATAGAGAAGATAAGAGAAGAGAGAAGATTCGAGAATAGAAGAGATGAGAGAATATGGAAGAATAAAACCGAAGATTGAAGAAGAGAGAAGATTTAAGAAGAGAGAAGATTGGAGAAGAGAGAAGATTGGAGAAGACAGAAGATCGGAGAAGATTTAAGAGAGAAGATTGGAGAAGAGAGAAGATCGCAGAAGAGAGAAGATCGGAGAAGAGACAAGATTGGAAAAGAGAGAAGATTAAAGAGAGAAGATTCTAGAAGAGAAAAGATTGGAGAAGAGAGAAGATAAGTGAGAAGAGAAGAGACAAGAAAAGAAGACAAGAGAAAAAAAAGAGGTGCTGGAGGAAAAGAGGTTGAAGAAAAGATAACAAAGAAAAACAAAATGTAAACTTAAGGAAAGAAGAGGGATTAAGAAGAAAAGTGAAGAAAATACGACACAAGAAAAGCGGAAAAGTCAGGAAATGGTTTGTTGTCCATACGTAAATGTATTAATAGTTATAGTAGTATATATATTTCTAGTTATAGCTATAGTATACAATTAGCATACAAATGTTCTCAAATCATTCTCCACATCTGTTTTCGTAATTCTTTAATAACAATCATTTGCATTTCATTGTCTTCACCTTGCACTAATTTAGACTGCTTAATAGTTGCACGTAATGCGCTCTAGTGAATGAGGTACTGCTAAATCACATAGCCTCAATTGTTAATCACTTGAATTTTCAACAATTTGTCAGCATTTGACTCATATTTCGTAATTACTCAATTACTTTATCAGCGAGCTTTAAGCTATGATTGTTTTGTGTTGTTTTTGGTATTTTCAGTTCATAATTCTAATTGAACTAACTGCAACTCGCACAGATGCCACATTAACAGCTCAGCTCAGCTCAACCGCTGCAGACTAATTTGTCTCACATTCCATTACACTCACTCACTCACTCACCTGTCGCTCTTCACCTGTTCCCTTTTGGCCTGGTCTTGTCTTGCACTTTGACGCTTCCGCGCTAATTCGCTTAGCGTAATTTGCATTCTGCAAACATCATTTGAGGCGTGTGAAGAAAAAACAAGTGAAAAAAAAGAAGAAAATAGACATCAACCGAGTCATGATAATATCAATTAAGCGAAGTTGGAATACCCTTAATGGGTAGTGAAGGGTTATTCAAAAGGGGAAGTTGCAGACCGGAGTTATTAAGTTTAAGTTGAAAATATATTTTAGAGAATTTTTAAAGAATATTTGAGAAATGTTTAAGTTTAAGGGCATTCCAAAATGTAAAAATCTTTTGATCTGAAATTATATTAAATTAAAAATGGAAATAATTTATTGATTAATTTATTAGTTTTAAGGATATGCAGACAATTTTTAAAGAATATTTGAGAAATATTCAAAATTAAGGGGAAGTATTTAAAGCAATAATCATTTGAAATGAAATTATATCAAATTTAAATATAAGTTTAATATATATAATTATAGAATATTGTATTATGAAACAAAGTAAATTTATTTGAACTGTCTTAGTTCTGGTTTTTACTAATCAAACAGTCTCCAAGCTATCAGCCAAACCCATTAAACTCAGCAACTATAGGAGCTACAAGCTAACTAAGTATATTATGTGACTTCAATTAAATCTATAAACAATTTTTTATGGCATTTATAAAAATATATAAAAAATTTGTAAAGTATGCAGACATTAATATAAATTTTAATACACTTTGCAACATTGACTCACGCTGCATTTTCTGCAAATTTCTGTTGGCATTGTTGTCTTTACTCAAGAGTATTGAATGTCTGGCGTATTAAGTTCAGCCTTTGCCCTCAGCATTTTTTTTTTTTTTTTGTTAATTGCTGCTAATTACGCGCATAAAATGCTTTGACGTCCACCCTGCACGCCCCGCCCCGTCCCGCTCCGCCTCGCCTTTGGGCGCCCTTTAATGCTGTTTCGCCTTTAATGTCCATTCTGGCGTTTCGTTTTATGTAGCGCGCTTCATTACAATTTTTATTGCTGGAAGTTGATTACGAAAATATGCAATATGCTAAGGCGTAGTCTGGCTATCAGCCTTTGCATCTCTTGAGTTGGACAGCAACTCGAATGCAAGCCCACCCTACCCACCTGCCCAACCTACCCACCTGCCCAGCTCTTCAGCCATTCGCCTCTTGGCATTAATCAAATGGCGCGTGGTCGCATCAAAACTCGTTCAGCTGTCACAACAAGCACTCGCTCCTTCGATGAATGCCTCGGATGCTGCGGACGCGATCCTCGAGGCTGCTGGCACTTCCTATTGCTTCGCTCATTAGCGCGCAATTTCCACACGAATAAATTTGAATGTTCTGTGACGTATCGCCGCCTATTGCGGTTGCCATCAGTTGCCTAACAACGTTTTTCCTTTTTATTTTTTTATTGTACGATTTTTAATTGACGTTTCGCTCGTTTTGCTGTCATCAAATGCCCTCGCACCTCAAATGGACAGCGCCAAAAAAAAAGGAATGAAAAATTTTGTTTGATTTGAATTTTTTCGTTTTCAAATTCTGATAAAATGCTTTTGTTGAGTGGCTGCTGCACCCACGCACACACTCACACACAGAGAGATTACTTTGTGTGTGTCTATATATATACCGTTTTTTTTTTTTGCATTTTACATATTTGGCATCTGCTGCGCCTGGAGGCGCAATGAATCGATTGACTCGACGCCGCCCCGCCCCGCCTGACGCACGACTGCCAAATAGGCCAAATGGGCCGCAGCGAACGCCCATTCGTTGCAATTATATTAACGCTGGTTACGCATCGACAGTTCCACGAAATGCAAGAGCCACTCCATATATATATATATATATATATAGATGCATTAAAATTTACATTTACCGTATACCAATTCGAATTCGACTCGGTTTTAATCAGTCTCTATGTCAATGGCAGCCGCCAGCGTTTCCAAATTGCCAAAATCGCGTGTAATTCGCGAAGCATCTCGAAATAATTAAGCGGGCATTTCGTGGCATTTCTGCCATGTTGCAATTTAAGTGAAACTAAAGAGTGTGACAGTGGTATGAAATGGGTTTTTAGTTGATAGAAATGAATATAGTGTGGGTAGTTGTTGTTAGATGAGAAGTTGGAAGAGGGTAGAATGAGCAGAGAGAGAGAGAGAGCTATAGTTGAGTCCTAGCCTTAGAGTTTTTATAAACTATATGTGTATTAAAATATTTCTCAAGTATCAACCAAATTGAATACATATTTCAGGTATTTAAATTGAATTTTACTTTATTATAATATATTATTAAATGTATATGAATTTTGATGAATTAAAAAAGTCTTACAATGAGAGCTCTCAGAAGTGCTTCTTTTATATATCTAATGCCTTTATCATGCTCTCTATAATTTCTAAATTTTTTAAGCATAAAATTTATGCTAAAAATATAATTTCATATTCTACCCAAAAAAAAAACTATTGTCCAGAGCTCAAGCTCAAGCTGTACAGCGAGCGACGCCAAATTCAGCGCCAAATGGCAATGCTGGACAATGGGCAGACAAAGACAAGTAGACTGATAGAGAGAGAGAGAGAGAGAGAGAGCTAGACAGAGACAGGCTGCGCTACGCCCACGCTTATCCACTCGAATATGTAGAGCAAACAATTACCGCAGTTGCATCTCTCTTACTGCAGCCACCTGCAGCAAGTGCAGCACAGTTAGATGCAGACCACACTTCAGACCGCTAACCACACTGTCTGTGTGTGTGTGTGTGTGTGTGTGTGTGTGTGTGTGGGTGGGGGCGTTCGCACCGTGTGCGGTAATTTAATGCAATTTGTAAATATTTAATGTACATTAATTAAATGCAAATGTAAATGTGAATGCAAACGGTTTTGTTGGTCGCAGTCGCCCTCTAGATGGTGTATAGTATATATATGTATGTATATATACATAGATACATACATATATATATATATATATTTATTTTTATTTTACTTTTTCCATATTTTTACATATGCGAAACAATTTTCATTTAATTTTACTGCCAACAGCAGCAGCAGCGAGTGCAAATTATATATATATATATATATACAGATATTGTAATGCTTAAATTTGTTTCGCCTGCTCTTTGGTGAAATTTTGATGCCCAACCCCAATACACACACACACACACTGTAGCAGCTGTGTCCTGTCGTTGTCCTTGGGCCTTTGCATCAGGTGGACGCGTGGACGCCTTTGGCACAACACGCGCGCCTTCCTTTTGCTCAATGTGCGTAACAATTTTTATGAGTATTGCCGTTGCTGTTGCTGTTGCTGCTTTTGTTTGCTGCCCCACAATTTGTGGGCGGGCCACGCCCCCCACATTCTTTTTATGATTTCTTTTTTACCTTCTCTTGCTCTTCCGGCTGTTGCTGTTGCTGCTTGTAGTTTTTTGCATGCGTTTTATAGTTGAAATATTCGGCATCTACGCTTGATTGCGCTTTGCTCAGCCACGCCCACACAGGCATACTCACCCACATAACTACACGCCTTTAACAATGGGCTGTGTGTGTGTGTGCTTCGTACAGCTTATTTTTAGCATTCCTATGCAAGGACGAAGCTTTGTATAACCAAAATTCTAAGCCTCTTTTTTAGCTTTTGTTAGTATTGTGTGTGTTTGTTTGTGTGTATGTGTTTGTGTGTGTGTGTGTTCAGTCTACCCTGTAATCTAGGGCGTTGCTGCATTGTTGTGCTATATGTGAACTAAATCAATTGTGGCTTTCAATTCAGCAAATGAATTTGAACTACCTGTTGTAATGTAACAAGCTAATTCTGACAATGGGCTGAGCCATGAGTAAAAGCTATAAAATATTTTATAAATATTTATTTGCAGAGTTTTAATTAAAATTGAGAGCAATTTAAGTGATTTAAATGGCAAAAGAGAGTTTAGGTTTGTTTGATATTCTTTTGTGTATAAAATATACTTTTTGAACTGAAACTTTAAGAGAAGTTATTAAGTTTGGACATGAGCTGAGTTGAAGTTGTTGTTGAGTTGTTAATGGAAGTTAAAGATAATGTTTTGAGTATTTATTGAGAGTGCTTTAAATGAATCTTAGGATGAAATTTAGTAAAGTTTATTTTAAGTTTGCAGAATATATAGGCAGAGAGTGTAAACTGGATATGCTTAGTGTACATCTACAATAAATTTTAGTTTGCATTGGTTAAGGACATCAAAAATGTTTTAGAGTTGATATAAAACTGTTTAAAAGGTAATTTAACAACTAAGAGTTGTCTTAGAGTCAGCTAAGGCTTCAGTTTGAGCATATACAAAAAATAACATGAAAGTAAACAATATATTAAGTCATAATCCTTATCGATGAGGAAGCCCTCGTTGACCATATCGCGATCGTAGTCCGGCTCGAGCACAACATCGGAGCCAAAGCTTTCGTAGTCGTTCGAATAGAAGTCGAATTCCTTGAATTATATTAAATTAATTTATTGAGATATAACACTTTATGCTGAACTGATCGTCCGATCGCTACAAAGAGTGATGGCTTTCATGGACGGACTTGTCTACTTTAATTGTAATTGAATTGATCAGAAGTATTTTTCTTATCGAACGTTTGACTCCGATCGTAAAGTCCATGTTCCTGCTCGAATAAATTAGTACATTATAACTAACATATATTTGTTGTCAAGTCAAATACTCTTCTTATTTGCCTTACCTATATCATTCCATACACAGCAAATACTTTTCCATCATAATAACTGCAAATAGCATCAAGTCTATATCCTTTTGCATATGCCACTTATATAAGATTTATCCTATAAGTCTACTCGGTGGCACGTGGTATGCAACAGTCGCAAGCTTTTGCTCTGCACGCGCTCTTTTGTTATCTCTACTCGAATGGGATAGTCGAAAGCGTTATTGTGTTTCTTGTGGTTGTCATTGTTCTAGTTGGTCTACAGCTGTCATTTTTGGAGGCTGTAATTTGTTTGCATACCCAAAATGCCGTTTCCTCGTACGGCCCGCAACATTTATAGCCGCTTTAACTGTGCGTGGGCTTTCAGCGGCTGCTGCTTGAGCATTTCCATTTGTTTGCTAGCCAGACAACAAGACAAACAGACAGGCAGGCAGGCGTATAGAACAGACAGAACAACAACAACAACAACAACAACAAAAGCACTTGGCGCTGTCAGTGGAATATGCACTACACATCTTTCAGATACTTTTGATATTATTGGTATCTGCTTGAGCTATTTTTAACTGAAAGACAGAGACAGAGAGAGAGAGATAAATGAAGATAAAAATATCTTTGCCTTTTGTTTTCCAAACAAACATGCGAACAGCTCAGCTACACGAGGCGGAATATTTAATTGCTCTGCTCGTTTGACTTGATAAAGTTACCAAATTTCTGGCAGTTGAAGATTTTTAATTAGCCATCATTGAAGTTGGCCAGAAAACAGAGAGAGAGAGAGAGAGAGAGAGCGCAAGAGAGACTGCAAAATCGTTGTCAAAAATTAGCGTCAATTTTTTCACGAGTTACTTATTTTTTGTTGTTGTTGCCAACATTATGATGACCGTTTGTTAAGAGTTTCTTCTACTTCTACTTGTTGTTGTTGTTGTCGCTGTCTTTTGTCAACGCAAAGATAGCGCAAATTACTCGACCGCAGCGAAAACACCAAAAAGCAAGAGCCAAAAGAGTTGAAGAAAAAAACTTTTGCCAGCGACAAAGTTTTACCAATTTCTTTGCTTTCATAGAAAATGTTTTCGCAGCTGCCCGCGTTTAGCTCTTCCTGCTTCGTTGTCTCCATCTCCTGCTCCATGTTTGACTGCCGCCCACATTTCATTTCATTTCATTTCATTTATTTTCGTTGCTAATTTTTGACATTTTTCGCCATGCGGAAAATACTTTTGAAGAAAAGATACATTTTATTTTCTATATATGTTTTTTCTTTTTGCCACTTAAACATTTGATTAGCGTGTTTTTGATGGGCTGGACACGCGTTCACATTTGCCGCACACCTAATTGACAGCCAGCTTAATATCAGCTATTTTATGTTTGATTTTTATGTATATATACGATATATATATATTTCGATTTGCTGCGTTTCATTTGGCCGGGTCTATAAATTTGCTCTGTCCTGCTAATTGGCAGTCTCATGAGTGCGCTCAATTAATTTTGGTTCGTCAATTGACGCACGTTTGGCCGCCGTGCCAGGTGGCGTATACTTGATAATTGTTTACACTTGCCAATGCCGGTGGGGCGGGCAATTCAATGCGAAACATGAGGAAAGATAATAACAACAACAACAAGAGAGCTCTATGACAATGTTACAGCATCGAAAGGAGAAGTACGGAAATTATTCAAGAAGTGAAATAGACATAAAATTTTGAAATATTTTAAATTTATATAAATAATATTTGTATAGAATTTAATAGGCATATTTTTAGGTTTTTACGACGATTGCTATAATTTAGATTATATTTAATTAGATATATATTTTTATATTTAATATTTGGTTGATGAAAGTTGGGAGCGAAGCTCTTCTAACAGCTTTATCAGCTTTTTAACTTCATTTAAAAACTGATCATAATTACTATATAATTTTTATATACTTAATTTCTCTTAAAATTTCACATATCATACATATATATATCATATAAAAATATATCATAATTTATATATATATATATAATGTTTCCTTTATCTTTCTTATATTTATTACATATTTCACTTTAGTTTCGCATTTCCCACAGTTCACATTTCTTTTGCACAAATGTCTGGCAGTTATTCATTTATGAGCTATTGCTTGCCTGTTTCTTGGCTGGTTTATGCAACTCGCACTCTTTCGATTACATAACCCAGTTATTAATGGTTTTTCACCTGCCATTCAACCATCTTTATCTAACCTGAACTCCGTAACGTCGCCTGCCCGAACTGCTCCACGCCTGTGACTTGGCGACTTTGTGACACGCGGCGTAAGACAAATGTGGAGCATGTCTAAAGTGTGGAACGAGAGAGATAGAGAGAGAGAGAGAGAGGGAGAGGGAGAGGGAGAGGGAGAGGGCAGTTGCTTTTATGCTAGCTTCGTCCGCTGCTGTCCAAGTTCATTTACGTCATGGCCAGGTGAGAGAGTGGTCTTTGGGGAGCAGCTTCTGACATAGCCAATTGCCACATAAATTGCCGGCTGTCATGTTGTCTTCACACACACACACAGACACACACGCAGACGCTTATTCAGTATTGGGCAATTTGTTAATGAGTTTTGCTTCTCGGCAATTGGGCGTATGAGTAATGCTGCAACAGTTTGACACGCACTGATTGGATGGAAGTTCATAAAGTTCATGAACTTTGGCAGTTGGCCCAAAAGGCATCACTTTGACCTGAACACAATGCATTTGACGCCGGCCTAAAAAAGTCAGCCACTCGCCGCCCAGTTACTGTCAAACTGTACACACACAATGCACACTCAATTGTGGGTTAGTTTTAAAGTCATTCTTGGCGCAAGTTTATGTGCAACGCCTTTCAATATACTGCCACAACAATTGCGGCGTAAAAGCGTAAAATGGCTGCAACAAAGAGCGAGGGGGGGGGATGCGGAGCAGGAGGAGCAGCAGAGGAGATGGCAGAGTGGAGAGGAGACGAGTGTTGGGCGCTATAGAAATTGTCACAGGATGGCAAAGTTCAGAGACTGCACAGGTTTGTTTAGAAATGAAAATAAGTTGGGTAGTTGGCAACACTGCGAAAATGGAGTGTGCACTGAGAGAAAGAGGGGATATGAGATAGTGAAATGATTGAAAAATATTTAAAGGGGTAGAAATAATGGATAAGAATGTTGAAATAACTTTGATTAGTATAAAAAATATTTAATATTATTAATGAATAAAAATAATAAGAATTTGATAGCTGAGGTCTATATTTGTGTTATAAAAATTATATACAAATATTTGTACATAATTTATTATTAGAAACTTTCATCAATTCAGAATAAAGTTTCCCATTCTCATACAAATTTCAGCTATAAATTTCTCTCCCAAAACTAAGCTCTTCTTCACTCTTTCTTTTGACAACTTTCTCGCACATTTCTCTCAGTGCACTCGCTGGGCTTGGCTTTTATGAAACGGATGTTGCCGCTTGCATTTAGTGCACTTGAGCCTTGAGCGTCATCCTCTTCGCCGGCGTCGTCCTGTCGCTTCTGCCAGTTGCCTGTTTCCTGGCATTGTGAGCTGCTCTGGCCCACATGTGAGTCCGTCCGTATGGCATGCGAATTGCTTCACGCGCATCCACGATGCGTGTCCTGTATATAAATTCACAGAACGAACAGCAGCCCAAGCAAGAGAGTCCGAGTCCGAGCCCGAGCCTGAGTTTGGTGTCAGTGGCAGGCGTGGCGAGGCGTGATGAGGCGAGCAGCAGCTGCTCTACATTAGATGGCTTTTTGGAGCTGGTCCATGTGCTTTGTTTCGGCACAGCCTCCGTTTGCTGGCACACAGAGCAAAGAGAGCCAGTGAGTGCAAGGACCCGTCTTTTGGTCCTTTAGCGGCGCACCTCAACAAAGGACAATCTTCACGTGAATGGCACGGCTGGGGCAGACTGAGGCAATCAAAGGCAGCTCCCTTTTGGCGCCTTTTGCTGCCTTTGTGCCCAGCGAAGCTATTGTGTTAATTCAATTAGTTGGCGCTGTGCAAAATATATGCAACAAATTTCATTTCAGCTCCAGCTTCAGCCCCAATTTCTGTTCTGTTTTCTTTTCTATTTTGTATTTTAGTTGAGTTTAATTATTTCTGTGCCATTCAAATGCCTCGCACGTTGTATTTTTTGATTGGATTTGTTGTGCGCATTATGCGAACATTTTTGATTTGATTTTTAATTTAATTTATGCAATTTTAATATATTTTGTTGTTTTGCCGAGTGAAAGGCAGCAGCAGCAGCAGCTCTGATAAGAGAGAGGCGTGAATTTATGCATGAATTCATATATATATTTTTTTGTCGTTTAACAAGAAGACAAAATTTGTGTTGACTCTTTTAATAGAATAATAAATGTTCTATAGTTTTTGGTCATTGAACTGTTAACTGTTATTGAGATTGTTGAATTTATAAACTGTTTAAGCAGAGGGCTGCAAGCTTATATAACAAACTTTGCTCGATGTGTGACAGCTTTAAGGCTTAACTGTTTGCTGTTAAGTGTGTGCTGAAATATTTATGTGAAATTTAATATTCATGCATTTGTGTGTTGGAGGATGTGAGAGATGTCAAATGGTTGTTATTATTGTTATTGTTATTGACAGTTATCTTTGCTTGATTTTGTCAGTTTTTTAACTAAGTTTTATATGGGTATATTGCTAGACAGCTCTTTAGTGTGTCTATTTTTATACCCTGAACCCATTGAAAATGGGAAATCAGGGTATAATGTTTTTGTGAAATGTATGTAACAGGCAGAAGAAGACATCGCAGACCCCATAAAGTATATATATTCTTGATCAGCTCGATGAGCTGAGTTGAAATAGCCCTGTCCGTCTGTCCGTCCGTCCGTCCGTCCGTCCGTCCGTCCGTCCGTCCGTCCGTCCGTATGAACACAGCGATCTCGTAAACCACAAAAGCTAGATATATGAAATTTTCAGAGAATACTCGTCTATAGCCTACGCAGTACGAGTTTTTTTTAGATTTTCGATAACTCATCCCGTTTCCTTATTATCGATAAAAATCGATAACTTTTCTTCCGCTAAGCATACCGTAAGAGCTAGAGACTCCAAATTTACTGTGTAGATTTGTGTAATGAATGCGGACATTTTGTCATTTTTGGATTTTGGATGCCACGCCTCCTTCGCCCCCAATTTGCAAAATTCGTATTTCAAATACTAGAGACTTGTGCTTTGGCAAATACATACATATGAATGACATGTTTATGCTGCGCAAGTTTGATTAAGAAAGTCCATCCACAAAAAAAGTTATTAAACATTTAATTTCCCATACAATAGGCAAATTGCAGCCCGAGCGCAGTCGCCGCGCTGACTGCGCAGTCAGCAGAGCGCGTGCTTATGCGTGCGTGCGTATGCATGTGTGTGTGTGTGTGTGCGTTGCTCGCAATATTTGTATATGTAAAATAAGCATATCATGTTGGGAAGATTGGATCTTCGCAGGGTTCAGGGTATCTCGTAGTCGAGCCGTCTCGACTAGAGCACTCTTACTTGTTATATCTAATGTATCTTGTTATTCAACTTATAAGTTTGATCTATGTTTGTATATTCTATGACTTAAGTGCCTATAGAAATATTCATTAATCCATTAACTTGTCTTGAACTGAACCATCTTTCTCATTATTTATCTAACTTTTGATTAATATGCTAACTATTTCTCTCTGTCTCTACAAATTCTTATAGATTTTTCCCATCATATCATATCTATGCTTATAAATCTGTTTAGGAATTTACTTATACACACATCTCTAAATCTACACTGCTAGCTATATATCTCTTAAGCTATTTGAATGTTATCTTGAGCTTTTACCAACTTCACTTGCTTATAAACATTACCTAAATATTATTCTATGACTAGCTTACTTCTTAACATCTCAATCTTCTATCTTTGGCATTTCATGCCCAATCTCTAACTAAAGCTGCATACAAATCAACCTATCAAACCTAACTCTACACATAGCTTATCTCTAGCTTATCTCACATACAGTTTGTCAAGAAACACTTTACACACTGAGAAAAAACTAAGTTTTTTGACTTTAGATGCAAAAATAATAACCTTATATTCAAATAATTGAAATTTTTTTGATGCTAAGCTGTTTAATGATCAATTTTAAGTTTAACTATCAAAATCAGATAGCAAAACTTAAAGTGTGTAACAAAATTAACAACAAAAACTAAGATTACTCACTTTTCAAGCTGTCAAGAAACTGTTTACACATTGCATTTCAAAATTCTTTTTGGTCCAATTCTTGGAAACAACGGTGCCCTTCTGTGATCTATGCTTTTTGTGTCTCTTAATACATGTTTATTTTTGCATATCTTTCAATTTATTTATGAATTTTTGCAGAAATATCATCTAAAAGTTAGTTACATTAATTTTTATAATGCCTGGCATAAGATTAAGCTTTGATGTAGTCCAACTAATTTATTATAATCACAAGCTGGGAAAATCTGTTTCAGAATTAGTTGAAGAGTTATCTGTTTCTAGGAAAACAATTTACAATGCCAAAAATCGCGCGGAAACCGAAGGCAACCTTGAAGAAAAGGGCACAGGTGGGCGTAAAAGCAAGGGTTACAATCGGACAGACCGCTTAATTAAGCGGAAGATTGACCAAAATCGGCAAATATCAGTACGGACACTTGCCGACGACCTTAAGGAAGAATGGGAATCAGATGGGTCACTTAAAGCAGTACTCTAGGCCACCCTACGGCATAGGTACACTTGAAGAGTTCAACACAAGAAAACGCTGCTCGATGATTTACCGATGCAAATGTAGAAAAGCGATCCAATTTCGCTGTGAACATGATTAGTCAGTTGGCAGAATATTTGCAAAACTTCATATTTTACAAACAAACAAAAGAAATGCAGTACTGTAACAGTAGTAACCAAATTTAAGCCTTTTTCTTCATATACCGATGAAAGCAGCGTTTTCTTGCGTGCAACTTTTCAAGTGTACCTATGCCGTAGGGTGGCCTAGAGTACTGCTTTAAGTGACCCATCTGATTCCCATTCTTCCTTAAGGTCGTCGGCAAGTGTCCGTACTGATATTTGCCGATTTTGGTCAATCTTCCGCTTAATTAAGCGGTCTGTCCGATTGTAACCCTTGCTTTTACGCCCACCTGTGCCCTTTTCTTCAAGGTTGCCTTCGGTTTCCGCGCGATTTTTGGCATTGTAACTTGTTTTCCTAGAAACAGATAACTCTTCAACTAATTCTGAAACAGATTTTCCCAGCTTGTGATTATAATAAATTAGTTGGACTACATCAAAGCTTAATCTTATGCCAGGCATTATAAAAATTAAAGTAATTCACTTTTAGATGACATTTCTGCAAAAATTCATAAATAAATTGAAAGATATGCAAAAATAAACATGTATTAAGAGACACAAAAAGCATAGATCACAGAAGGGCACCGTTGTTTCCAAGAATTGGACCAAACAGAATTTTGAAATGCAATGTGTAAACAGTTTCTTGACAGCTTGAAAAGTGAGTCATCTTAGTTTTTGTTGTTTTTTTGTTATATATTTTTAGTTTTGTTGTTTTTTTTTTTATTATTTAATTTAAAATTAAATATTAAATAGCTTAGCATTTTAAAAATTTCGTTTATTTGAATAAAAGACTTTTATTTTTGCATCTAAAGTCAAAAAATGTAGTTTTTTCTCAGTGTGTAAAGTGTTTCTTGACAAACTGTATTCACAGAATCCAATAAATTCTATGCATTCATTTGTTAATTTTCAACTCAAAATACGCAAAATGCAATTTCCCCGCAAAGATCAACACGAAGAGAAGACAACTCGAGACAGACGCCAATATGTCGCTTGCTGGGCCGTTTCGACAGACGCATCTGCTTAGCATATCAATGTAAAATATTTGCATTTAAAGCCACTTCATAGACATTAGCAGACAGAACACACACACACACACACACGCACACCCTTCTCTCTCTTGGTGTGTGGCATCAAAGTCTTAGGTGTTATAGCCACACTCTGTCTATGTATGTGTGTGTGTGTGTGTGTGTGTGTGTGTGTGTGTGTGTGTGTGTGTGTGTGTGTATTTATGCGTCTGTTTGCACTAATTCCGCAAAACACCAACTTCCAAGTTTTTGGTCTGGCTTTGCGTTTGCTTTATGGCGGCCACACACACCACACACACACACACATAGCCCTTGGTCCGAGGGTAACGTTTGTATGTGACTTGTCTGACAATTGACGGGCAGCAGCTTTCACTTGCGGCTTATCAGAAATTCTAATTGTCGCCTGCGACAAGCCAAAAAAAAAAGAGCTTAACAAAAACACTCACACACGCACACACACTCACATGCATAGACAAGTAAAATATAAATTGAATTACATATTTTATGCAAACAGCGCAGACAGCAACGGCTCACACCTTTGCTACCTTCTACCTCTGCCCCCTCTGTCAAATCATTTTGTTAGCTGTCCTTTCGCCTTGGCTTTTACTGTTTTTTTTTCTGTTTTTCCTTTGCAACACCGAACAAAGTTTTCCGTGTCCATCAGTGTCAACAACAACAACGTGAACATTTTGGACACCCCACGATGTCCGTCTGCGACATGCGACAAATCGTCGCATTTCAGCCAAAGTGTCGCCAGTGCCAAAAGTCAAAGGGTTTTGTTCTGTTACTTCAGCTGCTCCTTCCACTCCTCTTTTGACTCCTGGTTTCCTTGTTGTTGGCTTTTCTGTATATATTTATTAAATAGTTTCCGGCAAATCCCTTTGAAGTGCTCGACAACTCCGTTTAGTCCTCGCTTTTTCCGCCCTCTTTGCAGTTATATCAATTAGCAGTCAGCTAGAGCTGCCATTTTTATGGCATACATGCTTTCTGTACAAATCCTTTTGTGTAAGGACTTTTGTCTGGATTTTAAGGACTTAAACATTTTTACTTGTTCCACAGATCAAGAACTTTGTGTAATGGCAGCAGAATTTAGAGTGCTTAAAGTGCTTTAACTTTAAGCAGTTATGGATAGGATTAAATATTTGGATTATGAAGAGTTTATAAACTTGGGAAGGTTTATCAGAGTTGTAGACTATGAAAATTATTGCGAGTTCTAACAAATTATTTGTTAAAATATAAAAAATTAAAAAAAAAAAAATTTTTTTTTTAAATTAAAAAAAAAAAAATAATTTATTTTTATAAAATATTTTTAAAAATAAAAAAAAATGTATATATTTATTTTTTAATATTTAAAAAAATCAAACAAACAAAACTTTGCTTAACAAATTTTAAAAATTAATCAAATAATTAAATTTTTAAATACTATTAATTTTAAATTTTGAAATATTTAAAAATTTAGGTTTGACCAGCTGACTTAGCTCTCAAGACTAAGATCTATTATATGTATAATGCCTCTACTATTCATAGTACTCTTATACTTATATATCTTTCTCAGCACTCTAACTACAACTCTTATAATTCTCTCATTACCTCTGCCCTCTAATTCAGTCCATGAATTATGCACGAAACACAAAAAAAAATATAGTTTTTTATTAGCATGAAAACAAATGTATTTCGTTTATGATTATTTCCGTTGATGTTGTATGTCATCAAGTTTAACGTTTTACGCAATTGTTTATTAAGCAATGAACATAAAACAAAGTAGTTATTTTGTCGGCCGTCTTGAAGCGCCGCAAGTTTAACGACTTTAGACGAACTTGAACTGGGTGAGTGACTTGAATGCCTAAATGAGTTGAGAAAAGGTTTTTTTCAGACTGAACTTGAGGCGAAGTTATTACTTGAGCTGTTCCATAAACTATAATATATATATATTTGTTATATATATTTTATATACATAAGTTTTTCTATTGCTGGTGCATTGTCCACTGCATGATATTATTATTATTAGTATTAGTATTATTATTATTATGGCTGCTATTATTACTATTTTGCGCGGATTTCCCCCACTTTGCGCACATTCTATTTCGCACATAGATAGTTGGCATGTATCTATGGCTATATTTTTCTTGGATTTGGGCCAACGAGTGTGTGAAAATAGAAAATTTTGCTTAGCATTGGAATGTGCCATGTTCCTTTTCGATGTGTCGCCGTTGTTGTTGTTGTTGTTGTTCGTAGTTTGTTTGTTTGATTTTGTTTTCATTCTCGTTTGCAGTTTGTATTTTTAAACATTTTGCAAAATGCTCCAACCTAAAGTTTGATAGCTGCAATTTGTGGCATGCACTCAAAAAAGTGCAAATCCTATTGGAATGGGGAAGTGGATTGCCGTTTGCCACTTGGCTCGGAGTATGTGTGTGTGTGTGTGTGTGTGTGGTGCGCCGTAATATCGATGTTTTCACAGTGGGCGTGGTCCGTCCGTCCGTTTTGCTCGCCTTGTTGCCAATCGGCAATCAAGAGTTTGCTTTTGCTGTTGTTGCCTTCCTCTCTGGTTTTTGTTTTCGCGCAAGTTTCGCCGAGCACTTGAAAAGTTTTGGAACGGCATCTGATATGACCTATATATATATATGTATATATATATATGCTGGAGCGTAATGTTTGCTCAATTGAATTTAATCGGATTATAGCGATAGAATGCTGCTTCTAATAGACGCGCAATTGAATTAAATTGCGCTGACAGGATAGCAGCAAATTTCGGTTAGAGTTCTAATGTAGATTAATGCGAAATCAATTAGAATCCAATTGGAAATTTGAATAAAGCAAAGATATTAGCTGGAATATATATATATATATTCATTTGAAACTTGAGCTAAAATTCTTAAACCTTTTTCAACTCAAATAACCTTTTTTTTTCTTCTTTAATTTAAATTTGATTATAAATTAAAAATTTGATCCTACTCAAATATAAATCTTTCCGAAAAAAAAGAAGGCAAATTATCTCTAACCCAAAATGTAACCTTTTCTGTTAATTTTTATTTGAATATTCATAAGTTCGGACGTAGTTTTAAAGCAGAAGCACTGAATGGCTGTATAGCTCAAAGACACCTGCCCGTTCTTGCCCACCTGTTTCCTGTGGCAAGCCCTTGAGGCGCACACACACACACACACACACACACATACACACATTAACAACCTGCCCACCCAACGACTTGGCAAGGCAATTATTAATTTTAATAAACCTGAATAAAAGGCCGAGTGGAAGCTGCCCACAGGCAACGCCTGCCTGACGGCCTCTGCCTGCTGCCTACTCCCTGTCTCAGCTCGTTCGCCTCCTGCCCGCGCGTTTTTTTGGTCTAATGATATAATTTTTCTCAGTTAACTAATTGAATACATTTGCACCAAGGCACGCAGGCGGGCGGGCGGGCAAGCGAGCGAGCGAACAGGCGAAACACATGGCGCGCTAACAAAGATTGTTAATAATGGGGCAAACAAGCGCAACGAGCACTGAAGATGGAGTTGAAGGCAGACGCCCAACTTCGATGCCTGCCACTTGAGCCAAGACATTGACAGGGCAAAGCAGAGGAGGGAGGAGGCCAAAAGGGATGCGCACAAGTTAATTTGCGGGCAAAAGAGGGGAGAGAGGGGCTGGGAGCGCTGGGACAGGCCAAGACCAAGAGACGAGCACACAAAACGACATTCCGCGGCAAAGAACTTGGGCTGGGTTCAGCTGGGTTGAGCTGAGCAGAATTGCCGAGAGTGCAGCAAAGGGAGCAACGCATTACAAATTCCATTACTTTGAGCAGCGAGAACATGACCTGATTTTTATGTAGATGTATGAGTGTATAGAACTCCCTCCCTCTCTGTCTCTCTCTGTGTGTGTGTGTGTGCTGGAAGATGCTGCGAAGCAGGAAATTAGGCAGACAGGAGAAGCTGTCGCACGCCCTAGACTGAGCTGAGTGTGTGTTTGTGTGTGTGTGCGTGCGTGCGTGGGTATTGAGCCACGTATTGAGCTAAATGTGGTGCCTGCCCCCTTTCACCCAAGCCCCACTTGTCGAGTCACGTAGCAAAAAGTTTTAAGCATCGCCACTTGCGACGTGCAATGGTCCTGCCGTGCCACCTCCGCCCCCACACACTTTAAGCGCTGTCTTGGCTATAAATTAACAAAAATGAATGGGGGCCAACATACGAATGAGTCAAAGGCCAACACGGACAGAGAGAGAGGGAGAAAGTGAGAGACTTTAAGGCCCGTATACCCTGTATTACGTAGAGATAAGTGAGTGGCGGAGGCGGCTCAGTTCAGTTCTCTTTTTGGGGTTATAAAGTGCAGTGGGTTATTGGCGCACTTTTATGACACGCAAACGCTTGTGTTCTGACCAGCATGCCACGCCCACGCCCCAACGGCCCGTACATTTCACAATGAAAGTGTGACAAGTGCGGATGACGAGGAAGGATAACCATGTGAATGTTAGAGCCTGTAACCGGTTAGGAGGCCGCTTGTTAGCTGCCTGCGGGCCTCAAAGTGCACTTTATTCAATTAAAATTGCGCACAGACAGAGAGATACCCCTACGTCTCCTCCTCCCCCTCTCGATCTGTAAATTGTTGCAAATGTAGCCCAAAAGGCAAATTGTCTGTCAGCTGAAAAAACGAAAACTAATTATGACAAGGGTGCAAAGGAGTGTGGGGGGGTGAAATATTAGCCAGGTTAATGCTAAGGGCTGAGTGGGTCGATTGATGAACCATTAGCTTAGATAAACTGACATAGTTTTTGTTGCTCTTAAATGTAATTTAAGCTAGCTAAGCATCAATTAACTAAAAACAACAAGTTTGAAGAAAAGTTTGGAATAAGAGATGGAGAGGGAGAAGTGGGATGAAGCAAAGATGAGAGCTAAAAGTAGATCAAATTTCAGTTAGGTAAATGGAATAGTGAGAGATGGAGATAGAGATAGAGATAGTGATAGAGATAGAGATAGAGATAGAGATAGAGATAGAGATGGAAGATGGAAGATGGACGATGGAAGATGGAAGATGGAAGATGGAAGATGGAAGATGGAAGATGGAAGATGGAAGATGAAAGATGAAAGATGAAAGATGAAAGATGAAAGATGAAAGATGAAAGATGAAAGATGGAAGATGGAAGATGGAAGATGGAAGATGGAAGATGGAAGATGGAAGATGGAAGATGGAAGATGGAAGATGGAAGATGGAAGATGGAAGATGGAAGATGGAAGATGGAAGATGGAAGATGGAAGATGGAAGATGGAAGATGGAAGATGGAAGATGGAAGATGGAAGATGGAAGATGGAAGATGGAAGATGGAAGATGGAAGATGGAAGATGGAAGATGGAAGATGGAAGATGGAAGATGGAAGATGGAAGATGGAAGATGGAAGATGGAAGATGGAAGATGGAAGATGGAAGATGGAAGATGGAAGATGGAAGATGGAAGATAAGAGATAGAAGATGGAAGATGGATAAAAGATAAAAGATAAAAGATAAAAGATTAGAGATAAAAGATACATGCTAAATGCTATATGCTAGATGATAAATTATAGAAAATAGAAAGAAGACAAAAGATAGTAATTAATGGATAGCAGATTGTAGTTAAAGACAAGAGAGGAATCTCTCAGACACACCTGAAATATTAATACAAATGCAAATGAGATACATTTGAATCCATATTTCTTTGTCTGACTCTGATGTTTACAGCAATTAGGCAAAATGTGTGAGAGCAGAGGAATATTTGCGTTTGCAAATGAAGTAGATAAATCTGTGTAACATAGACGCTTGCTGCACTCAAGTTAATTACATATGTATGAATATGAATTTCACTTCATAAATTGCCATTAGTTGGCAAGCGTACACAGACAGACACTCTTAATTAGGTAGCTGCTATGGATGCCGTTGACTATTAGCAGCTCACACGGCAGACGCTGATTCGAAATTCAAATTTCCGCAGGTGTTTGAGTTATGACTGACAGAGCAACAACAGCAGAGGTAGAGACAGAGGCAGAGGCAGAGCAGCATCCACAGCAGTCGGCAATGAAAATCACTCGATCTATTACAGCAATTTGCAGTTATTAATCAAAGCAATGTGCAGCAGCAACTAGACTGCTGCAGTTTCTGTCCATCAAATATGCAACAGCTGTGGCAGCAACAACAGCAACAGCAACAGCAACTGCAACAGCAACAGCAACGGCAATTGTGTAACAAGCGAGTGTTGAAGATTTACGACCTACTTTCGTATGCATGACAGCTGGAAAGCAGCCGACTGACTAACTAACCAACCAGCACAGGAAGCCACTCAACCAGTCAGCCAGGCGTAATCAACAAACACATATACGATACGACTCGATTCCTTGGCCTCCAAAAATCCTTTTTGCCAACAACAATAAACAGGGGCATATGTGGATTGTCTGATATTTGGCAATGTTGGAATACTCTTTATAGATAAATAAATGTATAAGATAAGGATAAGACAGATAAGATATAAGATAGAAGAGGGTTTAGTGCTTATAGATATAAATGCTAGATGTAGAATGTAAGAAAGTTGGGGAACAACTTCTTTATACAAAGACTCAATTTTGAGCCTATGTTTTATATAAGAGGTATATATGAAAGATATATATGAGAGGTATATATGAGAGGTATAAGAGGTATACAGTATTCCATTTCAATTTCAAGAATATATAAGAAGCTAAACAACTAAAGAATCAATAGCAGAAGTTCAACTGTTAGCTAACCTAACAGACTATAGCCCAGTTAAGTGCCTCATAAACTTAACATATATCACAAATAATCAAAGAAACTCTCAACAAACTTAACAAAGTAACAGTGATACTCTAAGTGCAGAGTATTTATACACGTGCAATCAAATTGCGTGTCATAATAAACCAAAGAAATGTCTGTAGAAGTTGCTTCTGCCACTGCGCTGCAGCCTGTGTGTGTGTGTGTGTGAAGGCAGTCAGGCCGGCTGGTAGCTTAACCCACAGCGAACTGTTTTGCATTACTCATTTGACACTTTGTCTATCCGAATTGTAGCACCTGCTGCTGCCAGAAAACCTCATGGCCCAACGAGTCGAAGATGGCAACAGAAGCCGCAGACGAACTTTTGGAGTTGGTCTGCGTGGAAGACGTTGATGAACGGTCTGGTAACTGGTCTGGCTCTCTCGAGTGTGTGTGTTGTGGCAGGCAGACGAGGCATACAATTTAATCCTTCATAGCACAGACATGCAACGCGATGTGGCAAGCAACATAGAGAGGGAGAGTGAGGCCGTGTGTATGTGTGCAGCTTGATATAAATCTCAAGAGCTGGCTGCCATGCACAACATGGCAACCACTAATTGAAGTGAAAAGAAAAGGCAGCCAGCAAATGATGTTAGATGAGCAGATCCCCAGCTATAGTTTAAAGCTCTCTGATAAGCAACCAGCACGAATGCCCTCCATATGGAGAGTGTGTGTTGGTTTTTTTTTTCAGTTTTAATTAACATGTGGCATGAGCAAAGAAAAAGCATTGCAGTTGCAGCTTGTTGCTCAGCCTCTGCTTCGACACTCAATCAGCAAATATATATATATACTATATACATATATATATATTTAAAAACTTGCCAACACAAATGCATACTAATTGGGGTTAACAAGCCAAGCGGATATACCAGGCCAGAACTTTGCAAAGTTTTTCAACTCTTCGTACTCGGCCGGCAGCTAATTTCGTTTTCCATACTTTTCTTTTCTTTCCTTTTTTTTAAGCCAACTCAAGTTTTAAAGGCCATGCAAATTTCATGCCCAAAATGAGCCGCAATTTTCTGTTGATAAATTTTCTTTCTGAAATTTCCTTGTTTTTTTCTTAAATATTTTAAAATACATTTTAAATATTCTGTCGCTTTGGCTTTGTCTCTATACATATTGTAAATTTCTTTCTTTTATTTAATAAGTTTACATGCTGTGCGAGATTGCTTTTAAAACGTATTTGCAGTCTATTTGGCGGCCTTAACCCTTATGTTGTTTATATTTATTGGCTTAAGTTAGGGACTTAAGTATTTGCTGTTGATAGTGTTACATATTTAATTTAAATATATTTTTTTATATTTAATTATATAAATACTACTTATTTAAATTATATAAATGATTTTTTGTTCATATATATATTTTTATTTTATTTTATTAAATATAAATTTAATGTAATAAAAATTTTTCAAACTCATATAATTTTTTTATTTATATATTTTCTTATTAATATTTTTATATATATTTATTTTAATCATATTTTATTTATATAATTATTTAAATTATCAGCTTAAGAAATAAATTAAATTGAAATAAAATTTCTTTAAAATATATAATGAAAATGCTTCATGTTATCTTTTTATATTTTATTTACATATTTATTAGATATATATTTATATTAATTATTAATTAAAGTAACAACTATAAACCTCCTTTGTTAGTCAATTAAAATCACCCATAAAAGTAATCCAGTTCAATGGGTTCGAAACCAACCCGCAGCATGCAACAGCGGGTTAAAGCTGGATTGTTGCGGCAGCAGCAGCAGCACCAGCACCAGCAACATCAGCTCAACTCAATTATAATCCATTTCGAATGCAACACAAATCCAAGCGGATGGATGCCAGAGGCCTCGACATGCTGCGACAGCTGAGTCAACCTTGACATTAGCCTTGCCGCAGGGCAAACAAAGCCAACGTCGACTGACAGCAGCTGGCGGGGCAGCTCGTCTAAGCGACTATGCAGCGCCCCCCCTCTGTCCGCTGTCTGGCTGTGGCTCACTGAGTCACTGTGTGAAAGAGAGAGAGGGAGAGCAAATGGGAGGCGTGGCACGTAAATAAAATGCCAATGATAAAAGCGAGAAGAGGCATGCTGAAAGTCGTCAACGTCAGTCAACGAGCTGATTGAATGCGGCATACAAAAGGCAGCAAGTAGAGCAAGAGAGAAAGAGACAGACAGAGAGAGAGAGAGAGAGAGGGGAAGAGAGAGGAACAGAGCTGCATATATACACAGTGTAGGATAGGCCAACACAATTCACAATTATGATATGCAAATTTACTGGCAAAATATTCATATAAATTGTGCCGCCCGGCCGCAATGCAGAAATTTATTGTACGAGACAGAGGCCGAGGCAGAGCCCGAGTGTTGGTCAGACATTTGAGATAAATGGGAAACTGCTTTCGCCAAGGATAAAATATCTTTTCGTATCTTATGCGCATAATTGAAAGGCAAATGTTATGCAAGTTCATTGCAGTGACGCCCACTAATTGCAATGGCAATGGCAGTAGCAATTGCAGCTATCGATTGAAATTGCAATCACATTTCCTTTTGACTTCAACTCAATTGCCATTTAGATAAAGACTTTTCTCTGGTTAAATGTGCGATTTAGATGTAAAATATATAACAATTTGTCGATTGTGTAAAATTGCATTTCAATTTAATTTGCAAATCAAAATTTTGCTTTTACTTATGAATTTAATTGGAAATGGGTTTCTGGCTGGGACAATGACATGAAATGGTCTAAATCTAATTGGAGTTTGCTGGAAGTACAAAAATAAACAAGTTTTTCATAACAATGTTTATTAAATTACAGTTAACTATCGTTTAGTAATTAAAAATAAAATTGATAAATGAATATATGGAAAAATTTATATATAAAAGAAATAGATTTAGCTGATATATATTTGAAAACAATTATTATAAATTAAAAGCCTCAAGAATTCAAGTAATATTTAGATTAAATTATATTAAAAAATTAAAAATTTAAATTTAATTTATTTTAAAATATTTTTTATATAATTTAATTTGTATAAAAATTATATTAATATTAAATTAAATTATGTAAAAAATATAATTTGCATAAAATATTTTAAAATGCATATAAAAAGTCATGTAGCATCTAGAAAGATGTCTCTATAAAATATACAAATTTATATTTATATTAAAAATTACTGAATATCTAAAAAAAAATGCCAATAAATAAAAAACTTTGAAATTTAGTTAAAAAATAAATTAGGATCTAAAATAAACTATATAAATTATATTATATATTAAAAATATATATATGTACAATATATTTCTATAATAATATTAAAAATCATATTAATATAATATCATATAAGTACAATCTATATATAAAATAGATTATATGTCAAAATAATTTCAATACATTATAAAGATATATATAAATGTATACAAAAGTGTTCAAAAAAAAAGATTTTGAAATTTTATTTTTAGATTTTTTCTTTGTTTTCATTGTCTTTCCAATGCCTTTGTAGCTCAGCGAAGATTTTAATTTCAGCATATAATTATAATCAAAATTACATATTGCTATTATTGTGTTATATATAAATAGCTTTGCTTTTATATAAGATATTGTATATACTTTATATACTTACTTTATACACTAAAGTTCAACCAAAGTTTCATTCGACCTGAAGCCCATTTTAGACCTTTGCTTTAGTCCAGTCAATGTTTGTTAACTTCTTTTTGCAGTCCTTCAATCACTCATTTCTCTGCTCTTCATCATTCTTTTATACTTAAAAGTTGCACTGACTGAGCTGCCTATAACTATTTATACCTAAAAAGCTATCAACTTTTTACAACTTAAATAACTTTTTTTTTACTAAAAGTTAAAAGTTAAATAAACTTTTCAAAACTTTAAATACTAAAAAAAATTATAAACTAAAAAAATAAATTACATTTTTATTATAATGTAATTAGAAATTTTAATATACAAACTCAACTATTTTTGCACATTTCAATTAAAGGTTTTTTTTTATGCTTTTCCATTACAGGTGAGTGTTATGTCAATTGCAGTTCTAAACTCTTTACTCTAATCAACTAATGGCACTTGGAGTTGGGTAAGCTTTATGCATATGCTGACAATTGTCTGCCAGTTCAACTTGTTGTTGTTTGTTTTTTTTTTCTCCTTTTTTTTTTACGTTTGTTTTTTCAAGGACATGCATTCATCACGCTGTAGTTGAGTGAAAAAGTGCTCGAAACAGCCATAAAGCGTGGCCCATAACGAGCCATGACCAAACAGCGAACCAAACCCAAACCCAAACCCAAACCCAAAGCCAAAGCCAGCCAAACAGCCATTCAAACAGACCAGTCAACAAACCCATTAAACACCATTTATAACTCTCAGACCTCCAAACAATGTGGATGATGTGGCGAAATCGCAAGGACCGACTGCCCTGACAGCCAGCCAGCCTTTCAGCCTGCGAAAAACTTTCATTATGCCATTTTTATTGTCCTGGCGACCATTCAGTGCCTGCATGAGCTTGTTGCTGTTGTTGTTGTTGTTTGTTTGTTTGGTATAGAAAATGGCAGCTATGCTGGCTGGCTGGCTGACTGGCTGGCCAACAGCCTCGCAACGGGCATCGCAATGTCAAACGCGCATTTACCGCTCACTGTCATATGTATATACATATGTGTGTGTGTGTAAGCTGCCAGATGCCAACTGACTAAAAGCGAAGGCGACAACAACAACAACAACAACAACAAGACGAAGCAGAACAACAGGAACCAACAGTAAAGTCATGTCAGGCAGCAGCAGCAGCAGCAGCAGCAGCCAAAACAAGCCAAAAACAATAACAAATGGCAAAGTTTTTTGTCGCCTTGTTTGTGTGCAGCTGACTCGCTCACTCTTACACACACACACATACACTCACTCATTCACTCATTCGTCCAGCTCACCCACGCTACTCTCCCACTCTCTCTTGCTCTCTTTGGTTTTCGGTTTCCTTTTTGATGCCTTGACAATGGCGTTGATAATTATTATTAGTTTTATTATGTAACTTTACAGCTTCGCTTCGCTGTTGTTTTTGCCATAGCTGCGCTCTGTGGCTTCTGTTTACATGCGCTTTGTGTCGCTCTTTCGGCTAGTTACAGTTAGTCAAGCCATAGAGATAGAGAGTAGAGAGCAGCGAGTGAATGAGTGAGTGGGTTGTTGTCTGCTCGCTCACTCCTTTGTGTTGACAAACTATAAAGTTGAGTCTTTGTCACATTTGTGATGTAACTGGAATTATAATTATTTGCTAATTAGACATGCAATTCAGTCAAAGATACGAAAGATAGAGAGAGAGAGAGAGAGAGAGAGAGAGAGAGAGAGAGAGAGAGAGAGAGAGAGAGAGAGAGAGAGCGAACATTGTTGAGATTCAATGTGCGCGATTCTAATTGGATTATTTCATTTGAATGCGGTTATTGGAAAACTGTCGTAGCTTGGGTTAAACTGAAGTGATTTTGAAGGGGATTAAGAATTTGAATTTGTTTTGAGCTGTAAACAAATTTTATAATTAAATTAAATTTTTAATTAAGTTTTTTGGGAAAAATTGAAATGATTTTTAATATTTTAATTTATTTCTTTTTTTATTAAACTAAAAAAAAAATTTTTTTTATATTAAAATTTTTTTTAAAATTTCATAATCTAGTTTTAATTTTGTTATGGAAAATAGTGACTATATAAAGATTTTTGTATTTATTACATTCAAAAAGACTAAATTTGTTACTTTTGATGTTTTGAAGCCTATCAAAAGCATTCTCTAAGCTTAAAAATCAATTGGCCTTTGCCAAAACTCGATCTTTCAATCAATACTCGATTTAAACCTGAAAAAAACATATTTTTATGTCAATTGCCTTAAGAATGTTATAAAGTATTCATAACCTAGCCAACATTTATGTGCTATCTCACTTTCTCTTCATTCTCTCTCTTCCCTCACTGTTTTTCATTCATTGTTTGATCTATAGTTAATGATCTTCTTAACTTTTCTCCCCATCAACTCAATTTGTCTGATTTTCGCTATCAAAAACCTGGCCCATGGCGAACTCATTAAAAACCCTTGAGCTTTGCCCATTTGGAAGCTTACATGATGTTGTAAATTGCGACAGCTCAATTATGTCAGAAATTTACTGGGCTCAGGCTCTGGAGCCATAAATGGCACAAACTGCTGCAAAAGAATGCAGCTGGAGTAGCTGGCTGATGGGGGAGGCAGTTGGCGGGGCAAGCCAAATGGCCCGGGCCTGGCCTGCTGGCTTCTGTGGCAAGCAGGCGGCAAAGAAAATTAAAAGCCATTGCAATCGAGAATACACAAAAGGGTTAAATGGCTTAAACGCTATGGTAGTAAAGGGGCCGAGGGGCGATGGGCGTGGCCAAGTGGCCAATAAAAAGCGTAAGTTATGTGGCGGGGGCGAAAGCAGGCGCTGAGCAATAAATTGATTGTGGCACACACACGCAGTGCAACATGCCACATGCAAAAGAAAAAAAATAAATAATTGAAAACAAGACAAAACACAGAGAGAGAGAGAGAGAGAGAGCGAGAAAACCCCATTCGAATCTCAGTTGCAATGCGGCCCACGTGGCGTATGAGTGACGCGAATTTATGTTCGCTGTCCGAAAGCGCAACTTGCCACACGTTCTAATCAGTGAGTGCAACAGCGAGTGGCGGGCAACTGGTTCGCCTAGCCGCAGCAGAACCAGTTCAACCACAATTCCTGTGCGTCCCTCTCTCTCTCTATATATATCTCTCTCTTTCTGTTTCTTCTAATAGCTGCAAGTTGTTCACCTTCAACGTCCTTTAAGCTGAGCTGGGGCTGGGGCTGGAGCTGGGCACTTGAAGCAAATGCCACACAAAGCCAACGAATCAACAGCAGTGTGTGGCAGTGACTGTGTGGCTGTGGCTGTCTGCCTCTGCAATTACAATTCAATTAATGCGCTTAGCGCAATTTTTTACAGTGTAGTAAACACATGATAAGACGCAGAGCACGAAATGCAGAGTCCAAGAATTCTGCATTTAATCGCCGACTCAAAAGTTAAACGACCGCGCAAGTTCTGAGGCGGTTAGGGGGGGTGAGCAGCTGAGCAGTTGGGCGTGGCAATGGGGAGGCATGCCTCTCGTAATCAGCTCATGTGTGAGCCTCAAGACGACGACGTCGTCTCGTATGTTATAAAGCCAAAGAAAATGGCAGCGGCAGGCCCTTAACTTCCACTTCACATGCATCCTTATGGCTGCGCGTTGTTGTTGTTGTTATATCTGATGGCTGAATGCCATGCAACACACACATACACACACATACACACACACACATACACACGCACGTCATGGGTGTCGTTTTTCAGCCTCTTATGTGGGTGCGCGCAGCCAGGAAACAGCAGCTGAGGCGGAAGAGATAGGGGAAGAGAGAGAGAGAGAGGGCGACAGGGGCTTTTCAGGCTATGGATGTAATACGACTGCAATACGAAAAACAACAACAACAACAAAAACTAAATAACTGCACAATGAACGGTTTTAAATTGCATTCTATTTAATTAAGCCCGAAGTGGCAAATGTGAGACAAGCGCCCACAATTGTTGCCAACTTTTGTGTCTTCTATTCATAGCCCAAAGGCGATAATTTAATATAGAAATATTTTATATAATAATATATAATAAATATAGATATTTGGAATAGAAAATGAATCACAAACATGCTACTGCAGCTGGATTTTCTCAATTGAAAATAAAAATATAACAACTTTTGTTGGTTTCTGTTGTTCTATCAGCGCTCTATTTAAAACTTTCGAAACTTTTGTCTAGGTTTTTAAATTGTTTTAATTTTGAAAATTAAAAAAAAAAAAATAAATAAAAAAATTTAAAATAAAATAAACAAGTAAGAAAGCTCTAGTCGGCGGTACCCGACTAGGAGATCCCCTGAACCCTGCGAAAAGCCGGTATTCCAAATATTCTATGCTTATTTAACATACACGCATACACATACGCATAAGAACGCGTTCTGCTGACTGCGCAGTTAGCGCAGCGACTGAGCGTGGCCTGCTCTCATAAGGCTGCGCTCATAGGCTTTACTAAGGGAAATGAAATGTTTAATAACTTCTTTTGTAGATGGAGTTTCTTAATCAAACTTTCAGAGCGTGATTCTGTCATTTATATGTATGCATTTGCTAAAGCACAAGTCTCTAGTATTTGTAATACGGGTTTTACAAGTTTGGGGGGAAGGGAAAGAAAGGGGGGATGGTATCTAAAATGTGACAAAAATCAAAATTGTATAAACTCTATATCATGCTAAATACAAAATTTGGAAACTCTAGCTCTTAAGATGTGGGAGATATAAATTTATAGCTGAATTTCGATAACGTTTAAAATCGATAACTTTAAAACGATCAAATTTATCGATTTTTTGAAACAAACTCGATCTGCGCGTGCTATACACGGATCTACATAAAAAATTTCAAGTCTCTAGCTCTTATAGATTCTGAGATCGACGCGTTCAAACATACGGACAGACGGACAGACGGACGGACGGACGGACGGACGGACGGACAGACGGACAGGGCTAAATCGACTCGGCTTGTCACCCTGATCAAGAATATATATACTTTATGGGGTCTGCCACGCCTCCTTCTGCCTGTTACATACATTTCAACAAAACCATTATACCCTGATTTCCCATTTTCAATGGGTTCAGGGTATAAAAAGTTCAAAAGAAAATTTAAAAAAAAAACTACAAAATTACAAAAAAAAAATTAAAAAAAAAACATTCTAATTAAAAAATTCAAAATAAACAAAAAATTCGAAATATAAAAAAAATTCAAAAAAAAATTTTTTTTTTTTTTAAATAAAATAAACAAAATTTTTCAAATATTAAATAAAAAAGTAAAATTTTTGTTATTAAAACCAAACAAAAAAAATTTGTATAGTAAAAATTATGAAAATAAATAAATAAATTAAATAAATGAAAGATTAAAAGTAAAATTTAGTTACTCAAAATTTCGCTCATTTGGAGCAATAGAAGGATAGAGTTATCAGGGATATAGAAGGACAGAGCTATACAAATTTTTATAAAAGTTTCATCGATTTTGGCAGCATTTTCATTAGTGAAATAAACTTTTAAAAACATACAAATTGTATACACAAATTGAAATCTAATACAATTCACAAATTTAATGACTTAAATTCAAACTTAAAAAACCCTAATAAAAGTTTATATATCCTTCACTTTTCAGCTCTGAATTTTTCTCTTGCATATTAATTTAATTAAAATTTCCAAATGAATTTGATATTCAAGTTTTTTTCTCAATATTCATTTACATTTTATTAACTACACTTCCATAGAGCTCAAAGCTGTATACAACATGCAACATTGAACAGCTTGAACTGTAAATAAATAAAAAATATAGAGAATTCCCAATAATGCCGGCACAACTCGACGCCCACTCAGAGTTCGAATTGCCGTTTAGTCTCAAAAGCACAAACTTCCGGTTGTTTTTTGTTTTTTTGTTTTTTATACTATTTGCTGCAGTTTTTTAGAAATTGAAAGGGGAGCAGCGAGCACAACATGCAAAATACCCTCGAAAAAGACTCAGTAAACATATATATATTTTGTGTGTTGAGTCATCAAAGTGTGCGCGTCGTGAGAACATGAATCCAATTCAGAACTGAAACCGAAAACAAACAAAACAGTTTAATGGGCTGCCCCTTGCAAGAGCGAGACAGACAGAGAGAGCGAGAGAGAGAGAGAGGGGGCATAGATGGGACTACACAGGTTCCCCTTCATGCAACATGTGTGAGTCGGCAAAGCTGTGAACTCTTCAGTATTTCAATTTCAATTTCAATTTGAATTTGCATAAAAAGCGGAAGTCATTTGCCTGCTGTCGCTAGAGGAACTGGCAGTTGAACTGGAATGCGAACTGGAACTGGAACTGGCAACCGGTCAGCCGCAGCTTCCGCTCTGCCAAGTGTCCACAAAGATGTCTCAAGCACTTTAATTGCCTGCTCGTCTCGCCTCGAGGCGCTGCACATAATTTGTTGGTTCCAAAACTCATTTCTTGGCGCAAATTCAATATAGCAAATTGTCGGCCCCCCCTTAGAAAACTTTTGTTTGCCACTGCCCCCGCCACTGTAAAGTGAATCTCGTTTTGCATAATTAGACAATTAGCAGCAAACCTAAAACCAAAAATTCAACTCAACTTTGATCCTCGACTGCCTACACTGAAAAATTTGCCCCTTTCAAGTCTTCGTCTGCTTTTTTGTTGATTTTACTGCAACTTTGCAGCTCATAAAAATGCAGCCCTTATCCCCCCCCATATACCCCATGTCCTCCACATATTCCTCCCTTGCCTTGATGCAACTTTGAAGCAGACCGCAAATCTTTCTGTGCATCTTAGGTTGAAACTGTTTTAGAACTGAGGTTTGCAACTTTGGCTTTTGTGTTTATTTGTTTTGTATCTTGTTGTCGGTGGGAATACCCTGTAATAGTAAAGTACATTTGAAGGGGTGTACTTGAAAATGGAATGTATATAAGAGAGGGCAGCTTTGCCTCTTGGAATTTGTTCTTATTGAGATCAGAGGCTTTGCATAATTTCTCATTACAGGGTATCAGCAAGTCAAGCAACAGCTTTTTGTAGATTATAATCAATTAGATTCTTATGTAACTATAGGTTCTGCTTCTTCTCTGCTCTGTTTTTTGTGTTTCAAGTACATTTTGCATTACAGGGTATCAGCTAGTCGAGCAGCAGCCTGTTACTTGCTCTAATATACATCATTCTGCTGGTTTAGCTAAATGCAACTTTGTTCTACTTATTAATTTGTGTGCTTTACACATTTTGCAACACTTACAGGGTATCAGCTAGTTGAGCAGCAGCTAGTTTTGTCATAGGACATGCTATATATGAGTAAAAGTTTATAAAAGCTAAAGTTTTTCAAAGCTTCTTTGATTTAAGTGTAAGTTTTAACATTTCTAGGGTATCACGTAGTCCAGCAACAGCCAATTTCATCATTTGATATGCTCTACATGAGTAAAAGTTTATAAAATTTCAACTTTTTCATGGCTTCTTTGATTTGAGTGAAAGTTTTAACATTTCTAGGGTATCGGCTAGTCGATCAGCTGGCAATTTGCTAACTGTGCAAGGCAAAGTATATGAAAAATAAATATCAGAGAGTTTCGAGTTATGAAATTTATTAGCTGCAAATGCTGTTTTGTAGTTTCAGTTCATGTTGTTGTTGTCGTTGTTGTTGTTGTTGTTGTTGTTGTTGTTGTTGTTGTTGTTCTGATTGTTGTTGTTGTTAGTTATCTGTGTCTGCTGGGGTCGCTCACTTCTCTTGGTTTGCTCAGTTTTTAACGGGAAGTGTTGCACATTAAAAATTTATTGTATACACAAGAATTTTCTTCGAATTTGTTGCCTTCAGTCGTTTGCTTGATTAATGAACTTGTTTGCTGTTGCTGCTGCTCCTTGTTGTTGTTGTTGTTGTTGTTGTTGTTTGCTTAAAGGTCTTAGAGAATCATTTGATTGGATTTGCACAAATATTTGAGCTGATTAAGTTGTGGCCATATTTATGAAGCAATTGCAGCAATCAGCAGATGAAATATGTTTTCAAAGAAAATTTTGTATGTAAATCCTTAAAAATATGTGAAAGAGTATGTTAGGAGAATGTTAAGAGCATGTTAAGAGAATGTTAATAGTATGTTAAGAGTATGTATATGCCATAATATATACAATTAAGGACTTTCTTAAATGGAATAGACTTAAGTCTGTATACGAAAGTGTATTTTATATTTTCAAGCAGCAAGAAAAAGTCACAGAGATACTTTCTAAACAGAACTCGTACAGTTTATAACAGAGCTACTAATAGAGTTTTGATATAAAAACATTGCCCAGTTTTAAACATATTTTTATGAATTTTAAGCTGACGGCAGTATACATATCTATCTTTCCGACTTCCAGCTTTCTTTAGTTCAATTTCATTATTTTCTTGAAAGTTCAATTGAAATTATTAACATTTCTTAAACACTTTTTATAGAGCTTAAAAAATAACCGCAAACAAAGTGCAATTTATAAACTTTAACCACAAAATGATTTTTAGATTAAAAATTTATGAAAAAAGGTTTAACTAATCATAATTTGATTTATTTATATATTTTTAACAATTTAAATAAATGTTGCTCAAATATCTAAAATAAATTTTTTTTACATTTTCCAATTCAATGTGAATCATCATCATTAAGCAATTGAAGCATTGCTCATTATTTATACATATTATATATATATTATATATATATTATATATACATATTAAACTCTACTTATTTTCCTTTTTAACAAATATCTATTACTTTAATTAAAGTTTTCACCACATAATTTAGTTAATTAAGCTTTAATTTGTTAACACATAATCTGATTTAACTAAGCTCAAGCCATGCGCAGCTAAACTAAATCAATTCAATGCTTGCCAAACTGCCAAACCGCAGCTTATCAGTTGCAACCAAACCGCAAATGCCCAAAACACGCACACAGGGATACATTACACACACACACACACACATACACTACACTACACTCACACTGATTCACAGCTGAACAAACATTTTTGTTGTTGTTCGCTTTGAATTATGATTTTTTGTGGTTCGCGGCGTTGCCAGCGACATTTGACCAAAAAACATAAAAATCTGGCAACGCTGTGCGGCATGTTTGTAAACGGTTTGGCCGCAGTTTGTTTTTAGATGCTAGATGCCACGCCCACTTGCCCATTTGTGCAAACTTTTAATGCCAAGTTAATGCGAATCATTAGCAAAAGTGCGTTGGTAGAGGGAGGAGGAAGAGGAGGAGGCGATGGGCAAGGGTTGGGGGTAGAAGTAGTGATTGGACAAATTGAACCAGTTCAGTTTGCAAATATGTGACAAAGTGAGTGAGAGTGAGGCAGAGAGAGAGAGTGTAAGAGTGACAGAGAGAGAGGGAAGCGTGTTAAATGTGAGTCAATTACGTGAATATTGCAGCAGCTGCCACTGCTAGAGTGTGAGTGAGAGTGTGTCTATGTGTGTGTGTGAGTGTATCTGTATGTGTATATCTCTCTCTCTCTCTGTGTATGTCCAGCATATGTATTTGCTCCAATTTCAGTTATTTGTTGTTATTTGAGGCTTTCGTATTGATTTTATGAGCAAACATTTTGTAAATGTTTTCATTATGCTCGCAGCTAACTTTGATTACGGCCTTCCAGCTTAATAAACTTTTTGCCGCATTTATTATTTAAATGATTTTATGTGTGAGTATGTGCAAGTGTGTGTGTGTGTGTGCGTGTGTGGCTGTCGTGTGTGTGTGTCGTGTCGAAGGGGGCAAACAAATTTGGGGCAACATTTCGTAGTCGAGCATCGCTTCAAAAGTCAATTAAGTGCGGACATTGGCAAGCAGCAACACACAGACGCCCCAAGTGCCAAATATGCCACGCCCACATTTGCCCTTAATGGCCGCCCCATACCGCCAGTCGATTTTGTGGCTTCATCTAGAGTTGGGGCTGCTGCGGCTGCCTTAATCCATTTCGATTTGCAATAAATTCATTTTGTTTATTCACATTTCGTATGCTCAACATTTGACACACACACAAAGAGGAGCAGAAGAAAACTGGAAATATTCAGTTGGCAGGACTCGAAAATGGGGAGATTACTGGGTAGATAGAATGAATGCCTCGAGAGAGGTTTCTATAGATCTATGTATATTGATATAGTATTTGTTATGTGTGTTAGAGAGTAAGTCTTATACTCTTAAGCTACTCTTATACCTGGTTTTTTTCGTAATTGTTAGAGTTGATCTTCCGTTAAGAGATAGTTAAACATTGAGGGTGTTTTGAGGGGTGTTGGATTTCTATTACTACTTTTTTGTTCCACTACTATTTCTACTACTATCTGTGCTATTACTGTGCTATTACTACTGTTTTTACTACTTCTAATATTACTTATCTTACTACTACTATTTCTACTATTACTACTATTTCCACTACTACTACTACTATGTATTTTATTACGACAACTACTATTACTACTTATTTCTACTTCTACTACTATTTATTTTACTACTACTAATACTACTTATTTTAGTACTACTACTATTTCTATTACTAGTACTGCTAATATGCATTTTACTACTACTACTACTACTACCACGACTACTACTACTTAGGACTTCAATATTACTACTACTAATACTTTCTACTACTTATTTTACTACTACTATTTCTACTACATAATTTACTAATACTATTTCTACTGCTACTCCTATTTCTACTTCTTATTTTACTACTACTATTCCTACTACTATTACTATTTCTACTACTACTTTTACTACAATTATTACCTCTACTACTATTTCTAGCTACTATTACTATTACTATTTTTACTACGTCTATTATTTCTACTACTACTACTACTACTAACTACTCCTTCCACTTCAGAATCTACTACTTTTACTACTTTTTCTATAACTTCTAGGGTTTCTTCCACTATTTATACATTTTATCTTATTTATAATGATAGTCATTTGTAGGCTACCTCTATGTCTGCTTATCTCTAGGACTCTAACTACTACTATTCATACTGCTTCTCCTGCATCTTTAACTTTTCTTACCACTTTGTCGCCATTTAAACCAATAAGTACTACGATTTTACTACTACATAAAGTATATGAAATTTTAGTGTAGCAGAAAAATGCATACACTTATACTACTTTATTATTATTGACTCCAACTACAATTTTTTCCTCAATCTTATCTATTTGTACACTATGAAATGCTTTCAGAAGTCATTTCCCCTCCTCTCCCTCTCTCCCTTTCTCTCTCTCTCTTTACCCCTCTAAAGGGTATTTCGTAGTCATTTCCTAGCCGAAATTCCACACTTTTGTGGGTTACTTTTTGGTCTATTTGGCTTTTGGGTTTTGTGGGATGGGCGTGGCATGGTTGGATTTCGACACACGTCGTTTTCCATTAAATTTGCCAGGAGATAAACGAAAAATGTCGAGCAAAAGTTTTTCTTTCAGCCCAAAAACTCACGTGAGATTTGCTTTGCCGAGCAACGACATATCAAAGGGGGCAGGAGAGGGGAGGGGGCGTGTGGGGGGGTGGGCAACTTACACACGCATGCATATTTAAATATATGTGCAAAGGGGAAGAGAGAGAGAGAGAGAGAGAGATGGAGAGGGAGAGGGGGATGGTTGGTCTGACACTGGACCACGTGGCGTATGCGTAATGTGGCGTGCGCTGGCACCCAAAGGACTCGCAATATTTTCCTTTTTGCGTTTACTTTTTCGTGCTGTTGCACATTGAAAGATAAAAAGCAAAAGTTAAAACCAATTCGCACGCAATTCTCGCCCACTGTCTGGCAAGCTACGACGCCCCAATGCTGCCCTTCGGGGAGCTGGAGTGCGTGTCGCCGACTCGAGGAGCTGAGCTGAGCTAGGAGCTTCGCCTCACCTGAGCCTAAACAAATGCAACACTTTGTTTTAACAGGCGAGGCATGACTACAAATTTATTTGTTTGCCTTTTGCTCTGGCCCAGGTGCGGCTGTGTGGTTGGGCCCGCGGGGCGTTCAAATGCAAAGTAGCTCGACTCTGAAATGGGGCCAGAAAAAACCAACCGAGAACATGAAAAAAAGGTTGCATAATTGAAAGAAAACTTTGGAAACTCTGGCAGTGATTAGGGTGTCCGATAAGACGGCGGGGATTAGCTGCCCGCGGGGCGAAGCTGACGAAAAGATTAATGACTCTGAACGGAACTTGTGCGTGTGTGGACTTTAAAGAACTTTTGCGCTGGCACTTGGTTCGCTGCGGTCAACAAATTCAGTTCATTTCCCATACAGATTGAAATTAAAAAGTAGTTTGATCTAGGTTCAAAACTATAGGAAAAAGGAAATTTGTGGAACTGGTAACTGGAGGGGAAAAACTAATATTGTAAATGAACTAAAAATGATTTGCTGAACAAGTGCTCGTTATGCAATGAAATCAGTATAGAACTACAGAGTGAAGGTGTTATGGAAACAAGTTCAAAACTGAACATAGTAAAGGTGTAATGGGAACTAGTTCATAGTTGAACATAGTAAAGGTGTAATGGGAACTAGTTCTTAACGAAATACACTAAAAGTTGAATGTAAACTACTTTGAATTGAAGTAAGGAGATGATTTATGCTAAGGCTTTTAAAGGTGGAACTAGTTCATAACTGAACATATATATAAAAGTTTAATTTTAGAAGTAGTTCTCCAAGAATATCATATTTGCATAGACTGAACTAGAACTTTTGAGCTAGTTTAAATAGTCTGAACTAGAAAAGTTGGATCTAGTTCCAATAGTCTGAACTAGCTTAAAAGTAATAAGAGCTTGAACTAGTTCAAAAGTTCTTAACTTAAAATGAAAGCAATTCAATTTGAAATTGGATCTTGAATAAGACCTAATCTAGATCCAGCTCAAATCGTACTAGTTCCACTTTGTAATCATATAAAACTACACAACAGTTATTGTGCAGTTCACATTGGAGCTAGTTCGCAAAGCACCTTCCACTTGAAATCAGCAAATCGAGTTTTTCATTTAATTTACTTTTCCTTTTTTTATTAATGCCATAAAGTCGAAGCTCGAATCTCTAACCTACGTTACGTATGAGGTTTGGTTGTGTTTAGCGGGTTTTACGGTACTCGGGGTCATATCTTTTTATGGCTCACAGTCACAATCAAATGGCCATTGGCTAAAGCTCAAAGCGGGCAGAAGCCAACAGGAGGTCGCCTAATCAAATTTGCGCAATTCGCTTCCTGCGGCTCCAACTTTCGGTTCCTGTGCTCCCTTCTGTCTCTCTCTCCCTCTCTCGCTCGCACACCTGGGGCTTGCACGTTTCGCAACAATTTCGTTGGCTCTGTTGCTCTTTTCTTTTTGTTGCTGTTGTTATTCCCAAGCTTTTAATAACTGAACAAGCCGCTCATTAATAATTTAAAATAGAGCAAAAATATGCGCGCTTCTCTTTTGCCAGCTGTGCTGCGCTGTTGTTGTTGTTGTTGTGAGTAGTCCCAAACGACTGCGTTGGCCCAGTGGCGCGTGGTCGTGGTGAATTTCAAACTTGTGGATGCCAATGCACAGCAAACAAAATAAGAGCGCGAGAGAGAGTAAGAGAGCGCAAACTGCTACTGCTGGTGCTGCTGCTGTTGCTTGCTCTCTCGCTGCTCGCTCTTTGCATTGGCATTCGTAGCGCATTCCTTAAGCACACACACACGCACACTAGTGCATGCTCGGCTATGTTTGTGGGATGCCTTCGCAGACAGCGACTCGTTGCCACCACGCTGCCCATTCCACCGCACCTCAGCACTCCCCTCGCCCACACGCTCAACTGATGATTCATGCTTTCTGACTCTGTGTGTGCGTGTGTGTGTGTGTGTGTGTGTGTGTGTGTGTGGATGCTGATTGCTGTTTGTGGTTGTTGTTGTTGTTGTTGTTGTAATGCTTAAATAATTTATGATGCTCGACACTCATAGAGCAGCAGCAGAGGGGCAGCGGCAGCGTCAGCAGCAGCATTTGTTTTGTTTTATATTGAATTTTTATTTGTTTACTTTTTGCTGCCGCTGTCGCTGTCGACTGCACAGCCAGCGCTGCAGTGACGTAAGTAACGCAAAGCTGCGCAGCTGTTAAAATAGCACACAACAACAGCAACAACAACTACAACAACAAGCTTTGCCGGCTGCGCTTACTGAATGAAATACTTTTAATAGTACGACTCAAAACTCACCACAGCAGCGCCGGCCCAATGCAAGCAAGCCACTTGCTGACGTCGCAACGCGTCGCTGCAACTGTTGTTACGTTTAGCCCAACGCTCAGTTCACAATTGAACGCTAACCGTGTCTGACGCGTCGCGCTCTGCCGAACTAACGTTAGCATCTGTGTGACGTTAGCTAACGCTCTCGCTCGCTAGTTAGCTCTTGCTCTCACTGTCAAGTGGCTCCCAAACCTGTGACGCTGTGCGTTGTACGTCATAATATTTTGTTACGTGCTGCTGCTGCCGTTGCTGGTGCTTCCGTTCGTAGTTCAGTCGCATTTGCCGCAGCATCATAAATCAACACTAAACAACAGCAACAACAACAACAACAATTATTTTTAATAATTTTGTACGCTCTATTTTTTAGTCATTCTCTCGTTTATTTATTTGTTTAATTTATTTGCTTATTGTGCGCGTGTGTTTGTGTTTGTTTTTTTATTTTTATTTATTTTTTCTTCCTCCTCTTTGTTTGTTTATTCATTTGTGCAGCAGTTCCAACTAGAAACTACGTTAAAACTTGTACCGCAAAGCTAAGCCTCTCAAACCGCTGCACGACCTTAGCCCCCTCTTCCTCTCCCTCCGTCTCTCTCTTTCTCCCTCTCTTATTTATATGACTTTTTGCATAGTTTGAAATGCGTTCAAAAACTCATTTATTTTAACCCACACAAACACTCAGACAATTTGAGGCTTTTTTTAGCTTTTGCTTTAAGTTTTGTGAGTTTGCAAAAAAAAAAAAAATAAAAAAATAAAAAAAAAATCTGAACATTTGTGGAATTGTCATAAACTATAACTAAACTAACTTTTTGCTGGGTCTATTAGGCGAAAAGTTGAAAACTCTCTGAAATTATTAATTTTTATTAGAGTTTAGTCTAATATAGCTATTAAAATATAAATTTTATTATATATATATTTTTGAGCTGATCTTCGAGATGGTCTTTTGTATATAGGGAAGTTTCAGAAGCTTGTGTATTATAGAGAAACTTTAGATGAGTGAAGTGAATTGCATATAAGATAAATATTATGTGAATAGTGTTGCAAATAATGCCAATGTTATATAGAAAGCTGATCATAATCATAATATATATATAGAGAACTTAAGGAAAGAAGATTATAAACATTGTATAAGCAAGCTCTATAGATATTTAGTGTACTTCCAGAAGCTTTTAAGATGAAAGCAGCTTCTATAAACAACTTAAAAGAATGAAAGAAACTTCTATAAACAATTCAAATACTTTCAGTATCTTTCAAGATTCATTAAAGTAATAATAAAGTGCTATAACAAGCTCATTCTGAACGAGTTCTTTTGGTTTTTTGAGCCACCAGTTCATGTGTTCATTTTTTTATTCCATTAAAATAATTGTAAAAGTCCTTTGAAAAATCTATAAAGCTTAATATTCGTTTTATTCCTTTCAAACGATTATTTAAAGAAGTTTCTAAAAGAAGTTCAAAATTTTTCTCAAGTTAAGATTCTTGTAGAAGACTGCTCAAGAACAAGTTCACAAAGCTGGCTTAAGTCAAAGTAGTGCATATAAATACAGTGTAAAAGACGTCTCAAGAACAAGTTAAAACACTTTGCTGAAGTCAGAAACTATTTATAAAAAGTTTAAAGAAGAAGAATAAGAAAAAGAAATCCAAACTTTTGAGCAGAAGTTCCAAGAACAAGCTCAAAACTAGTTCGAAAATCAAATATTTAAAGAATAATATTGATGTAATAAATAAGCTTGAATATTCGCTTTCTAAATTAAAGAAGTTTCTTAGAATAATTTTAGGCCATATAAAAAAAGATATAAATTCCATCTTAAAGCCAACAAAAAATCCCAAGAATTTTTCCCAAAATCTTTGCCTTTCTTATCTCTTCATTTAGGTTTAAAAATAAACTATTTTGACCTAGATAAATAGTGTAAGCACTATCAAAATTCTTATCTTATTCTCATTTGCTCGTCTGGTTCAATGGACCAAAAATATAAAGAAAAAAAAAAACTGAGCAAAAAATCTTGGCTCAAATGCAATTTGCATGCAGCTTGTGACGCAAATGCTTGAGCGCAGTGCGTGTCAAACTGTATGATGGCTTATCAATTGAGTTGAGCTGCTTCTTATGGCGACGTGCCTTTGACCCAGTAGTCTAACAACATTATAGACTAGCCCCCCACCCCCTTCGCACCATCAACAAGCTCCTTTAGCCAACACGACCTATGTAATCAACATTGTGTATACGTAACGTAATAATTGAAGCCGCCAAAAGACGCTACGCTTGCCCGGGCGCTACGGCAAGAGTGAAACGAACTGAGTGTGCAAAGAGAGCATATGACGAGAGAGAGAGCGCGAACAACGAGTGTGGTACGCAGGCACGCACGCCAAGCCGGCGTGTGGAACTTAAGAGCGGAACTTAACTGTGGTGTGCTCTCATAGTCTCGCGCTCTCTCTCTTGCTCTCTGCGTACTGCATTTGCTGCCACCCACCCCAAAAGCAGGTGGCGCCCTTGCGCTACTTTCATGTTGGGCTTTGCTTTCATGAAAAAGAAAAAAAAAAAAAACAGCAGAACGTAAAAACGTAAGCGTAACGTAGTATCTCGTTGACCTCATTTCGTGTGCGAAACTCAACGCGGCAGGTTGTGTGCAGCTCCCGCAGCCGGCTAACGGTAAACGACAACGACGACATCGACATCGACTTGGCAAACAGCGTAACAGTCGAAATTCCTTTAAATACGTACGCGTCGCGCTGTCAACGCTGGCGTCGCGCTCGCCATATTCAAGTTAAATGTCAAAGTGTTTGCATTCAAGTTGAACTCTTAACCTCGTACTGTGTGTGTGTTTGTGTGTGTGTGTGTTTGTGTTAAGTTTATGATTTTGTGCTAAGCGAATTTTGGTTTTTTAAGTTGTTTTGATTTGTGATGTTGCCAAGAAAACACCCTCAACAATAACAACCCTTAAGAGAGGCCATTCCCCCTCCCTTCTGATTGTTGTTGTCTGTGGCTCGCAATATTTATTGTTGTTATTGTTCTTGTTTTAGCCAGAATTTGACCTCGTTCGAGCTAGTCCATAAATCGGCCGATAACACATAGATATTATATAGCTAAAGTGCCATAAAGTGCAATTTTAACTTGTAGCTAAAATGTTTGCCATCAAATAAAAGTGTTTACAAACAACCAAAAAAAAAACAGTCAAAACATAAAAAACAGCTAAAATTAGCAGTGCGAAAAAAAACTGCTAAAATTTAAATAAAATTTTCTATCGAGAAACTGAGAGAAAAAACGGCCTCAAAATTGCCGAATTAATTAATCAACCCACAAAGCTCAACAACAACAATTTTGCTGGTGCGTATTAAATCAATTAAAAAAGAAATAAATATAAAAAAAATATTAAAAATTTTGTAAATTATAATATTAAAATGCAAAGCTTTGTTTTCTTTGCTTAATTATATTTTCACTTGATTTGCAGCCAGAGAAATAAATTTTGGAATTTTTTAAGTAAACAAAATTTGTTCAACTCGAGGCAACAATTTGTGTTTCTTCTACTTATAATTTCTTTCTTTTTTTTTTTTAACTAACATTAAATATAATTTGTTAATTTTATTTATAAATTTTTGGATTTTTTTATAGCATTTTATTATACCCTGAACCCATTGAAAATGGGAAATCAGGGTATAATGTTTTTGTGAAATGTATGTAACAGGCAGAAGGAGACATCGCAGACCCCATAAAGTATATATATTCTTGATCAGCTCGATGAGCTGAGTTGAAATAGCCCTGTCCGTCTGTCCGTCCGTCCGTCCGTCCGTCCGTCCGTCCGTCCGTCCGTATGAACGCAGCGATCTCGTAAACCACAAAAGCTAGATATATGAAATTTTCAGAGAATACTCGTCTATAGCCTACGCAGTACGAGTTTTTTTTAGATTTTCGATAACTCATCCTGTTTCCTTATTATCGATAAAAATCGATAACTTTTCTTCGGTTAAGCATACCGTAAGAGCTAGAGACTCAAAATTTACTGTGTAGATACGTGTGACGAATGCGAAGATTTTGTAATTTTTGGATTTTGGATGCCACGCCTCCTTCGCCCCCAATTTGCAAAATTCGTATTTCAAATAGTAGAGACTTCTGCTTTGGCAAATACATACATATGAATGACATGATTACGCTGCGCAAGTTTGATTAAGAAAGTCCATCCACAAAAAAAGTTATTAAACATTTAATTTCCCATACAATAGGCATATTGCAGCCCGAGCGCAGTCGCTGCGTCAACTGCGCAGTCAGCAGAGCGCGTGCTTATGCGTGCGTGCGTATGCATGTATGTGTGTGTGTGCGTTGCTCGCAATATTTGTATATGTAAAATAAACATATAATGTTGGGAAGATTGGATCTTCGCAGGGTTCAGGGTATCTCGTAGTCGAGCCGTCTCGACTAGAGCACTCTTACTTGTTTTTAGCTTAATTTTATGATTGCTATAAACAATTGGAAAAGGCTTAGGGAGGGAAATGTGTTTTGTTTAAGTTTTTGTAATTATTTTTGTTAATGCTATAGATTATATATATTTTTATATATATTTAAGGCCTAGTACATTTACAGTTAGTTAGTTTAGTCAAGTGTTATATGGCGTGGAATGCAGAGGTGATTATAGCTGCCATTTCCAACGGGTCTGTTTAGCTATATGAAGTGTTTATAGCCTGAAACTATTGAAAATGGGAAATCTTGGCATAATGTTTTCTACATGTTCTATCATTAGAAGAATTCAGAATTCTAAAACTGTGAAAAAGTGGCTCTTAAAGCATTATTTTACTAGATATCGGAGCACAAGTAGTACGAATTCGATGCTTTCCGCAGTGTGGATCATCTTTCTGTCCTACCCATTACTGCCAAGGAACTGTTCTTAACAGAACTAATAGTTTTTGAAGAAAATCAATAATAGTTTTTCCCTAAATCCATCTGCTTTTATAGCAATTTTTTCTCCCGATTGTCGAGCATTAAAGCAAGCTTCAATCTTTGATTTTTTCTCGAAAAATAAAGAAGCATTTCTTCTGAATATAATTTAATATAATTTAGTGAGATATTTCAGTTGAAAACAACTAAAGTTGTTAAATAAATAACTTGAGTTGTTTTTAAAAACTTAACAATATTAAATATGCAAATAAATCAAATATTTGAAGTGCTTTAGACTTAAAGCAAATTTCAATACTATTTTTCTGATAATATTTAAGACTAAATAAAATTTGTATGCATTTAAAACATTATTTAACAAATATTTATTTATTAATATAAAAATATATAATATATAATATTTATTTCTTTACATATATAATATTTAAACAATTAACTGAAGTTATTTGTACAACTTAACAATATTATAATACAAAAAAAATCAAATATTTTCAATTATTTTCGATTAAATGAAAATTTCAAAACTATTTTTATAATTGTTTATAATATTCAATTTATAATAATATTCAAGCCTAAACAAAATTTTGATGCATTTTGATAATATTATTAATAATGCTCTATTATGCACTGAAAATGCTATAAATAATGCTCCATTATGCATAAACATTTGCTCGCCATTATACAAATTTTCCAGTTCGTTTGAAAATTCATTAAAACCAAATTTTATAAACCAATAATAATTAAATTTATATAGTATTTATTATAAATTCTCATTAGTTCTACAACATTTGACAGAAATCCTGAAATGAAAACAATTTTTAAAGCTCGAAAAGCTTCAAATTTCCGAAAATATTTCACGTGGCCAGCAGAGCATAAAAAATGCGCCCAAAATAAATAAATTTATATATATATATATTGAAAATATGTGTAAAAGCCTATTTGAAATACTGAACAAATATTAAAATGACAGACAGAGAGGGAGAGGGAGAGAGGGAGGGAGTGGGAGTGGGACAGGGAGAGCGAGTGCTGCATCAAAGTAAACTTTATTTAAATGAAGCGCAAATATTTTGACACGTCGACAGTTGAAATAAAAACCAAATGAAATATATTACGAAACGAAATGGAATGAAACTGCATTTCGATTGCAATATATAAAAAACTTTACATATTTTATGCACGAATTGGCAAAAAGCCTGCGGCAGCAACGATATGAACAATGCAGCTATCTCTGTCTCTCTCTCTCTCTCTCTCTGGCACACTCTTCCTCTCTCTCTCCCATGCCCTGCTCGACTCCCTTGCCAACTTATCTCAGCGGCATTTTTGTAACCGGCTTAAAGCAGCCAGCAAAAGACTTCGAACCGAACAGCTCGATTTTAATGGCATTTCTACAGCTCGATTTTGTTGTTGTTGTTGTTGTATTTATTGCTCTCATTCCTCTGCTGCCTCTTCTTCTTGTTGTTGTTGTTGTGCAATTGAAATTAATTCAAGTTAAATTGAACTTTTTATTAGAACATTGACCCAGCCACGACGTCAACAGCAACAGCAACAGCAGCAATCATCGAGCTGCTCTCACTTCGCATGCAAAGCATTCGCTCTGTCTCTAATCAGCTGTTAAATCAGTTGTTTAATCAGCTTTATATAACTCTCGATAAGCAGAAAACACAAACACACACACACACACACACACATATATAGACTCATATAGTATATTATCTGCCTGTGTACGTAATACCGAAAATAACACAAAAACACTTCCGTTATCGTAGCAACAGACAGCAAACATTATAATCAGAATTCATTACAATTATTCAACTAGGAACTAGAAGGAATTCGTTGCGTTGTGGGTAGTTCAAGAAGTTGCTGGAATTCAATTAAAGAATTGATGATGTGAGTTTAATGATTGGTTTATGTCAATGAGAATATTAATTTACTTAAATATGATCATAGAAGGAATGTGAATAGAATTTTCTCGTGAAGGAAGTTCTTCCTATAGATATCTGATAGCTATAGATATCTGATTTGTGTCAAATCTTTTTCTCTTTTCTTATCTTATGTCTGATTCTCATGAAATCTTTTTCTCTCTTCTTATCTTATATCTTATCTTTTCATTTAGCCTCACTTGAATTCTCTCACATTAGCATTTCATTTCCTGATATTTAATATAGATTTCAATTCTTTGAATTGATAACTCTACCATGTCTTCTTCTTTCGGATATAGCTTCTCTTATTTCGTCCTTTCAGTTCTTAACTCTTTAGTATTATATGGCCTATTAACTTATCATATTGTTATAACATTCAGCTTTGCCTATATACCTACTATTTAAATTTGTTTCCATTGCTTGATAGCTTGAGTTACTTCTCTCACATATATCCTTTATCTTCTTCACTCAGTTTCCCATTCGTAAATGTTTCACTAACAACCTTTCCACAATAGAAGTATCTCTATAGAGATAACATTTGAGCTCTGCTTTGAGTCGCATATATTATTCTTCTACTTCTGTTTAGATATTTATTGTCTTACATTCTTGGACTTCTATAAGTGTGCCATGCGTAAACGTTTTACTGGCTGCTCTTCTTTATCTTATCTAACTCCCTCATACATTTCATATGCATCTTTCACTGTCTGTCTCTCACTCTCTCTCTCTCTGTCTCTCTCTCTCTCTCTCTCTCTCTCTCTCTCTCTGTCTCTCTCTCTGTCTCTCTCTCTCTCTCTCTCTCTCTCTCTCTCTCTCTCTCTCTTTCTCTCTCTCTTTCTCTCTCTCTTTCTCTCTCTCTCTCGCTCTCTCTCTCGTTCTCTCTCTTTCTCTCTCTACCTCTGTGCCTCTCCCTCTCTCCCTTGCTCGTTTCTTTTCGTACCTCATTCGTCAACATTCCACTGCCTGCTGTTGCCCGACATCCACAAACTCCTCTTTCGCCCCTCGCCAATCCGATTTGATTTTGATTTATTGGACGACACACAAGGAACTTGTTTAGTTTGTTTTTGGCTCTGCCTCAACCAGTCGAACGCAATTTAATTAGACGTTCGACTGGCTGCAATTAGTTAAAGCCGCCTTCTAAATATTACGCCCATATAGAAGTCTCTTTCTTTCTCTCTCTCTGTCTCTCTGGAGATGTTTTCATTTCTCGTTTGCATTTGGGTTGGCTGAGAATGGAGCTGTGCAAAAGTCTCGCCATATTTCCGATGGCTAAATCAATTACTAGAAAGCTGAGGCAAGGCTGCTGAGTGTAATTAGGATTATGTATGTGTGAATGTGTATGTGTATGTGTGTGTATGTATGTATGTATGTGTGTATGTGTGTATATATATATACTATATATATTAGCATGTTTTTATACATGTTTATATTTTTTTTGTGAATTTTAATTAAGTTTCGTTCATTTGGCGATTTGGCGAGCTGATAAACGGCTAACAGGCACGCAATTTGGCAGTTGATGTATGTGTGTGTGTGTTGTGTGTGTGTGTAGCATTAAAACAGGTGTGTAATATCATAAAAATTGAGGCGTAACTCAAAGCTGAGTCCTAAGGTTTGGGCCAACTCGCATGCAACTGGTTGACTAATTTTGTAATTCTTTTCGGGGGGCCTTTATCGTCCACGCCCCATCTGCACACCGCCCACTTTGGCTGACGATAATTTGCGTTGCGATTTCTTGTTGGCGATAAAGAAAATATAGTTCTATATGGTAATAAAAGTTGTGCATAATAAATATATATATATATATAAATATATATATGCAAGACGCTAAATGCCAAATTAATTTTCCCCTTTTTATGTGCTTTTGGCTTTATTTCTGGTTTAATTTGATTCTTTTCTCTTGTTGGGTTTTTAAATTTTACGACTTGTCCAATAAATGTGTGAGCCAAATAAAAGGGGTGCGAATGGCGGCGTTGATTGATCCAAATGATTTGAATGAAATGGCATGAAAAGTGGGAGAAAATGAAAATTGAGTGGCAATTGGGGGGGAATTAATATGTGAAATGATATGATATGTGAGTTGATGAAAGTTTAGGATTCCTTATAATCATATTTACCTAATTTCCTATATAAAGAAGTCTATTTTCTCAAGTGAAATATCTGTTCTTTTGTATTTAAGCAGCTCCATAGCTCTTCAACCATAGAAAACGTATTTTGATTCTAGACAAAGCCAGCTATATGGTTGGTAAATTGGGTGAAAAGTGATGAATGCAGACAACTTAGTTTGAAGACAATTCTTCATAGTTTCCCATTCTTACTCAATGTAGTTTTCCATCAAGCAAATTCACTTTAACTATTGCTAAAGCTAATTTTGTTGGATAGTTTTCTATAATTGACTTGCTAATTGAATAGATTTTCTTTCAAACTTACTTCAATTATACTTATTTTTATTTGAAAATATATATTTAAGATTCTGCATAGTTCTCAAAAGATATTTAATCTTTCACTGTAACAAATCCACCAAATTGAGTGGAAATTGTGTGAAAAAAAGTTGAATTTTAGATCAAACTTTTGTTTAGGCTAAATTTTTCTATTAGTATTCCATAATTAACTTGATTTAAAGTTATTTGAATATACTTAAATTATATATATTTAAATCTAGAAATATGTACATAAAATCAACACATATTTAATATATTTTTCACTCTAACAAATCCACCCAAAATGAGTGGAAAATGTGTGAAAAAAAGTTGAATTTTAGATCAAACTTTTACCAAGGGTAATTATTTTATATAATCCATACTAAAGTGTGTAAATGAGTTGATTTAAAGTTATTTGAATTGATTATAAATATGTATTTGAGATCAAAATATATTTTATATATTTTTCACTTTAACAAATTCACTTAAATGGGTGGAATATGTGTGGAAGAAAGCTATTCCAGCAACGAATATTTGCCTCGACTAAATGCCATTCAGTTTTCTATAACCAATTGACTCTGTTAACTAGATTTTATTTTATATATATATATATAATAGTTATTTATAGATATATATAGTTCTTATAGATATATATATATATATTTATATATAGGCATAAATATATTTATAAATTTATACAAATTAAATTTTTTTATATTTTTCATAAATTTTTTTTTAGATTTTTCGCTGCATTTAGTTAAACGTTTTGCAATTTGATTTGCTTTTGTTGAATTTTGCATTAAGTATTTGGCAATTTGGTTTAATTACTTTTAAATGCATTTCAATTAATATTGCATAACAAACAAATGCAAACAGATATATACAGCTGTGTTCAAAATAATAGCAGCGCATATAAGCTCTGATGTTAAGATTGATAAATAATATCATAATGACTACAGATCAATAATTTTTTTTTTAATTTAGTATTTATATTTAATTTCAAACAAAATAAGATTGTTTCTTCATCAAAAAACTTCTTCCATTTATAAATTTATGAAAAAAATGATAATAATGGCGAAATTGTCCTTTTCAAAATAATAGCAGCAAAAATAGAAAATCTTAAATATGTTAACAAAATTTAGTTTATAACTTCATATACTGAATTAACTATGTTACTTATGAACTAATATTTGGTTGTGAACCCCTAATTAGCTAGAAAAACTTCACATCTCCGAGGCATGGAGCCAATTAGGTCCTGGCAACGCTTCAGAGGAATCTGAGCCCATACATCCTGAACAACTTGCCAAACATGTTCTTTAGTCGACGGTTTCACCTTGTCCACACTTCGTGTGACGTCCCCCCATAAGTTTTCAATAGGGTTCAGATCTGGGGACTGAGCTGGCCATGGCATTACGTCGATCTTTTCCATTGCAAACCACTGTTTGGCAACTTTGCTGGTATCCTTAGGATCATTGTCCTGTTGAAAGGTCCATTTTATTGGCATTTCCTAAGAGGAATATGGTAGCATTACATTTTTATACTCATTCACAAAGTGAAATGAGTATATTGGTTTTGTGCAATGTCCGTCACGCTGTCCGTCCGTCTGTCCGTCTGTCCGTCTGTCCGTCTGTCCGTCCGTCCGTCTGTCCGTCTGTCCGTCTGTCCGTCTGTCCGTATGAACGCAAACCATTTGCACAGTTTTGAAGCTAGAGAGTTGAAATTTGGAATATATACTCGTGTATACCCTCGAATTATAAAGTGTCAAGATTTTCCCGATACGCCCACTAGGGGCGTGGCAAATCGGAAAATGCATTTGCCCATACCTCAGAAACACTACTTCTAGAAGTGCTAGAGAGTTGCAATTTGGAATGTAGACTTGTGTTGACAACTCAAGTTGAAAAAGTTATAGCGGATATATCTACGCCCATTGGGGGCGTGGCAAATCGGGTAAAACTGTATCTTCTACAGTTTTAAAGCTAAAACGCCCAAATTTGGCACGTAGGTTACTGATACGATCCTATGAAGATCGACCAAAAATCTATATATCCACGCCTACTAGGGGCGTGGCAAATCGGATCTGACTATATAGTGATTTTTCAAATTCTGTAATATTTTGAGCACTATTGATGCTAGAGACTTGAAACTTGGTATATATACTCGGGTTGACAACCCAAGTTGGAAAAGATATGGCGGATATATCTACGCCCATAGGGGGCGTGGCAAACCGCAAAAGTTTGTAGCTCCTACAGTTTTAGAGCTAGAAGCTTCAAAATTGGATGGTAAGTTACTGGTGAGCTCCTCTATCGATGCGCTAAAAATAAATTTTACGCCCCTTATGGGGTATGCCCGGCTAAAAAATACCCTGTAATTTTCGCATTTTTTGAGTGTAAGCATCCAAATTTCACACTTACGTTACCCTTCACTACTTCTAAGAACTGGCCAAAAATTATATGTCTACGTCTACTGGGGGCGTGGCAAATCGGGAAAAACTATACGTTTTTCCGATTCTCAGTGAGAAAATCAGAATTATATACAGATATTACTGCTGATCTCCTCTATTGATTTCCAAAAAATTATATATGTACAAACCAATTGTGGGCGTGGCAATGGGCGTGATCTGTGGGGGTGTGAATGAGTATCCCGCAGTCGGTAGCGCCCGACTGCAACGTTCTTACTTGTTTAGTATATCCATGTATACAAGTTGATTTATGATCCCATTAATCACATGGATAGGGCCTACGCCGCTATATGAAAAGCAGGCCCATATTAAGATTTTTAGTCCACCATGTTTAACAGTCTTTAGCGTGTGGTTAGGCTGATATTTAGTGTTTGGCAGATGACGGACATATTGTCAGGATAAAGTTCCACCAAAAAACACAATTTTACTCTCGTCAGTTCAGATAATGTTGCGCCATTTTGTTAAGGGCCATTTCAGGTGCACTTCAGCAAACTGTATTCGAGCTTTTATGTGTTTAGAAGTAAGCAGAGGCACTTTTCTTGGACTTCGGGCCTTGAGTTTGAGATCCAGAAGTCTTCGCCGAATAGTTATACTACTCACTGACAACCTTAGGTCTGCTTTTAATGATTCTGCTGACGCGAATGGATTATCCTTGCTGGAGCGCACAATGCGTCGGTCATCAATTTCAGTGGTAGTTCTTTTCCTGCCGCGGGTTTTGTGTTTGTGGCGATAGTTAATGGCATTAGAGACCATTTTAGCAGAACATCCAACCAATCTTTCGATTTCCCTGTATGATTTTCCTTGTTTTCTAAGGATTAATATCCATTCGCGCTTTTCGTTTGAGCAATGACTGCCTCTACCCACTATAGTACAAATTTTTTCACTATTATTATTTATTCCCATGTAAATAATAGTAAATTCATTAATTAAACTTACTTTCAACAAATCAACAACTTTTACTTGAAAATTTTTAATATTGAAATGAAGCGCTGCTATTATTTTGAAGAACATGATTTCTGTATTTTTACGCAAAATTATAATTAAAACGTTAAAGCACAGCAATTCCAACAGGATTTTTTCGTTATCCTCTTCCCCACACTCTATTCTATGAAAAATATGCACTAGTGTTCGATCTTTAAGAATGAACATGCGTAAAATGTAGTCATATTTGTCAGCATGAAGTGCGCTGCTATTATTTTGCACACAGCTGTATATGTATAACTGTAATTGTAGATATGTGTGTGTGTGCACACCTTTATATATAACTGTTTAATACCATTGCTAATCTCTGTTACATAAACTGGCGTGTGCCATAAAAAGGATTATGCAAATTACGAGCAAAATTTGTCATTAATTATTTTAGCAATTTTATTGAAATTTAATGCGATTGTGTGTGATATTATGTGCATCTCTCTCTCTCTCTCTCTCTTTCTCTCTCTCTATCTCACTCTCTCTGTGTGTGTGTGCATTGACATTTGTCAATCCCCGTTGAACAGTTGAGGCTACAAGCCGCAAGGCTTATCAATTATCCAGCTGCATGCTGTCCGAGCACAAGGACCTGGACCTTTTGTTGCGCGTCCATTGACAGTTCAGGCGGTCGAAGGCCAAAAGGCTTACAACCTCACGTGGTCGCCAGCCGTTGCTCCCTTGTGTGAAGCGGGTTTTTGGCTATTTTCGGCCAACAGAAATTGTTGCCATTGGCAAATTGTCTACACGTCATTTATAAGCCATTTAATCAACGGCCCATTCAATTCCGTCAGCTGGCTGCACTTTAAACCTCTATTTTTGGCCAACAGTGAGAGTGGGAGAGTGGGAGAGAGAGGCAGTGAGACTTGCTCTCTTTCCAGGCTCTCGCAATTAGTCAGCTGCTGTCGCCAAGTGTCAAAATATTTCGCATGAACATTTTCTACAGAAAATCTATTTTCTCATGCTGCCGATTTTCACTTGGCCGTGCGCCCACAAAACTGACAGACGCAGCTGTAGGAGGGGTTGGGAGGGTTGTGGGGGGCGTGGCTGGTGCTGCTGCTGCATGAGCAATGAGCGTGCATGGCCAAAATGTCACGTATACGTCGTGTGGCACGCCACGGCTCGCAACATTTTCAGCCAGCTCGCATGTCACCAGTTGCCGCTAGCCACGCCCCCCTCTTGCACCCCTGTTTCCACCCTGTCCTTTGTTGCCGTAGGTAATTACGTCATTAACAAGAAATTTAAAAAGTGCTCATCATTTCATTTGCTGCCACAATTTATTTATATCCGACTATCAATTGGCTTTGGCATGGGGTATATCGCTTGGGCTATGAAGTTTGTCACAGTTTCTATGCATTAAATATATTTCTTTTTCGACTTAGTCATTGAATTATTCATTTTTTATAGTGGGCGTACTTTTTTTTTTTATCAATTTGACTCACCTTTGCGAAATATGTGAAACACTAATGCACTTATCAAAAAGTTTTTTATATATATTATCAAAGCAAATGCTTTAACTATAAAGTTTTTGCATTTAGTATATATAGTAAATAATTTTTAAAATATTCAAAGAATTTTTTTAGATAGCTAAAACATTTGTTAAGATAAGTTATTACAGCTGTGAATTGTTGAGATATGATAAAAAAAAATATATCGGTTAAAATATGGTTGTATATAGGGAAGTACTATAATGTATGTGTGCATACGAATGGTATTTTAATATGGTTTCGATATGCGATTGTAGGTAGGTAGATAGGCAATAAGATACATGGAATCATTGGGAAACTAGAAACATTCGTATAATGTTTTATATAATATAAATACTAGGTGTTCCATAATTGTATATAGATTAACAGGGATTGGAAAATCTAAAATTTAGTATATATTATTATTTGTTATTTAATATTTATAGTATTTTTTGTATATATATATACCCTATAAGTTGTATACTTCACTATCTACTTGAGTCTATATTCCAACCTAAATATATACTCTATAATGTCATAAAGTCCGCCGTCGTATATATATATAGATTGGCACTAGAACACCTATTTCCTATACTAGTTTAGGTATAGACTTGAAATACTTATACTACTATCTGTCTACTATCTTTTGATATTATATATTTTAGACAGTCAAATACCCTATAATATTGGTTCCATTAACGCATTATAGATTACATCATGTTTGCATTGAGTAAATCTCACATATTTACTATAAGAATCACTTGCCTAGACATATTCTCTATATGTTTTCATATGTGTTTTCTTAAGTCATAATACTTTTTATGAAAGACTTAAGAACACTTCCACTAATTTAAGTTGCCTTAGAATTTCTTATATCATATAACTGATTCAGTCCCATATGATTCTCTTTTATGTACCTAAAACAATGAATCATAAGATCACACCAAATTTTTTTACTCAATTTAGCTAGAGACTCATGTTATTTAGGTAATTTCCAGTTAAAACATTTTAGCCAAAGTCCAAGTCAGCAATAATGATAGACTTACTCAATAGAACAGACTTATATATATTTCCTGGTAATTAAGTCTATGTGTTATTGTGAGTTGGTTGCTGAAAGGTACAGTGATTATTCGCATATAATTAATAGAGAGTTGAACTAGACTTTTTACACTGACTTTTCGCATATAATTAACAGACATTTGATTATGGTCAATTGGCGAATTTGTCTGGCGCTAATTGGTTGTGAAAAGCGGTTCATATAATGCTGTCAATCACTATAGAGACGTCTGACTGTGCAGAAGGCGTCAGGGCGCCTGGGCGGGGCTATTGAACTCGTAGCGCGGCTGCCAGTCAATTTTCGTCTGTCTTTGACATTGATGCCAAATTGCAAAGTTTGATTTGAATGCGGCGTGTGTGTGTGTGTGTGTGTGTCTATGACTCTCTCTATGTGTGTGTGTGTATTCATGCAACTCATTAATGCAACTAGCAGCAACAACAACAACAACAACAACCAGCTGCTACAACTGCAAGTGAAGCATCTGCCAGAAAGTTTTCGCAGTGCCTTTTGCAGTCTTAATTAAATAAGTTTGACGTTGCTGCAACTTCCACTTGCCGCTTGTTGCAACTCATTTTGCTTATTTGCCTTTTTAGTCGAAATACAAAAAAAAAAAAAAACAAAGTTGTTCGCAAACAACTTTAATGGGCTTTTAAAAACAAGCAACGACAACTGCGAGTCATTTAATGTAAATGCAATTGTCGATTCTCTCCCGCCCTCGCCCTCGCCCTCTCTCTCTAGTCTCTCTCTCCCTCGTCTAATGCCTAGCTTTAAAACAATTTGTCAGCTGCATTCGACATTCAACATTCAACATTCTGCATTTAGCATTTAGCATTTGCATATTGCATTTGCTGGCAGCAACAACAGTGCCTGCAATTTGTATGCAATCGTTCGCGTTATTCGAGCCAAGGCCAAAAGGATCATAATCGGTCTGCCAGCACTTGGTGAGACAAGTCAACCAATTGCCATTGTTAGTGCTGTTGTTGGCTGTTGTTGTTGGTAAGTTGTGCTCGTTGATATCATAATTTATACCCATTGAAAAAGTGTGTGTGTGTGTAGGTGGGGTATGCTGCAAGTTATTGTGAAGGTGTTTAACAGTGGAGACAGCTATGAGGAGAGCCTCAAGCTAAGCAGTTTCATGGCTGTTTGTCTCGAACAGACAGGACATACAGCCATGTCCTCTAATTGCTCTAATTGCACATAGTTTTCTTTAGTCAACAACCATCCTAGAGTTCTTTGATTTGTCATAAACTTAACTTACTTTGTGGCAGGTAATTCGCCTTCCTATGAAATTATCCTTAGATGGAGCAATTCAAGACTTTCACTCGATTCTTAGTACATATACTCCCTTAATAGACCTTCTAGCACTGAGCACTACTCAATCTCTCTCTGTCTCCTCTCCTCTTCTACTTACTCATTTCTCAGACGTTCTCTCCCTGTTAATCTCCTTTATTAACTCAAATTGTTCCACTTGCTCCCCACATAGTTTCCATTTCTAATCTTTTCTAGTTTCTATTCTCCAACTTCTTTCCTTCTACCTATCCTGCTCACCTTCTTATTCTTTCTCGCATAGAGCCGTACACTTTATGTCTCAATACATGAACAAAGTTCCTTCACATTCACTCAATTGAACGCCTTTCTATGAGATTCTCATGAATTCAACTCAGCCACTCTTCAGTATATTATTTGTATAATATAGAAATTAACCTTTTTGTATATTATAATATGATTATAAGCAATCAAAATTATACACGAAGATCCCTGGAGTACTAGCTACAGCACATGCTCTAGTCGAGCATACTCAGCTTAGATAATACCCTCATTTGTAGAGTAGTTGTTGCTGGTTGGCTTATGATTTTGAATGATTTCGAACAACAATAACAACAGCAAGCCATCTATGAGCTTATGGTTATGAGAGTGTGCCTTTAATTGAGTTGAAGTGCTCGATATATGCATACGAGATATTCATACATATATGGACATGTATATATATATATCTATCTAGTCTATCTATGAATTGATGGCATAAATTGCTTGCGCTCGACTTGTCTGCATTGTTGTTAAGCCAAATTGCTTTTGACAACAACAACAACAACAATAATAATCATAATGGACACTACAATAACAGTGGGCTATCGTTATGGCGAGCGACACTGAAGAGACACTTACCCAATGATTTAGTACTGTAAAAATATTCTATATATATATATATTTTTATGTTTAATTGTTGCCGTTGCTGTGGCTGGCATTGGGCGGGCAGTCAAGGTGGCGCGGCATGCAGCATTATGTGGCATCATTCACATCAATGCCAAAGTTTTTGGTGGAAGAGTTTTGATAAATGACTTTTCAAGTGCCAATTTCCTGGCCCAAAACTTGTATGGCATGCAAATGAAGCTATGCCAACTGTACAAACCAGTTGGCATTGGTCGAGCCGGGCCAACTGAAGTGTGTCTAATGTAGAGAAATGCATCGCTTGGAAGTTTTTAATGAAGCTGCCATATCAATTTATATATATATGAAAACGAAGTAGAAATAGTTTGATATTAAATTCTTTACAACTATTAATTACTTTTGCTTATTGATATGAGTTGGAGTAAGACATATTTGTAAGAGTGCTTAAGTGGGGAGTGTCTGGCTAGAAGATACCCGGAACAAGCAAACGAGCTGCTGTTTGGAAGTTGCTTGTAGCTAGCTTCTGACTTGTGATGTACGTTATGAAAAGTTTTCTGAATCACCAGTTCTTAGCTTCAAACAAGCATAACTTTGTCAAAACTTGATCTTTCCTTATCATCCAGCACATTTTCTATATATTTTGAGATCTCAATTGATTCTAAATTCAAACTTAATTTAAATTTTCAAAATATTTTCATATTTTTATTGCATATCTTGGTTTTGAGCAAGCATATGAAGAGTTATAATCGAAATGAATTGTTTTTAATCTTTGAAAACTTCATGAGAAGCTGCATACCAAATTGCATGATTCTAACTTCTAAAGTTCTCGAGTTATGCTGAAAAAAAGGGCTTAGAAATCAGAGAAATATGAGCAGCTAAGGCAATTAATGTCATGTAAACTTGGTCCCATGCCATAAATATACAAATAAACTTATTTATTAAATTTCAGTCTACATTTATATCAAAAATTTCCTAATAATTGCAAATAAATAAAGCAAATATTAAAATATATATTGAAATATTGTGTGTATACAAATCGATTTGGATTGGAAAGCAGGCATGCAAAACCATTTGGCATGTTGGTTGGATAACCATTCGATATGAATATATAATGCAGTTGGTTTAACTGTGCTAACCAAATCATTATGCCAATCAACGAGCCAGCTAAATAGCGCCAGCCGTAATAAACAATAGCAAAACAGCTGAGACAACAAAGCCAACAACAACAACAATTACGCCCTTTAAATAGCTGTGGTTAAAAGCAAAAAGTTGTACACAATTTGCATGGCTCACTGAGCGCTGAAATAAGTTGGTTAAATGTTACAATGGTCAAAACAACAACCAAATTATATAACTCAATTACGAATGCACACAAATGTATATATGGAGAGATAAATATAGTCTGTTGTTTCACTATAAATATAAGCAGCAGGCGCCTATATACCCGCCTATATACCCATCAACGAAATGCATTTCTATTTTGAAGTAGCTTTTCATTTGAATTTTACAATGTAAATTGGCTTTTCATTTGGAAATGTGCGTGTCATTTGGAGGAGGGCAAGGGACCAGGGACCAGGGACCAGGGACCCCAACTCTGGCGTCGCACTCCCTAGTTATCTATTTATTGTTATGGCACACCACGCTCCACTGATTTATGTTAATTTGTAATGTCAACTTTGTTGTTTGTTGCGTGTTTTGTTTGTTAAATTGTCAGCGCTGGGGCCTGGGCCTAATAAAAACAAAGCTCTCTTTGGCCACAAATAAACTTTAAGAATATCAATCAATGATCAATGAAAATACTAAAGTTTTTCCCTAATAATTTTCCTCTTTTCATTTTCTTTCAGGCGTCACAATGCGGGAGAAAAAAGGCGGCGCCCTGCAGAAGCTCAAGAAGAGGCTATCGCACAGCTTTGGCAGATTAAGTGAGTAGAACTTATCGATAAATGCAATCGATAAATTACATCTAAGGGCACTTTAAACTTTGTCCAACAAAATATTTATTAAAAAAAAAGAGAAGAAAAACCAACTCTAAACAAACAAAAGCAAAACAACAATAAATCAACAACAAAAGCTAACCATAAATGGGCAACAAGAAAAAAAAAAAGCCAAGCTGACAGAAGCCCAACAGAGAGCTCTATGTGTGTGTGTGTGTGTGTGGGTGCAGCGCGCCATACAATGGATTTATGTATAAATTTATATATATATTTAGATATATATATATATATATATATATAATTTTTACAATGGCCACATAAAGTTGGGCGTTGCATTGAGCAATGAGAAAATGTCGCGCATGAATCATGCACAATATATATATATATATATATATATATATATACATATATATATATATATCTATAATTCTCAGCTCAGCTTCTCAGCACTTGAGCGTGGCAACAAAGAATAAGCTTATAAATTAGATGCATAAAGATTACCTTGGATATATGCAAAAAATAAAAAAAAGCCTCTTAGCTGAGTGTGCGCGAATTGTGTGCCATAATGTTATTCAATATATATATATATATATATATATATATATATATATATATATATATATATATATATATATGGAGAGATAGCGAATCTATATAGCGAGTTTACTTCATGTTCTCCAGGTTTATAAATTGCATTTCCTGGCATTATATTCACGTTTTAATGTGAGCTTAAGCTTGAGTGTTAGCTCAGAGTCGCTTTGTATCAAATAATACTTAGTCAAGCATTTTCTGCTCTCTCTCTCTCTGTCTCTCTTTCTCTGAAGAGCGTTATTCTCTCGATTTTTCTTTGTGTTCCATTCGTAAGCGTAGCAAAGATAAAGTTTGTATTAAATTCTTTCTTAAGCTGAAGTTCCATGCAATATCTTTCGCTATCCTCTCTTCCTATCTGCTCTCTGCCTCTCTCTCTACCTCTCTCTTTCTCTCTCTTTCTCCCTCTCTCTCTCTCTCTGTCTATCCATCTGCTCCTCATTTTAAGAAGAACGAAGAATTTTTCTTCAGTATTCTTTATTCTGCATTCGTAAACGTTGCACAGGCGGCGCTTGGCTTTGCCCCAAACATAGGAAAATCTTAGACTAAAATATGAAAAAATTAAGAAAAATATGAAAAGATGAGAAAAATTAAATATAAAATCTAAATAAATAATAGTTCATATCTATCAATATACATAACTCATATTTCTTATAAATGAAGATAACTTCTTTAGTTTTCCTTCTGCTAAAATACGATTCTCAATTTAACTTTTTGCTTTTCAACTTATATAAATTATAAATATATTTCCTGAGCCATCTCCCTGAGAAACAGTTTAAAGCCCAAACGCAATTCGGGCCAACTTTATTAGCTTCACAGAGCAAGGCATAAAGCTAGCTTTCAGCCTGGCAAAAGTTGTGATGACAAAGTTCTCGTCTATGGAAATTTGAATCTAGTTGGAAAAAGTTGCGATGCCTTAAACACATTTGCTGCACGTGAATTAAGAACTTGGCCAAAGCCAATAGACAACTACAGCCAAAAATAGAAGAAACAGTGGGAGTATTATTAGAAATTGTGGCCACAGTTATGCAGGGAGCTGCCAAAGCTGCCAAAGCATGGAAAACACGAGCAATTGAAAAAAAAATGATGGGGAATACAAATGTTTGCTGCGTAGCAGGCGAACTGTCGAATGTTGAATCATTTGGCAAAGCATTTAATGGTCAAACAGCAGAGCAACAGCAGCAGCAGCGGCAGCAGCAGCATCAGCGTCAGCAGGGGCTACCCCCATGGTAATTGAATGCAGCAGCTGAAACTGACTATGACTGACAGCTGGCGAGGCACACAGACAAACAGACAAACAGACAGACAGACAGATAGTTGAAAGATGAAATAAATGGAATATAATCCACAATATGCACGCTAATACGTCTGTTAACCAACGCAATTGCAGCACTACAGATGCCCCTCACGTCTCTCTCTCTCTCTCTCACTCTCTCTCGCCCTTTCTTTCTCTCTCTCTCTCTCTCTCTCTCTTTCTACTCTTAACTGCACTTTTCGGTCGAACATTTTGTATTTGCCTCGCTGAAATTCCATAGTTCTTGTTTGAAAATACCCTGTAAATGTAGAGAGCGTAAGGTGAGGTATATTAAAGTTGTTAGAATGAAAAGTAAATAAAAAGCATAGAGAAATATTTATAAAATTTTTAATTTCTTTTTATTATAGATTAACTATTTATTAAAAATATCAATAAAATAAAATATTTATATTTCTTATAGATTGACTTTTTATATAAAAATAAAAATAGAAAATTTATAGATATTTAATTTAAATTTTTTTTTTTAAATTTAAGTAAGACTTTTATCTATCTCAGCTTGCTCCAAATTCATGTATACAAAAAATATATAAAATCTATAAGTTATATATTTCTTAGCATATCTCTTGGATAGTAAAACCTAAATATTTTCTCTATATTTATTTGAATTTTCTGCTAAAAACTTGTTTTTTTCTTTTCAAATCAATAAATATAGTTAGATGCACTAGAGCAAATCTCTTTGAAGATTGATTTTATATAAATTTAAAATTTTTTAAAGATAATTTTTAGAAAACTTCTTGATTCTATGTAAAACTTTAAACATATTGAAAAGTTTTTCATTATTGATTTAGTTTTAGTGCTTAATTTAGCTTCCCGTTTTGTTTATAGATACTATCTAATACTTTGTTGAAAAATTAATTACGCATTTCATATTAATACAAAATTCTTAACTATATATAAAATATCAAAATCGCATAAAATGGTTTCAATTTCCCCGCTTTAACTTCTGTTTACAGCATATTAGCTAGTCTATGATGCCCATCTATAGCTAGTCGTACACTTTTTTTCTGTCATGCTTGGCTTGGGGCGCCACTGTGATTCCGTATAGCGAATAGATGTTGTTGTTGTTGCTGTTGTTGTTGTTGTTGTTGTTGCTGTTGACTCACCAAAACTCGTTTCGGGTTGCGGCATGCGGCTAATTGTCTCTCCAACGCCCACAAGTCAATGCTGTTGCTGTTGTTCTTGTTGTTGTTTTAGTGCCTACTCTCGATATTCGCGTTTTAGAAACAAGTTTGAGCTTTGTCTTCAGAAGAAAAAAAACCGCTTTATGTGCAGAGCAAAGCCAGAAATAGCTAAAAACAGCTGTTAACTGGATAAATAGAGAGTGTGAGAGAGGGAGAGCTAATGGCCAGCATTTAGATTAGTGTTCAGTGTGACCATATTTGGCAATAGATATTGATTGCCTAATATGCAATAGGGTCACATTTGGAAATTGATATTCAAGTTTGTAGTCTAGAAAAAAATTGGAGCTATAGACATCAGTTTTGAGGCAAAAGGAAGAGAAAGAGATTTGGGTTATTCTTTATTTATAAATATACATATTTAGTATTTTTTCCAGTATTTTTAGTATATTTATTAGCATTAAATTTGTAACTTAATTTATTTACTCTATAAAATGTCACAAAGAGCAAAACTTGAAGCTATGTAAACACGCTTCAAACTTTATATATAACTTATATATTGGCCTGCTCAATCGAGCATGTTGAAAACGTTTATTTCCTACTTTTTTTGTGCCTGGCAAACTGCTTGACAAAGTGCCTGGTAACCAACATTTGAAGTTTGCAGCTCAAGTTGGGCCTTGCCTCGTTTGTCACTCACAAAAGTTGAACAAATAAATATATAAGAAATATTGCAATTGGAAATGCAATATTGCTGCGGTTGCTGCTGCTGCTGGTGACAACTCTATGGGCGACAACTCTAGAAAAAGCTTTTGGCAATTGCATTGTTATTTTCCACACGATTTTGTCAGTGAATGCAGCTCATAAATTTTGCAATTGAGCAACGAGCGAGCGAGCAGCAGCAGTGGGGGCAGCTGGGATTGGTTTGGTGCTCTGTCGCCAAGTTGCTGCAACTTAAATGTTTTCATTGCATTATTGAACAGTTGCAGTTGCAACAGCTGCGGATGCAACTTGCTGCAAAAGCAAAGCTAAGTTAAGAATGTCACACACAAGTTGCTAGGAGCTGCCTGTCTGTCACTCTCCCTCTCTCTCTCTATATCTCTCTCAATCTTTCCCTAACTCTTTGTCAAGGCTATTTGCAGCAGCAGCAAATGTTGTTGCAACTTTTCATGCTTGCTTATAAAGTTAATGGAGTATATTGGCTTTGTGCTAAGTAAGTTTCTTGGTGGTTGTTCGAGGATTGATAGAGATTTGAAATTTGATATGAATACGTGTTTGTGAACTGGACATCTATAAAGCTAGGGCTCAGTTGAGCTTGTCTCTGGAACTTTGATATATATGAAGAGTTTCTATTTCTCAATAAGTTAAGCTCTTCTTGCAATATGAGCGAGTATTAAGCAGTCAGTCTATGCCCAACTTCAACATTGTTAGTTGATGCTTTTCTGCTTTTATCACTGCTGTGTTTAACTATCATTAATTGCTATTAGTTGTTGTTGTTGTCGTTGTTGTTGTTGTTGTTGTTGCTGCTTCTGTTGTTGCTTCAATTTCAACGGGTTTTCTTTCCAATTATGTACAAGCTCGACAAGCTCAACTGCTTCATTCGCTGGCAATAATAAAACTTATGAAGTAATAAGCAGACAGAAACAGAGGGGGTATGGGGCGACAGCGGTGCAGGCATTAAGTAAATTGCATTTAACTGAGCAGCTATACAGCTGCCACGCCCCTGTCCGGGCCCGCTGTCCGCTGTCCAAGCTGCTGCTCGGACGCATCAAGTGTCGCTCACGATTCCAAGCAAAACAGAAACGGAATCTGAAACAGAAACAGAAACAGCAACTGAATCAGAACCAGAACTTGAGTCTGGCCTCTCTGGCGACGGGTGCGCTCGTTCTTGTTCTTGTTCTCTGTTCTTGACTTCTGACTAAGTTTTTCATATACACTTGCGGCGGGTCTTATAGGCTTTGGTATGGGGAATGTTGATGGTAAGGGAAGTAGATGAAGAATGGTATCAAAACTTAAGTTGTAGATAGGTAGAGATGGAGATAGGGATAGGATAGGGATTGACACTGAGACTGAGAATGAGACTGAGACTGAGACTGAGACTGAGATTGAGACTGAGACTGAGACTGAGACTGAGACTGAGACTGAGACTGAGACTGAGACTGAGACTGAGACTGAGACTGAGACTGAGACTGAGACTGAGAATGAGTGAATGACTGAGATAGATATCCAAAGGCAAGAGCATTCAGCATTCGTCTATCTAAACTTTCTACTTTATTTCTAGTTATTTCATTTGTTAAACTTTATATTGCCGGCACATTCCAGAGTCAGATTCTACTGCTGCTTGAGAGTTTCTTGCCTCGAGGCAGCACAGAAGTTGCCAGTATCAAAGTGTTGAGCTGTGGTTGCCATTATAAATAAAAGCAAAATAATAGTTGACATCGAGCTGATAATAAATGCCATTAAACTATCAAAATAATTGCTGCAGACCGAGATGCGAGCTGCCATTTAAAACTTTTTTAAAGGCGATTTCTGCAATTTATTTAAGCAGAAATGCGACAAGCATCCGACACTTATCCCACTGCTCCTCAGTTATCATTGAATTCTTTATTTTTTATATTTTATTTTATATATTTTTTTTCGCCACTTTGTGTAAATGTATATATATATATATGTGTGTGCGTGTGTTTTCCTCTTTGTGAGCTGTCAACGATATCAACGTAGATATCACTGTGGCTGCCTCTTTGTGCCATTGATACACTTGTCGCTCTCGCTCGCTCTCTGTCTCTCTCCATCTGTCTCTGTTTACCTCTGCTCGCTGTGCGCTTGTCATAATCCTTTTTGATAACATTTTATGTCACAAGCCATAGCCAAACACTCGACGTTGTCTATGACTTTAACCCTTGACAGCGACGTCTGTCTGTCCCATGCAGCACTTGATAACTTTACACTTGAGTCTCTCCAGTGCTGTTGCCACCCATTTGCCCTCTGCCACTACAACTCCCTCTCTCTCTCACTCTCTCTCTATATATATTTGCTGTAGCTACTCAAAGCGCGATAAGCAGCTAATGGCCTCCTACACTTCCTACTTTCTATCTTTACCTCTCTAGCACACAAAGTGCCCGCATATCTCGCTGTGTGTGTGTATGTTTGTGTGTGTGTGTCCAGAGCTGAGTCCATTCAATTGACTGCCTTCGTTTAGGTCGGTCCACTATCAACACATGCTCACATATCGCGCATCATGTGTCGGCTTCATTGTATTTGCTCTCTGATTCGTATAGAGCAAAAGCATCTGAGTTGCCCGACCTTTTCCTCCTCCTCTATCTCCGTCTCTCTCTCTCTCTCAACTCTGGCTCTTCCACATTCATCAAAATCCGCTTAATATGAGCGTCCATTGATATGAGTTGCTTTTTCAAGCAGATCTTCACTTTAATCTTCATTTCATTTCATTCGCTACACGCGGCGTATGAGTAATCACGACCTTTCACATTGAAGCAAAAACCTTGTACTTGTCGATGATTGTATATGTATATATACCCCATATATATTTGGCTTTTCAGCCCGCTATCATAAAACATCAAATGTTTAGCAGCCAAACTTAAAATTGTTAGCCAGAGATTTGTTTCTTCTTTTTTTTCCCTTATTTTTTTCCCTGCTGCTCAAATGAAAATAATTTTGAGGTGCTAGAAATGTTTTTATTACAAATTTGAGTAATTTAACTAAATTGTGTGCGAACTGAATGGGTCGGTTCGGTCTGGGCGTGTGCATTAAGTAGACGTGAAGATGGAAAACCTTGATAAAGAGTAGCGAAGGCAGAGATAGAGACAGATTTATGGCTACTATTTAGTTGAATGGGATTTTTTTATGGGAATTATGTGGATACTAAAGATTTTGCAATTATTAAAAGTGATTTGATAAGTAAACTAAATAAAATCTAAAGAATTTCAATTATTTTATATGTTTTATGTGAATTGAATATAAACTAAAGATTTTACTAGTAATGAATGCGGTTATTTTTACGTAAACAATATGAAAACTTAAGATTGCTTAAATATTGATTGAGCTTTTTTATGTAATATAAATAAAAACTAAAGATTTTTCCAGTATTACTCAACTGAAGGGTATTTGTTTTGATAATTTAAATTTTTGTTTAACTTTTGCTGTGATGAATCTTGAAGTATTCGAATCTCTTAGATAACTTTAAGAATTAGAGGATATAGAGAATCATACTGTATGTATGTAAGCTTATGGTTTAGTTAAAGAAGATATTGCAGAACTTGGAGCTTATCTTAGAGCTTAAGAGTTTTAGAGCATTAAAGAACTTTAGCAGTTTGTGTAGAACTTGTCAATAGCAGAGATCTTGTCTTCGAGTCCAAGAGTCTTAAAGCATAGATCAACTGATGTGTGTTGATCCTATGTTCATCATACAGAAAGTCTTTTCTGTATTAAAAAAAATATTTTTTCAATTTTTTTAACTTCTATAAAAGCATAATCTGAGTTCTTCTTTAGTTAAATTTTACTGTCAAATTTTATCTATATTATTTACATTTTTTAGAGAATTTCAGAGTTTTCCATAATTGAATAACTCTTATTCAGCTGCACTTTTTCTTCTCAATTTCTGCCAAAAACTACTTACAAAGAGGCTGTCTCTATCTCTTGCTCTTCTTCTACTATTTCTGTCTCTTCTTCTCATCTCCCATGGCGCATGTCAGCTTAACTAGGCGTCTTACCCTAAACACCCGCTGTCAGCATCATTGACTGTCTATAAACATTTAACTGATTGTCTTTATTTATTGTAGGCACTGCTCTAAGCCTAGCCCCATCTCCCTCTCTCTCTCTCTCTCTTACTCCTTTACTTTTCTTTTTACTTATACTTATATATCAGTGTGTGGCATTGTGAATGACAGGTGGATGCTACTGCAGCATGTTTGATAATTTGTTTTTAAACGGCTTGTATATGGCCCATTGTTAATGTTGTTCTTGTAGTTGTTAAGCTGTTGTCGAACGAGCCAAGAGCACACACACACACACACATACAGGTGTTGTGTGTGTGTGTGTTTGAGAAAAAAGCAAAGTTTTCTTCTGCCTCGCGCCCATTTGGCAAGCGAAGCGTCAACGTTTGCCTGGAACGTGCTCTGAATGCGAGCAGTTAACAGACCGGCACACACACACACTCGCACACACACATAGACACTCGCTTACACACACATTTGCTGTTTGGCTTTTTATATTTGCTGGCAGCGTCTGCAACGCCATAATAAAAGCGTTTTAAGTGAAATTCAGTGCCTCAACCGTAAATCGTAAAATTCAGTTTTTCAATGTTTTTCAACGTTTTTCTTTTGTTTTTATTGTTTTCTTTTGGCTTTTGTTTGTGTGTTGGCTTTTACTCTATTTGCTCGGTTGTCTCTGTTCTCTGTTCTCTCGGTTCGTGTTGTTAGCGGCGATATTTCTTGTGCTTTATTGGCAACAAAACTACTTACAAATACATTTTAAGCGTAAATCCGCAGTGGAACGCGTTCTGAATTGAATTAGTCTCTTATACTCGGTTACTCGCCATCCCTCTCTCTCTCTCTCTGTCTCTCTCTCACTCCCTCATAGTTGGAGAGCAATTTAACAATTAGCTGCGAGCCGCATAACGAATTCTTCAACGTCGTCTTCGTCGCCAGTCTGTCTCGCATATTTGTGCGCTAGCCTGCTCTAAACGCTACCTCTCTCGCTCTCTCACACACTCTCATACTTTCTAGCAGCTTCTGCTGCCGTTCAATGACACGCTGCTCGCTGCGCTGCTTTGCTCTGCTCTGCTCTGCTATGCTGCTGCTTCCTCTTGCCCATTCTCCATCTGCAGCGCGCCCTCTCTTTTACTCCTTAGGCTGCAGTGCTGCAGTTTGCCATTGCTTCTTGTGTCGTTTATTTATTGTTTATCTATGTCTCTTTCCATTTGCATTGTTTATTTTCGGTGGCTTATGCCGCCTTGTCGATCAGACCTCCTCCCTCCCTCTCTATCTCTCTCTCTTGTCGATTATTATGTTTTTTTTTTTTGCATGCAAAGTGCATTGCCAACAGCAGCGAGCGATAAACAGCGAATCAGACAGCGCGACAGACGGTCGAACAGACAGCGCATAAACAAGACGCAAGGCACATGCCAGCTGCAGAGGCGGATAAGAAAGAGCTGTGACTAGCAACTGGAAGTGAGAAGAGGGAGATGGAGTGTGGAGAGTGGAGACTGCAAAGGAAAAGAAGGTGGAGTGGGTTGCCAGCGGGCAGCTAGCACAGAGTGTAAACAGCGACAACCGCAAAAGGCTTTTCGCATTTTAATAGAAATGTGATTCGTCTTGTCTCCACGTCTCTTTGCACTCGCTAGTCGCTGCCTCCCTCTCTTCCTCTCGCTCCACAGCTTTTGCTGTTGCTGTTGCTGTTGCTGTCTCGCCAGCTGCACAAGAGCACTGAAGTCTTATTGTTATACTCTATGTGGAAATTGAAGTACGGCATAACTATTGTTCAGTTTGCGTGGATGATATATAGAGAGGAGAAGAACTTGAAAGTTGTGATTATTATAATAATTGAAGGAAAAGAAGAGATTTTTGGTTTTGATTATAAGAAAAATTTATGAAAAGTGAAAAGATGATAAAGAGAAGGTTGAGTTAAGGGGAAATTTAAGTAAAATATGGGAAAACTTAATAGCTTTGTGAATAAGATAATAAAAAAATTATAAAATAATAAAAAGATAATTAATTAAAATATTACAATAAAAAATTATTTCAAGGAAAAAATTAGTTTTATAAAAGATTTCAACTTGAAAGGTTATATAAGAAAGGTTATATATAGGAAATATATGCTACATAGTATAAATAAAATCTTCTATACAGATAATATATATATATTTTATATAGATGATATCTACAGATGATCTAAATATTATATATAGATAATATTTACATAAAAGAAGAAGAACTCAACTGAAATCTCAAGATGATTATCTATGGATGGTTCAGTTAGGTGCGGGTGGATTATAATAGATTAATATATTAAATATTCAACATTTTCTATCTTTTCTATTTTTAATTTTCCAGCTTAGCCAGATAGAGTATATAGCCAGCTAAATACTATTCCCCAAGCTTTATGGCTCTCCGCTTTTATTTATTTTTTCCCTTTGATTTCTCAGCATTGTCATCGATTGTCTATTTTCATGCTGTGTGTGTTTGGGCGCGTGACTTTGAGAATCGTTTTTCACACACATAAATAGAAAACACACACACACACACACACAGAGAGAGACATAAACATTTGATTATGGGGAGAATTTAGCTTTGCATTTACCACAGCATTTTCCGGGCGCTTTTCCCCGACTTTGGCTTGTCAATGCGGCCAGCGAGCGAGCAAATAACAAAATATTATGCTACGTGATTTGCAACAGCATTTGGCGCTTGAATGAATGCTGATTGCATTCGGATTTCTGAATTTTGGCATAATATGCTCGTGTGTGTGTGTGTGTGTGGGAGTCTAGGAGTATGCGTGTGTGTGTGTGTGGGCTCAAATTGGGCTGCCATTTGGCTGAGCCTCTCCAGCGCCCACTTGCTGCCATAAAAGGCGTAAACATTTAATTTCCATGTGCCACATGAAGTGGCAGCTGAGAGAGAGAGAGAGAGAGAGGGGGGCGGAGAGGGGGCGAGGCGAGGCAGCTCTGGGGCCAAAACAAATGCAAAACAAACCAAGTGTTAAATATTTGACATGGGCATGACGACAACGACGAAAATTTCTAGAGCCCAAAGGCAAAAACTCTGCTGCATTTCCTGACATGCGAAGTAATGCATGCGGCATGTGTGTCTGCATGCATGCATATGCATGTGTGTGTGTGTGTGTGTGTTTGAAGTGCCTAGCGAGGCGTCTTCCGCTAATGACTTTTGCTTGCCTGCCAGCCTGGCCCTGCGCCTCTCACCTGCCGCTGCCACCCGCCAACTGGCACTTCATTATTTTGAGCTGCTGCCCGCGTTGAATTCTTCTTTGGGGCCTCCTTAAATGGTTCAAGGTGTTGACTTTGTAGCGCAAACTAAGTGAGTTGCTTGTCTCCCACATGGACTCATACATGTGTACAAATGTACATATTCATATATATATATATATGTCTTTGTATTTGTATTTGACTGCCTACACACCTGCAGCAGCAGCAGTAGCAGCAGCTGCCGCTGTCCTGTTAATGGCTTCCGTCCGCCCTTTCCCTGTCGCCAAGAGCAAGCAGCACACACACACACACACACCCATACATAGTCATTGTCTGTCATGGCGTAAAATGATTTCCGTCATGCACCTCCCTTGCCCTCTCACTTTCTCCCTCTCCCTCTCTCTCTCTCTCTCTCTGTGACATGACACCCACGTGTAGCAGTCGCCCACACTCACCTGCTCGTCACCTTGCTTCAATTCCTTTCACATATCTTTGCACTTGACACTCTTCACTTGGGTGGGCCGGCCTTTTGCAGGCAGCACAGTTTGAGCTGCACCGTTTTAATTACAGTTTTGCAAGCATTGACACTGCTCTAACTAAAGCCATTGTTACAGCAGCCCCCATTGTCAGCCAACCTCTCATATTTCACAGTCACCCTGTTCTACTACTGGCTAGCTACTTTTATTTTAGCCTTTTCCACAATTTACAGCTAGGCGAACGTCTATTGTTTCGCTTGTTAGACGACCGGCCCCAGCAATTTCATAATACATACTCTGTAATCCTAGATGAGTGTGTTTGGGAAAGAGGGTATCATAGTGAAAGACTCTTACATGTAGAAAGTCTTGAAAATATGCAAATATGAATAAAGTTCAAGTCAATAACTTTAAGGGTTGGATCAGGGAAAGTCGGTATGTCGTTATATATAAGGTTTCATACATACTTGAAACTGTTTAACTCGAGAACTATAGGTGCTAGAACTTGGAACTTTAGTATGTAGCATCTATAAAGCTTACTATATAGTTCCAGTAGCTGAACTCTAGAACTTTAAGAGCTAAAACTTTGAAACTTCGTATATTTCATCTATGAGTATGATTAAATTAATTTAACTCGAGAACTTTAAGAGCTAGATGTGGGAAATTTGGAATATAGCATTTTTTAGACTTCATATAGTTGTAGTAGTAGCTTAACTCGAGGACTTTAATAGCTAATGAAACTCGAGAACTTAAAGAGCTAAAGAATGAAAATTTGGGATGTAGCTGATGTGAAGCTTAATGTATAAGTACCTCATATCTTCAATAAGATATGAAACACCAAAAAGTCATGAAACGTCAAAAAGGAATACGAAACTTTCGATTCTAAACATATTCCATACATTTACTATAGTTTAAAGATTTCTACGTAAACCCTTGTTGTCCTGTGCCATATATATTATTCAATCAAAAACCTACTACGCGGTATCTTCATCTCATCTACACGACTCCCACTTCGTTTTATGCTACTTCATACCCATTGTGCTGTGTGTTCTATGTTCTATGCTTCCTGCATCCAGCTGCAAATGTTTGCTTGGTTTGTTTTGGCTGGCTTGGCGCTTAAGATGAGCGGCTGGCACGCCCACAATTGTTATATGGCAAACAGCCAGAGACTGTTGTTGGCAATAATAAACCACGAGCCGCGCATACCAAACGTCTACAATTACCGTTGTATATATCTCAGTCTCGGTTGTTCTCCAAGGGGCCTTCGCCGGTGGAAAAGCCACAAAACAGAGCAGAGAAAAAAAGAAATAAGTAAGAGAAATGCCAAGGAGGAAAATGGAAAACTCGTGCACTTTTTCTTGTACTCGGAAGCGGCTACTTTTCCTAACGGGTCAAGATAAAATGTGTGGCCATGGTGGGGCAACGGCAGAGGCAGAAGCAACAGTGGGAGTGGGGCAGGGCCAAGGGTCTGCTCCACCTGCAAATTGAAAATTATTTTCCATTTAGTTTTTATGGCAAATATTCAAAATGTGTTCCATTCCCTTTTAATGCGCAAAGGGTCAGCCGAGAGAAAAACAAATTATGAAAATGTTTGCGGAACATGTTTTGAGGAAATGCTGTGCGCGAAACCAAGTGGAAATAATGGTCATCAGAATTTAGATTGGGCCATTCTCGTGAATGCTTTTCTCTTACGGGTCGTTGGCGAGGCCTCGATGCTGTTCGAAAAATGGAAACATCAACATTTAGTGCCTATCGAAAGACGTATTTAGTTTGAAATGACCAACATAATGTGCCAGGGGGGAAGGATGAGAAGGTAAAGCCCAAAAATTTACTTTAAATTTGCATTTTACTTCGAATTGAATATATCTCTAGTTCATATTTTAGGGCTTACTTTAAGTTTAGCTTAAGAAGACTTTCATAGATATTTATTTTCTTATTGGATTATGAACTGGTTTGCATTGTAATATGGTACATGCAATAGAATTCGAGGAATTACAATTATCTTATCTTTCAAACAAGTTTTTTGGTGCTCTAGTCGGCAGTGCCTGACTAAAAGATACCCGAACCGAGGCACAGAGCTACTGTACGGTTAGATGGACTAATGAACATGACTATTCGAATTCGAACTAACTCAAATTGGTTCAACTAAGATGTTAAGAGCGATATTCCTCTAGAAACTCCATCGTAAAACAAAGATATTTCCTCCACAAACTCCCCTTTACACTTGACTCGCAAACAACTTAATTTGCTACACTTTCTTCCACCTTTAACCATATGTTTCATCTCATGTCCATCTACCCACTTTAAGCTCTACTTCACGTTTTCATGATTCAGCGCCTCTCTTCGCGCTTCTCAGCCAATTGGCACATCATTCGCAGCACTCGACGCTGATTATTATGCCGGCCTGGCAATGGCTGCTTGGCTTGCGAGCGCATAAACAAATGATCGACTGTATGCGTATGCAAATGAGTAGCGCGAAATGCTGGCCAAGAGATTGCGTTCGCCACGCCCACCCAACCAACGCCCGCCCACAACAAGCCTCAAAGGAGAGCGCAGAAAAAAAGCAACGAAAACGGAAATTTTTGGCGCAGAGATTGCGTTGCTGCATATCGATGAGGCTGCGTTGCTGCTGTCTTCAGGCCAACTCATCAGCTTGATGGCCAGCGGGCGGGCCTGACCAGACTGGGGCGGCGGAAGGGGGCGTGGCAGGTTGATGGCGCTGGCAAATATTGACAGAGACAACAAGCAGCAAACTATGCGATTCAGCCAACCGCCAACCACTTGACTGACTTTTGTAGCAAATTATTATGATGATAACGATGATTATGATGATGATTATTATTATTATTATTATTATTATTGAGATTGCGAATTTGCATAGACAGGTGAGGCAGGTGAGGCAGGTGAGTCGCTGAGGCAGTTCCCAGGACGCAGCCAGCAACGAGCAACGAGCATTGCATTTCAATGACAGAAAGCGAGTCCATTGCTCCTTCAGTTACTTCTTTTTTTTTTTTGTAGCTGCTTCAACTCCGTCCGGGTTTAAGTTTCCAGTTTGACTTGCATTTGGCTGTGATTCTGATTTGATTACATTAGCTGGCAACGTTGTCGCTGCCTGCCTTCTGGCTCAGCCTCAGGCTCAGGCTATATTCATTTTAAAGTTCATTTACTTACCTCAACAACTTGCCGTTGCTCTCTCTCCTTGTCTCTTCTGGCCAAACATCCTATACTTCCGGGCCGTGTTATTTACTCAAGTGCGGGATTTCTAGTTCGCTTGACAACTACTCTGCACTTCAAGCGCCACGCCCACTTCGCAACTTGATTTGTTTCAACGATTGCACTGACTGTTTCGACAAGTTTCTTTAAGTTCCATCTTTTGTATGTCTCTCTCTAGCCGAGTATCTTTCTATCTTGTAGCTCGCCGCGCGCATTTCGGCATTTACACAAAATTTGCAAGTCATAAACAAGTTTTTGCTTTTTACTTTACCTGAGTTGCCTTGTTTTTCTTTTCTTTTTGTATCTTTATTTTATTTTGGCTTTTAGGCGTTATTTTTCTGTTTCTGTTTTTGTTTTTGTTTTGTGGTTGCATGATTTGTGCGTTTTTTTTGTTTTACTTGGCAACCTGCAATGAAGTCATAAATTCTGAATTACTCGAAACTGAAAAGTTTTCAGGAAGTTTATTTCTTTCGTTTCGTTTTGAAGTTTCGCTCGCTGGCAAATGAGCTCATTAGAAGTGTTTGTACTTGGCATTAGGCCCCTTGACGGCTGTGAATTCTGCAAGATAATCGAAATGTTGCTCGGGCTTATAAGGCAGGCCAAAAACACTTTAAGCATTAGATTGAAGTGAGTGCAAAAAGGCAGCTCAAAATGATAAATGAAATGATCATTAGCTGTTGGTTATTTAGAGGGGAATTTATGTCATGGACTAAGCGTGAGTTGAGTGAGATTTATATATTAGACTAAGTGAAAGAGGAATTGATGAGTAGGACTTGGGGAGATATTGAATATATAGAGAATATATTGAAAGTTAAGGCATTTGAGATTGTCTAGCTTGTTTATAGCTCGTGTTGTGTTGTTGGGTATTAAGAAAGCTAAAAGAAAGAAAGTACTTCTTAAAAATATTTATAAATCTATAAAAATAATTCTCTATACATATATGTTAAAGACTCTTTCTCTACTCTTAATATGCCCACATTCAATTAAATTTTATTCCTATATATAAAACTCAACATATCTGAACATAATAGATCGCTTTATCATTTGAAACGCGAACAGCGACTGTCACATCGAGTTGACAACGCGCTTTGAGTGCGTCGCCAACACAACGATGACAAGTATTTTTCACCTGAGTTTTTTTGCAGCTGTTGTTGTTGTTGTTGTTGTTGTTTTCTGGTATCGAAATGGTCGAGCCGCGCAACTCATTTGCCTGAGTGCTTTCCGTTGTTTGTTTTCTAGTAATTTGCAAAAGGAAAAAAAAAAACACCGAAGCAAGAACAAAAGATATATATCGTAGCTATGTAAACGGCAAAGTTGTATTCGCGATGTCCTTGAGCCTGGGGAACAGCAACAGCAACAGCAGCAGCAGCAGCAAAAAAAAAAAAAAAAAAGACAAATAATGTTAAAAATAAAAATAGCAACAACAAAAACTGGGCAACCATCAATCAAATGACGGCGAGTGTGCAGAGAGAGAGAGAGAGAGAGAGAGGGCGGGGGAAAGGAGCGGCGGGCCAGCCCATCAGCTGTTTAGGCTGTCCTATTAGCGGTGTTCAATGCCAGTCAGCCACTGGGAAATATATCAGGTGTGTCCGTGTGCAGTGCTTTTCCAACTCTGGCCACAAGCCACTTAAATATGGCAGCTAAATTAGCATATGACTCATGGCTCGAATGTCCTACGTTTGCTTAGCCATTAATCATGAAAAGGATAGAGAGAGAGAGAAAAAAAAGCCGAAAACAATTTGGGCGCCACTTAAAAATAGCTAAAAACAGAGGGGCACTTGTGAAGTTCTCTATTTGTTACCAATTACCCAAAGGGAGCGGGAGTTGTAGCTGAAGTGCTTCGCCTTGCCTCGCCTTGCATAACGTGAATTGTCATTCGCAAATATTACACATACGCCCAGTTGAGCTTTACAGTTAGCTGCATAGCATAGCCAACCAATTGGGGACAATAACAACAACAACAACAACAACAGCAGCAGCAGCAGCTGAGCCACTTTGACAATTTGTATAAAAGGATGCAGTCAGCTGTATATATATATAGATATATGCATAGAGATGATATACATGCATCACTCCGTTGTCTGGAAGTCAAAAACCCGTACTGATGCTGCCTCGCCTCAATGATTGCGCAACATTAGTGTTGCTCGTTGTTGCGTGTGTGGCATTCTTTGTAGAGTATTTGCTGTTGACCCTAGCTAGCTGCATGTATGGCACTACATAGTAGTTGCCGTTGCAGGCGGATGGAATGTGACTTTAATGTGAGTGTTTGTTAAAGAATGAGCTATGAGATTCCTGCACGAGTTGCAAAACGTTGATTCTTGGTATTTAAGGTCTCATCTCAAATGGATAGACGCTAGTGCTTATAAGAGTCTTATATGGTTATTGGAAAGTAACTGCTAAGGCATTTAGCTGAGACTAGAGTCTCTAGACTCTAGACTTCTACTGGAGTAGAAGCTCATGTTGATTTGAGGAACAGAAAACTTTACTTATTATTATAAGAAATATTACTTGTAGAGTAAATTATGTTTAAAACAATCATTTTTTTGATTCTCTTGACAAATTTTATACATTTTTGCCTCGTAAAGAGTATAAGTATACTCTAACTATACTTTCAAAACTATCTTTCATACTTGAATCTTTCTTTTGAAATTTAAATTAAATTTTAATCCCATTTATAGCACAACAAATTCTCTTTATGTTGACTCAGCCAGCATCCTAGCCCTCTCTCTCCCGCCGCCTTTGACCATTTCATATTTTCTATTAAAAACTAAAGTTTCTTTTGCTAAGCAAACACATTGCTTAAATTAATTAAAATTTATAATTTTTTTAGTCTTCCAAATGCAAGATTTTACTTGCGCCAAGAGCATAAAATGTTCGGACTTTTCCATATGCATTTTCCTTTTGCCCTACACATTTCTCTCTGCAGTTCTTTTCCTTTGCGTTTTTCCAGTCATTTTTGCACTAGTTATGCAATGGCTGTGATTTGTTTGGGGGCTTAAGCAAATATCTGTCCACGCATGCCACGCCCTCTTCGCCTTTAGCCTCTAGCCAGTTGAAGTTATGTCTCTGTCTCTCTTTCTCTCTCTCTCTTGACATTTTCCTGCGAATTTTGGAAATATTTTTGCTCTTTCTCATGTTGTTGTCTTTTGGCCTTGATAATTTAATAGAAATTTTTTTGCAGTTCGTCTGCCTGGCTAAAATAATAAACTATGCTAGTTATTTTTGTTGTTGCTGTTGCTTAATGCATTCCAGCGTGGGAATTTCAATTTGTTGCAGCACGTGTTTTGTCTACGCTCTATAATTGACTTTGCATGCGAAGGCTGTCAGATATGTGAAGAGACTAAATACTATATATACTGTGTGTGTGTGTGTGTGTGTGTATCATTATCGATTGTCTGTCAGCTGTGCGCAGCAAAGTTTTTGCTTTACCTTTACATTTTGACCATCTTGTCTAAGCCCGCATTTCAAAAAAGTTTTCTAAAAAGCTTTGGCCTTCAGCGTAGACTTCTCTCTCTCTCCCTCTCTCTCTGTCTGTCTCTCTCTAACCTGGGCTAGAAATCTCTGTGCACCTTTGACAAAAAACGAACTTTGCCAAAGACATAGCTGTGGGCGTGCGTTTGTCACATGCATTTTTAATGCGACACAGGGCGAGTGCAAAGGCGAGGGGGCGTGGCATGACGCCGCGTGTTGTTTGGCTTAGCTGACGCAATGCGACAGTTTTTAGTTGAAAGCCTTCCATTTTTTTGACCAGTCCAAAATGGAAGACGAGCAACTGCCACAAGCCACGCAAATTGAATTGGTTTTAGAGCGCAAACACACATGCACACACACACACACACACACACACATATACACTCCCACACACACATGAATTCCCACTTTAATACTCTGCTGGAAATAAGCGCTTCCGCTTGACTTTGCGTCAATTATGTCAAAAATTGTGCGCGCCGTCAGGAGCTGAACTCAAATTCAATGTTTCAAACCCTTCAACTCACATTGCATCAGCATCAAAAGCAAAGCCCTGGGATGTGTCAGTCGTTGTTGTTCTTCTTTTGTTGTGTGGCAAGAGTTTTTGCTGTTGGCTTGACATGAGCGAGCGCCTTAACTAATTGCCAAGGCTCGGGCGACCCTCGTCTAATTGAAACATTAACTGTTTGAAAAACGGCAGCAATTTTTGTTGCATAAAAGATTTAAATTCATTTGCGGGCCCGCGGGGCAACTCAACTCAACTGAACTCAAGTCAGAGCTCTCAGCTCTCGAACTCTCAAAAGCGACGCCCGACTCAAAGGAAGCACTCAATTTATGCAAATCTCATGTAAATCTGTTGAGACGCCGACCAGGGCCTGGTTGAGGGAGGGGGGAATTGCAAGCAGAATTGTCAACGTTGTGAGGCGGAGTCAGAGTCGGAGTCTGGGTGTGTGTATATAGCTTAGTATGATGGTAAATGTTAGGGAATGACAGCAGCCGTAGCATCAGCTACTCAGTGCGGAATGCCAATTTGAATGTGCGTTAAATGGCAATTTACAGTTGAAGAGCAACTGGAGTAGCAAATCGCAGACATGGGCATATGTAAGGCAAATAATGGCGCGACTATAAAAAATAATGAGCCACTGGTTCTGGGAACAAAAAACGAAGAAGAAGAAGAAGCAGAAAACGTTGCTACGTGACACACTAGAAATCAGGGACGACTTACTGAGAAGAAAGCACAGATAGATAACTAGGGGAGGGTTATAGAAAAGCGAAAAGTAATTGAACTTGGTTCAAGGATATTAAAGCTAAGCGCTGCATGTCAAAGAACAAGCTGAAAACTGAATAGGGAAAATAAATTTAGAGATTAAAGCTGTAGGCAAAAAGGGGATTAAATAAGAGTGGAGGCACGGAAGAAAGAACTAAGGATAAATGATTGGGTTGTCTTGTGGAGATTACAGCAGTGGAGAAGTTGGGGCTTAAGCCTTGGAGTTGGGAAATATATATGATATTATTAAAGAAAAATATTTGAAAACATAAAAAAAGAAAGATTCACATAACTATAAAAATATACAAATATAAACATATATTGTTTAAAAAAATGTTATACAAAAATTATGATTACAAAAATCATACAAAAATAAAATACGAACCAAAAACAAAGCTTATAGTATTCAATATTATATATTAAAACATAAAAAAATATATATAAAATAAAAAAAATATATAAAAAATAAAAAAAATATATAAAAAATAAAAAAATATATAAAAAATACAAAAAGTATATAAAAAATACAAAAAAAATATAAAAAATATATGTAAAATAAAGAAAAAATATAAAAAATATATGTAAAATAAAAAAAATATATAAAAAAAAAAATATATAAAAAAAATATTTAAAAATATATAAATAAATTTAAAAATAATATAAAAATATATATAAATAAGTTTAACAAATAATATAAAAAATACATATGAATTAAATTTGTAAAAATTATATAAAAATTAAATACGAAATGAAAATTCGGTCAGTAAAACTATAGTCCATTATAAACGCCAATAATTTTAGTATGAACTCAGACAACAGAAACAATATTTCCAACCATATTCATAAAATTCCATTGCAGATGATACTCTCTTGCTATCATACTTGTTCTATAGCTTTCTCTCTAAGCAGTGTCTTTGTCTGTCTATGTATACCAGTGTTTCTACCTCTCTTCGGCATTCTTTGCTTCTGCTTAAGTTCTCTTAGAGCAATTTAAGAAATTGCAAATGCTCATAAAGACCTTCACTTGTATAGTGTTGTCTTGTCTAGTCTTCAGCTGTTAAAGCTCTCTAGTCTACATTTAAAGTTATGCAGCTCAAGCGCTCCTAAGGGCAATTAAAAAGTTTGGGAAAACCCAAATCTCATTTCAGCGCGTTGACAAATTAAAGAATTCATAATCCCCACAGCAGTTCATACATATATATATTATTTTTTGTGCCCCGCCTCATTGGTTGCTTCTCACGCATCGCTGAGCTGCATTTGCAGTGCACTAGGTAAGCAAAACAGTGAAAAAATGCCAACTGCTAAAACAACAGAAACAACTCAAGCTTATAGCCAGAGAGTGTGAGAGAAGGAGGGTATTTCACGTCGAGCATACCCCTTGGGGCGCTTAGCGAGGGTTGCTCAGTTGCACGCTAATGGAGCCGGGCTGCTGCTGATGTTGATGCTGCTTCGTTTGCGTTCAAAGTGCAGACACGTGCCATATTTTCGGACTGTAGCCAGAGCTACAGTGGTGGCCAAAAATATTGCATACAGTTGCGACTTGAAGTTGTCGTCGAGCATGTGTGGTGGGAGGTGAGGCTTTCGCTGTGGCTTTGGTTCATTGTACGACAACGCACCGTGCCGAATTTGCATGACTGGCTGACAGGCGCACAATCAGCCCACCCCAGTCCACCACAACCCATTCCAAGCCACCCAACCACCCAACCACCCTGTGCATACATCATTCAAAATATGCACAACCACCCGGTTGAGCCTCTGGACGCTATCACAAGCTGCCACACGTTGGCATTGCAACATTTTCTAGCCATGTTATGTAAGCTGTTGTTGTTGTTGTTGTTGTTGTTGCTGCTGTTGCTGTTGCTTATCAGCGCCCATTTGACAGCCCCTTTTGGGGGTTGTTTAGCATTTTTAGGGGTTGGCCTGCAATCGATATGCGTCTGACAAAAACGACCGCGCGCGCTACGCTTTTTTGGTCCTTCACTTTTTATTTTGCGGTAGGCACAATTCTTTTTGACCAGCTAGCTAACTGGACTGACCCTCCGATCCGGCTGGCTGGCAGCTGAGCAGGTGGAGCTCAATGCGCCCAATGCCCGCTCCAAAGTGCAGCAGCTCCACGAGTTAAGCACTCGATAAGCGCGCTCGAATTTATTTTTATGATTTTCTCTTCTTTTTGTTGTTTTTTCTTCTTGTTTTCCAACTCACAAATTTGGCTTTGTTGTTGCCCTTGACAGCCATTGAAGTTGTTTTTCTTTTCCTTTTTCTAATTTCCTTTTGTTTTCTTGCCAAGCTCACGCAATATTCGATTTCACACCGCCGGCCCGCCCGCGTTTTGCATTTGTTTATCGAGACCTTCGTCACCTTTTTGTAAATTTTCTAATTTTAAACCAATTAAAGTTGTCAAAGTTGCAAGTTTTTTGTTCTTTTCATTTGGGGAGGCTGACGAGCTAATCCGGGCTCGGGCTCGGGCTTGGAGCACATATTTATTTTCATTAAAGATGCCAAAGTTTTAAATTTCATTTGCACAAAATTTGTTTGTGTGCCTTGTTTATTGCGTACTCGACAGAAAAAAGAAGCGCAGAGCAGAAGGAAAAGCGCTGGGAAATTCAATTTGCAGCTGCCCTCTGGGTGGTCTGATTGATGGGCAACGCCTTCGTACAGTTTTAACATGAATATATGCAGATATATATATATGTATATATATATATATATTTGGGCAAACTTTTTGCCAGCTGAATTTGTCAGCTAATCTGAGGCGATAAGTGCAGAGAGCGAGTTTCTGGCATTGAAAGCTGCTGTCTGAGCAAAAAGAAAGAAAAAAAAGTATTTGCAAATATGTGATTTCTGTTTTCTTAAGTCAAATTGAATTTGAATTTGAAATTCTAGAGCGAGGAAGTGGCCCAAAGCAAAGAGGAGATAAGGAGAAGATAAATAGAACAAGAACTTTTGCTGTGTGGGCTGTCAACGACTGTTTGATATGCTTTGAGTTGGCAAATGCAATTGAAATAGTTTAGTTTTATAAGATGTTTTGACTTTAGTTGAAGGCTAAACCTAGTGGATAAGCTGAGCAGCAGAGCTCATTTCATTAACCTTTGGGGAAGTATCTACCTAAGCAGACATTAAAACATCGCTTTCAATATTATACAAAGATCTTTTATATCTACATAACATATCTATAATAAAAAGTAAATAAATCCACCAGCTATAGGTGTTGTTTTGCATATATTTGTGCAGCTCTTTTGCACAGCTTCTGCGTTTCCATTACCTGTTGAGGCTCAAATTGCTATTGTGGATTGAGAGGCGTATACTTAACCTCAGCTTTGGATTACAATGCGACGATCAAATTCTTGGCCAGCGCACGATTTGCATTCACTTTTCAAACGGATCGCGTGATTTGTTTCTCTCTCGTCAAATGTGCTAAAACTTTATATTATTTAGCTATTAACACTTGTGAAACGTTGATTGTTCGCCATCATCATCAACGTCATCATCATCATCATCATCATCATCATTATTATTATTGTGAATGCTTCAACACGTTTCGAGCATTTGATGGAAATTGTCACGACAATTGCCGCTTGTTGTTCGCCATGTAAATCAAATTTCTGCGAATATAATTTCCACACTTTGTCGTAAATTAAATGAAACCCAAACAAGCATTCCGAATGGAGGTGGAAAAAGTAGAAGTTGAAGTTGAAAAGGAAAGCGAAAAACAAAGCCACACAAATAAGTACGTGATAAAGAGCCCATTTCCACATATATATTATTTAACAGTTAGTATAATTGCTTATTATTGAATTTGCATATTTGGGCTGATTACGAATGGCTTACAACAATGATTGACGTAATTGAAGACTCAATCATGAGTGAGGGAAATGTACAGTAAATCCTATTAATGGGAGGGTAAGGTTTAGAAAGATGTGGATGAAGTACAAAGGTGTGAAGTGTTTCCTTATGAAAACTCCATGAGAAGTTGGTCAATCATTCAAAATAGACAGATTGATTGCTTAATAGAAGATGTATTGATAGATAGAATGTATGTAAGATATTTAGCTTGATTGATAGATAGATTGCAATAAGCATACGTTCATTCAGAGTTGAAAAGCCATATGCATATGCATGCATGGATTGATTGACTGATTGATAGACATTAATAGAGAGATAGATAGCTCTATTATTTGATTGATTGATAGAAAATTAGTAGTACAAGTGCATGTACTAGCATTGATAGTAATATTGATTGATTGATGGCAAAAATATGTTTATATTACTTGATTGATAGTTTTCTAGATTGGCTGATTGATATGATTGGTTGATTGATTGATTGAAGTGCAAATAAAATTCTATAGAATTCCAAAGAATGCATACATACATACATAGATCAATGGATAGTATATTTGATTGATTAATTGATTCATAGCTAGGCACCAAGATTGTTCGTTAGTTTGATTGAGGTGTTCCAATTATACTTGATATCGATAACCATGTGCAAAAATGTTATCTGATATCTGATATATGCCCATATTTATGTCTCATTCTTAACTCTTTAAACTCATCTTGACAATTTTCAATTCAGGAACCATCAAAAACTTCCAGTTCAGCACTTTTTCCAAGCACAATTACCCAATTTAGAAATCTCTGCAACTTCTGCTCAAGCACTTTAAGGCAAGTTCAGAATTCTGCACCTATGCTTGTCAAACTGTTTAAAGCATTCACAGCCCACATAGTTGGTTTAGCTCGTTGTGGCTTTTACTTCAGATTGGCAGTCAACTAGTGAGCTTTAGTGTCAACATTGTGTGCGTAATGAGAGCCGAGGATGAAGTTGCAGTTGCCTTTGTTACATAAGCCAGCCCAAGCTCAGTCAGCTCGCCATGGCAACAGCCTGGACGAGCTGGCTGGCTGGATGGTTGGCTGGCTGGTTGGTTGACTGGCTGCTGCATGTGTAATCAACATTAAACTGTATTTTGTAATCAACCCACACACACACACACACACATACGCACACACACTTACTCGCTCTGCAATGTGAGCTTCAAAGTTGCCAACTCAGCAGGCGGAAGTGAAAGCGTCGGCTGTTTGGAAAATGGCGTGTTTCAGGTGACGCTTTTTTCTTTGGCAACTGCAACTCATGACAGGTGAGAGAGAGAGAGTGAGGTGTGTGTGTGAGTGTGTGGAGCGTGCAGCGTTTAGCCTGGCAAACACATTACGAAATCTATACACACACGCTCCGAGCGCACTTTTAACCCATTAACGCCCGCTAGCTGCCCGAGCTCAGCTTCCTGATGACGCAGCTCAAAGCTGGAGAAGTTGCTGTTGTTGTTGTTGTTGTTGTTGTTGTTGTTGTTCTTTCCGGCAAGTTGTTGAAGACAACAAAAAAAAATAGTGTCAACTTGCGTTTGCGGCATTTTAATGCCACCCACAAGCAGCAACAGCAGAGGCAGAGGCAGTGGCAGCTGCCCCCAAGGCTTGTCTATTGTTTCCTGCTGCTGCTGCCCTGCTTACGTTTTCTTTTTCCTTTCCTTTTTTTTTGCTCTCACGACTTCTACACAAAACGCTTTATCGTCTGTGCATAATAAATTTCGTTGGCTTTTGTTGCTGTTTCTGTTGCTGTTTGGCCAAAAAGATTTTCTGCAATTTTTGTATAAAGTTATTGACAGTCCTGCACACTTGCCTTGCACTCGCATTAGATACACTTGCCTGCGTTTTTGGGTCTTGCCTGAGTCTTGTCTAAGCACTTATTGACAATATGCTGGCTGCTCTGCAACAGCTGCCAGTGCTTGTCAAACCCATTAAGCGACGCGCACAAAAGCATGCAACAATATTTTTACAACTTATATTTGACTTTGTGTCGGTTTTGTTGCTTCTTTTTTGTTCTTTTATTTTTTTGGTTTTGTAATTATTTTAAAAGCGCAACTTGTGCACGTAACGACATTTGCGGCAGTCGCGCAGCAATTGCCACTTTTGCTAGAACATAAACAAAGAGCCACCCGAGCACCCACCCGCCAAAAAAAAAACTAAGTGTCTGAAGCGGTGAGTGGTTGGAGTGGGAGTGGAGGTTGTGGATGGGCCCCAGCGACTTGGCTAGTTGTGCGTGCCTGAGTCAGCACAGTGGGGCAAGGTGTGTGTAATTTTGGAAATAAAATTTAAATAAATTTATAGAAAAAAGGAAATTTTATTCAAAATTATGTTTTATACTAAAAAAGAAAATTATAAAAAAAAATTTATTTTATTTTTAATTTAATTTTTTTTTTTTTTTAAATAAAGTCTATATAAGTTTTCTTAGATTTTTATAAAAAAAAAGTTGGTTTATTTTTAAACTATGAAATGTCATGGAATTTCTTTGGCATCTTATTCCGTTCATTCATTATTTCTATATAGTTCACTAAATGATAAGATTCTTTATAAAAAGTAGTTCCATCCATAAAAGTTCCATTATCTCTCAATCTCTCACTGAAAACCCCTTTTCAATACTATAAGGGCATATCATTACTTAACGAAAAGTGAGATCAGATAGCATCAAGTCTACTCTCATTTATCACAACTTTACTTAAGCTCAAGATCACTTAATATAAAGACTTCATAATCATATATATAGTCAAAAATTTCCATCAGCATATAATTTTCCTCTAGCAAACCCTTACTTATGCCATTCTATGCCTTAACTGCTTTATTTACTCTCATTTGCCTTATCTACCACCTCTCATCCATTTAGCCCCCTTCAGCTGTCAGCGTTTACCTCGCTCTTTCAGCACACTGTGCACACTAATCTCCAAGGACTTGCATTTTTTACTATTTTTTTTTTTTTTTTGCTTAAGGAGTGCTGCTCGAAACTCGCATATCATGCGAAAGTTAGGCGCCCTCATAAAGAACTGCGCCTGGCAACTTTTCGGCGACGTCTGCCCTGAACCACGCCGCCAGCCCCGTTGCGCCCCCACAAGTCAAGAGTTCAACTGGTTTCCAGCTTTATTTTTTCGGCAGCCCCCAACTACACTCTACCTACACTTATCAAACTTCATATTTACAAACTTTAGCTGGAGCATGGAGCATGGAGCATGGAGCTGCTTTTGTTGCTCAACTTCTCTCTAGAGTCTACAGAAGAAGACGAAGTAGTAGGAAAAAATTGGTTAGAGGAAAGGAAAGAACTTGCGGCGCCGCGGGCCATTAGCCCAGACCCTGGAGGCCACTTCACGGCGCGCCATGTCTCTCTGCTGCCTAATGATAATGATGAGCACGAATGCTCATTATTATGCATGCAGCTGGAATTGCTGGCTGAATTAAATGCTGCCAAATGTTTGCGCTAGCACTTGGAACAAGATTCACTCTAAAAATATTAAAATATGCATAAATTAGAAGAACTTTCTATATGTGTGTTGTGTGTGTGTGTTGGGCTCGACTCAAGCTGTTTGCCAAACATCTTTAAGGTCGCTCTTTGAGCACAAATCACGCGTTATAATGCGACTTAGGGCGGAGGCGACTCTGGCTCTGGCCCTCGGCTCTCTCCCTTTTTGCTGCTCTCAGCTGCCAAGGTCTCAAGTAGTTTTGCCTGCAACAGGCACGTGTTTGTCTGTCTGAATATCTGCCTAGGCACAATTAGTTTTGTCATTTCTCATCCACTTGTCTGTTACTCCCGCTCTCTCGCTCTCGCTCTCCCTCTCCATGTCACTCTCTACGTACTGTTGCTCATTTGTGTGCACTTTTCAATTTGCCATTCAGTAAAATGTCTCGTAAATGTCAACGAGCAACAAAGATTCTATGCAATTTAAGCTAACAACTAGCAGCGGGAATACCCTGTAAAAAAAAGTATACAATAAATTTTTTTTTATATATATTGAGTTGTGTTCATGAATGTATATTAGCTATGCATACTTATAGAAATTTTATTTATACAAAATCTATTTTTATCATATATATTAGCTGCATAGCATGCCCTGCCAGTTTCTCACTATAGGGTATTTAATAGAAATTGCTGCAAACTTTTGCAAAAGTCAGCGAAAAAGACTTCAAATCTTTGCTAAACTGTTTGCATTGTCATTATGGCCAGCTATATACAGCTATATATATATATATATATATATATATATATAAATGCAGCGCAAATGTTAAACATTTTCTTAATTATTTTTAGGGGGGGTTGACTATGCCACGCCTACTTTGTCCACGTTCTTAAGCACATCCACTTCATTTCACTTGAGTTCATGGAACAACACTTTGACACGCTTCAGTTGGCTTTTAGAAGTTTTTTTCTTCTTTTTATTTTTGGGGCATTTGCGTCTGGCAAACCCCATTTGACACTCAATTGCACTTGAAAATTTTCCCAATAATTTTTGCATTTTCCATTTTCCGTTTGATTTCGTTTTTGTTTTTTTGAAAGTTTGTCAAAGGCCAGGCGAACGAACGCACTGTCATTGACACATTGGAAATCGAGTTAAAAAACAATTGGGCAGAAATCAGAGATATATATATATGTATATAACTTTTTTCTGCAATTACACAAATTGTTTTTTAAGCCAAAAAGTAGCAAAATAAAAAAGTTTTTTCTTTTTGCGCCATTTTCAATTCCATTTTCATTTGGCCTGTTTTGGGGCGCTGGAAAATCTCATTTGCAATTTTGCTTCTTGGCAGCCGAAAATGCCGAAATTGTGCTCTGAAATTTTATTATGATTATCTGTCGGCGCATTTCGTATTTATGAGTTTTAAATTAAATGCGATTTCGGGCACCTTTCGACAGCAGCAGCAGTAGCAGCTGAAAGGCGGAATCTCAACTGTCTCCTGGGCGAGCATTTTGCCTCTTAAATATTTATCGATTTGTTGCCCAAAGGTTGGCTTTACTGTCCTCAACCTGTTCACATTCTCTTATTCTTATTATATTTTACTTCTCTTTTTTTTTGGGAAAAAAACAGGATAAGTTTTTCGGGCTGTCTGATAATTCTGCAAAACGTTTTAGTGGCTGTTTAGGCGGCCGCCTCAATTGAACTTCGATTCGTGCTGGCTCTGTCGCAATATTGCCTTAAATATTTGATGTCCCATATGAAGGTTGTAGGATTATCTAAGAGTGGAGAGAGTGTTGGCAGCAGCGAAGGTAGCAAAATGTTTTCAAATAGTTGAAACTTATGCATATTTTATGACTGTATTTTTTGTCTAGGGTAAATATATATATAAATTGAACACAGTTTATAGCTGTTATAAATAAGCAGCAAATAGATGTGACCTATATAGTTAGAGTCTAGCTAAAAGGTGGAACTGCTGAGAAGCAGATAGGAAAGTCTTCATTGGCAAAGTTCTTTAAAACTGAGCATGATATGAAAGCTCTCACTGTTCACATATCTTCCACCTCTTTCAGCTCTTCTTAGCTGTTACTCCAACTACATAAAACTTAGCATAACTTCCTCTGGCTCAAACAGACATATCATAGAGTTAGTAGTCTAAGCCCAATCAAATATAGAAGAGTTCAGCTAAAAGGTGGAACTGCTAAGACTGACGAAGGAAACTTAGTAGTCTAAACTCAATCACACATAGCAAAGCTCAGCTAAAAGGTGTAACTGAAACCTTCACTAACAACTTCTTTCGCATAACTGTCATAGAAACAATCGATCTAATAAGAAGTTATTTACCTTTTGCTCTTCAGCCCAGCTCTAAGCACACAAATTCTAGCCAAGTCTGCTCAAAAAACTGCATAAATTTGCTTGACATTAGAGAGTTACAACTTTTTGGAGCTGTCTTTAACTTTAGATATCTCGACCCGCGTTGCATTGTCAATTACTAAGCAAACACCCTTGTCTGTCAGGCCAAATGCCTGCAAGCGCTGTCTGATTGAGTGAGTGTCCCAGATGCTGCTCTTGCTGGCTTCTATGTGTATCTATGCAAGCTGGGTGTCAACCTGTGCCCCACCTGCCTGGGCAATGGTGTTAACTTGTTTGGCCAAAGATTTACAGCTGTCGAATGTCTCGTGATGGCTGGCACCCGCGGCACTCTCTCTCTCTCTCTCTGACTGACTGACTGACAAAGGCATAAATCGGCAGTGACTCAACTGATTTACACTTGGCATTGCTTTTGAAGTGAATACACAAAGTGCTGAGTGGAGTAGACGAGCTGCCTACGGCGGCAGCTGCGCGTCCTGCGTGCCATTTGCCAACTAAATTGTTGTACTTTTCAATTTGTGTAATATAAAAGCATTTTCGGCCAGGAGTTTGGGTGTGAAAACCACTTTCAACTGTCGCAGCACTTTCACAGACATTTAAGTTAATTGTCTCGAGCGACAGCCCGCCCTCACCTGTCACTGTCTGCTTTGTGGCCACAGAATTGTGGAACTATAATTTACCAATTTGCATGGCTCTTGCCACGTGCCGCATTGTGGTGGCATTATCTTAAAATCTAGCATAGAATCCATAGAAGATGAAGAAGCTTCAATAAGCTACTCGAAATTATTTTTAATTAATCATAAGTTTGAAGAGGCTTATGCATATATACACACACACACACACACAGACACATACTCACCTCTGTGTGCTGCTCATTTTCATTTTGTCTCCCACTTCTCGCTGAACTTTGTGTAATTCAATGCTTTTGCTGCTGTCTCCGGTTTTTCTACACGTCGGCGTCTATTAATTAAATTAAAAACTTCACAAACAGCTTCAGCGTTGTCCTTGTCGTCGTCGTCATTGTTGCTGTTGCTGTTCGTTGTAAAACTTCGGCGCCTTTGGAGTTCTTAAAACTATGCGCAAACATGCAAAATTATCATGCGATGCGCCAGCTTATAAAGTTTGACAGCAATTACAGCTGAGCGAGCACAGTTTGCAAGCCACAGAGTAGACAGTTTGATGGCCACTACAGCTATATATATATATAGCTTTAAAAAAGCAATCTGAAACTTTAGTCTGCACATTTTTAAAGCCCTGTAATTTAGCTCAGTTTTCTTTGCAATTATGCAAATGGCGAAGGTTAACAACAATTAAGCGCAGGCCATGTTAAAACACTGTCTGAACCACTGATTCAATTGAATAAAGCTTGACGTCCTTCCACTCGGTTCAATGGTTCATTGAATGTTCGTCTGTCTGCAGACAGTTTATCACTTTTCTATATATCATTTTTTTTTTTTTTGTACTTTAATACACTTACATGGGGTATGACAGGTATGGGATGAAGTGGGACTAAGTCTGGAAAATATTAATATAATATTTATAAATTAATATATAAAATATAAAACATAAAATATAAAATATAAAATATAAAATATAAAATATAAAATATAAAATATAAAATATAAATTATAAAATATAAAATATAAAATATAAAATATAAAATATAAAATATAAAATATAAAATATAAAATATAAAATATAAAATATAAAATATAAAATATAAAATATAAAATATAAAATATAAAATATAAAATATAAAATATAAAATATAAAATATAAAATATAAAATATAAAATATAAAATATAAAATATAAAATATAAAATATAAAATATAAAATATAAAATATAAAATATAAAATATAAAAAATAAAATATAAAATATAAAATATAAAAAATAAAATATTAAATATTAAATATTAACTATAAAATATAAAATATAAAATATAAAATATAAAATATAAATTATAAATTATAAAATATAAAATATAAAATAAAAAATATTAAATATAAAAAATAAAATATAAAATATTAAAAATAAAAAATAAAATATAAAATAAAAAAATATGAAATATAAAATGTAAAGTGCAAAATATAAAACAAAATAAAATAAAAATAAATAAATAATTATAAATAGAAAATATATATAAGGCGAGAGCATCTCATACAAGCATCTCCACGGTCATCTTATTCCAAGGTTCTACAAGGTATAAGTTGCTGTAGTACAGCCTTGTATAAGATGTTGTACAGCAGTATAAGTTGCACAAGATACTCTACAACAGTATCTAATGTATCTTCTACAACTGCCTATTAGAGCGCATCTATTATTCGTCACTCTGCTGACTTCAGTTTTCTCTCATTTTGCTTCTTTTTGTTTACGGTCTGCACATTTCTGCCAACAATTATGCATATTTACAAATGTTAATTGCCAACGGGCGCTCACACACAATATTGTGTTGTACACGTATTTACGACACGACCAACAGCAACAGCAACGGCAACAGCCACGCCCCCTGCCCACGCCTGCCAATTAATAGCATTATTGACTGCGACCCGGCGACTCTCGGAGCCAAACCAAGCAACCACTTTGAAATGCTAATGAAATTGGCTTTTAAAGTGAGTTTGGGTAGGGAAAATGGGAAAAAAAAACCGTGAATTCAGCGTTTGATTTCGATCAAAAGTCCTTGTAAAGACTCGTCCTGCGCGGTTGCCTAATTGATAAATTGATTAAATTGCATGGCTTAATTGCATGGCAATCGCATTGTCTTTCGTCACAATGTGTAGCGAACCACACACGACGACGACGATGACGCAGGAGCGGGCAACAAATGAATTTTCACATTTCATTTTGGAGGCTGCTGTCCTGCCGCTGGCAAATTGCATTTGCTTTGTTCGCCTTCATTTTGGTCAACTGTTTCGTTAATGCGACTTATTTGTCAGCATTTCAAGTGTCGTTCGCATCAGCTCTAGCAAGCTCGCATCTGCCCCGCAGTGATCCGTTTTGGATTGAATTTGCTTTTGTCTGGACAGCGCACAATTTTCCCCTCAGTCAGTTTTAACGAAGCGCCTGCGGATGAGCTACTGATTTGGCCATTGTCTACTTTAGTTACAGTTGAGCGAGGAACACGTACGTTAACTGTAAACATGTAAGCTTAAAGTTGAGAGAAGTTATAAAGTTGTAAGTAGTGTAAAGGAGAAGAGGGTGGAAAGAGGAGAGTGGAGAGAGATATATGAAATTTGTATTGTGTTTAAGTTAAGGCATGAGATTCCTTCTTTTTATAAGCTTTGTATGACTTTTAAGAAGAGGAAACTCTTTCAAAATTGAGTTATAATTAGAGAAATTCTCTATCAAGAACTTTAATATTTTATTTCTACTTTATTTTTAACTTTTTACATTCAAATTTTCATTCTACTTTGCAAATCAGAGCCAGTTAAACGTTTACGAATATCGCACAAAGCAAAATCAATAAATTTTATGCTCTCCAGAGAGTAAACTTAAGTTAACATATAGCATATGCTATCAAATCAGTCAACAACACTCACTAAAACACTCTCTAATCACAGCAACCCTATCAGTAAGCCTTCAATAAATAGCTCTCATAAGACCCTGCCCAACACACACCATCTAATCATCCACATAGATACCCTCACAATCTATGCATTACTCACTTTTATGATGCGCATTTTGCATTATCTGTGTAAGTGCCGTCTGGCTTATGTACGCTCAGCACTCACTTTCTCTAAACTCAGTCTTTTCGTTAACTAAGCGTTAAGTCCGAGCGAATCCCGCACAATAAAAAGCTTGAGCCTGGCGACTAAAGCGCATTAAAAATGCCGACTGGCTGTGTAACCGAAGTTGGGAGTCAGGCAGAGATATAGCGCTGGTCAGTGTCCAGTAATAGAGCTCGTTTCGTTTTTTTCTATTTTCCAATTGTTTTCTCTGCTTGTCTTCTTCTTTTTTTTCCTTTTTTTTGCCATTGCGTTGATGCGGTTTTGCTTTGATTTAATTTTGCTTTTACTGCTGCTGGTTGTTTGTCATTGTTCGCAGTTGGTATTCCCTGCTGCCCCAGTCCATTGTCTGCACCCAATTTGTGAGCTTTGTTCAATTGGCTTTGGCCGCTGCCGCAGTCTGTGTGTGTGTGTGTGTGTGTGTGTGCTGCGCTTTACACTCTATACTCTGTACTCTGTACAGCTCAACTGTCATTCATTCGTCAGCAAAATAAATCACCAAACGGAACGAGGAGCACTTTAAAAATTTAGTTCTGCCAGGGCAGCAATTTTGCGGATGCTGCCTGAAAGTAGGCAACGATAATTTAAAACCAGAAAATCTAGTTAAATATTCAATTGGTTTAGTTTTTGGGAGTTGATTTGAATAGTTTATGGTTGGAAATGGAACATTTTGGCAGCAGCTTATAAAGTTGGCAACTAATGAGTTTACTTTGGCGAAAGGCAGTGAGCATTTGATGCGTGATAAAGAGAGAGAGAAGAAGGCTTAATTTTGAAAGAGGGGTTAAGGGATATGGAATATGGAATGGAGTATGTGAAGTAGAGGACATAAAATGTGGAATGTGGGAAGTGGAAAGTGGAATATAGAGCATATGTATATGTAGAGCATATGTAGAGCATATAATATGAAATATGAAATGTGGAATATAGAATATGAAGTATCGACCATGAAATGTGGAGAATATGGAATGTGGAACATACAACATGAAATGTGGAACATGGAATATGAAATATGGAACATAGATTATAAAATTTGGGATAGAGTATAGAATATCGAATATGAAATGTGGAGAATATTGGAATGTAGAAGATATAAATCAGAATATGCAATAAAGAATACAGAAGATTCCCAAACATATATAAAGGAATTTCCTTTTAAGAACTATCCCGATAGAAAGAACTTTCTATTGCAGTAAAATGAATGTATTTCCCATTTAACAAATTCTTAGCTATCAATAATATAATAGTCTTATTGTACTCACAGCAGACACCCTTCACAGGCGTATTGTCAAATATCTCTCAAAAACTCCCTCGCCAATTTATGCAGCTAGATAACATTTCACATTCGTTCAGGCTGCCATTCAGATTCATAACCCTGCGATTTGTGTGTTACTTGCCAACTGGAACCCACATATTTCCACCAGCTCATAATTCCATTAAACACATCCACAGACCCAGACCACAATATGCTACAGTTGGACAGGCACTGCAGCACGGCTGCCGCCACACACAATTGTGGTTTCGACTATTGCATAAGAATATTACGAGCATGAACTGATGCTCTTGATGCCATTAACCCAGAGCTGGGTCTGTTCTCTCTCGCTGCTGCTGCTTCTGCTGCTTCTTCTTCTACTTTTTTTTCTGCAACTCCAGCCATGCGACTAGTTTATGCTGAACATATTTTATTGATTACATTTGCCGTTGCCCCAAGTTTTGTGCAGACTCCAGCAGCATGCGCTGCGACCCGTCTCGGCGTGTTTTTGCACAAGTTTATGAGATTTTTGTGCTAGGCGAAAGACCCCAAAAATCAGAATCAGTGGAGCGGGAGTTGTAGCCACATTTAGGGGAATTGCATTGCTGTGGCATGTGTGTGTGTGTGTGTGTGTGTCTGTATGAGTTATGTAAGCAAATAAATTGCTTATTTGTAGCGACAATTTGCGGTAATTTTGTGATTTGTGTATTTGGCTTCAATCGGCAAATGTTGTGTGTGACATCATCTGCGGGGGTTGTTTTCTTGCCACGCCTTAAACTAAGAGTCCTTATGGCTATTAATTAAACATATATGTATGTGTGTATAAAATGTATGTGTGTGTGTATCTATTCTACACCCACATCATCTAGTTCATATTTCATGGCAAGCACTCACTCTGCCTCTCTCTCTGAATCACACTTTATTGACTGCCTGCTCGCACACTAAACGTGTAATCCTTTTTTCAGCGCCTGCCATTTGCATATAGCATACGTGTAAGAGGCCACGCTGAGTGCTGTCTCTGCTGCTAGCCACCCACTTGCCACTTGTATGCATATCGTTAGCAAATTGCAGGCTCAAAAATGCCAAAAAAAAAAAAAAAGAAGCGAAGTTCGAGCGAAAACTTCAGGCAAAAGCCCCTGTTTTTTGTGCACTGTAAGCTAATACCCAGCCAATTTCCGTTAGCTGGTTGGCAGGTAACGTGGCCAGCTCTTCTTGTGTCCTTTTTTTCTTCTTTTTTTTTGTTGGCCCTGTGGCGCAATTCGTGCCTTTTGTATTTCCGTTTTGGAAATTAGAGGCCGCGCCCCGCGTTAGAGCTCGCTGTACAAATTTGTATAAAAGCTTAGCTACATTTCGTGTTTTTTTTTTTTGTTATTTTTATTTTTCCGCTTAACTCATTTGCATATTCGACACATTCCAAATTGACTTCCCCTTGGCGCGTTTCAATGGCTGCCTTTGGGGAATTTAAGCCTTTTTAGGCTGGCATTTTATGAAAATAATTTTAAAATTGACATTAACTTTGGCAGGCCTGCAGCCTGGCTCTGGCCTGGCCTAACCGAGGTGTCCAAAAATGAAGCCATTAGCAGTCAAAGCCAGCCAGAGCTCCGCACACAAACCCCATCAATTGACTTGTGAACGGAGCAGCCTCAAACCGCACAGCAAAAGGCGTTGATTGGGCAACATAAAACCCCAAAAACTAAAAGCTCCACACTCCCAGACCCAACTAGCCCGAAAAATGTGTCCCAGTGAATAGTCGGGCTGGCGAGCTGAAAATAATTTGATTGGGTGGCTGCAGGGGAAAAGGATGTTTTGAGTGCTTTTTCATAAATTGATTTTACATAAAAGCCAATTAGCATAAGTCATAATACAATTCTGTAATCGACATAATTTACACAAAATATACATATATATATATATATATATATATATATATATTTATAAATGTTTTTCTATGTTGCCATTTGCAGCTATTTCCCGCGAGGATGGCGACGATTCGACACATCATCATCATCATCATAATCATCATCGCGGCGGCGGCGCCCATCATAATCACGGTAATAAAGTTCCATTCAATGGTTACAACTCGGAGGAGTATCTGGATCGCCTCGAGCCCAATGGCAATATACCCGCTGACAAAACAAATTGCAGATATGGCGGTAAGTTGGAGAGATTCATTATAGCAGTATTTATATATATATAATAACTTAGTTAAGTAAAACTCAGTTGGAAGACGAGAGAGGTATTATAGTAAAATATATAAGTAGATAGTCAAGGAGACTTTTCAAGGTTTTTTATATATTTAAAATATATATATCTATAGTTGAGAAGTATAAGCTTAGGTATATGAATATATGATCAGATTTGTATATATAGATGCATATGTATTCATAAAGCAAAAACTTCAAATTGTAAATGTAAACTCAACTCTCTCGCAAAATATTTTGTAGGAATTTTTGAAAGTCTCAGCTTCAGCAACTACTTGAAAGTTTTTAAGTTTGATTAATTTTGAACATATACATCATCTTTTATATCAGTTAAATATGCATTTGTTAACGCTACACCAACTCCCTTGTCCAGCTGCAGCTCAGACAAACTCTCACAACACATCATTCCCTACCCCAAAAGAAAGCATTGCCTACTTTTCAGCGCTCCGCTTTGTATCTTCACAGTTCGCTGACGAAAGCGATTTGTTCATATATATATTTTTTCACAGTTTTGCTTTAGACAACTTTAAGCAAACTCATTCATAAAGATTTGCGCAATTTATTGCCTCACTTTCGGCAATAATCTCTCATTTAAGCAAACTTGGACCACCCCCAACCCAACCCCGCCTCACACACACACACACACCCAAAAACTAATTTAATGATACGAGAAGCATTTGTAAGCGCTTTGACGCTCCCCACTGACTGACTGGCGTAATTTATGCCTTGGCTCTAACTAATATCGGGCCGCGTGTCTAATTATGGCCAAAAACATTTCCCCAGTGGCATAGATAAACCATTTTAGCCAAGAAGCATTTCACGCGCTCAATTTAGTCTCCACGCTGCATACATTTCTTCAGCTTCTGCTTCTTCTTCAGTGTACTTTATCAAATTTTTGTCTCATTTAGCAACGTTTTCACAAATTTTTTTGCTGTTGTATTTTCGTTTCATATATATTTTATCTGTAATTCTCGTCATTTAAAGACGTGCTTAAATTGTTTATCATATCATAACTTGGCTGTTAATGCGCTTGAATTCCAATGCGATGCACATTAAGCTTGCTCTGTCTCCCTTACTCCCTTTCTTTCTGTCTCTCTGTTTTCTGTTGCTCCTTCATTTTATTGTCATAATTGTAAATTGCAATTTTATGCAAACAATGGCAAAATGAAGGCACAATCTCAAGTCCTGGCAGAGCCACCCCCTTTGGGGTTCATGAGTCCTGCCGACTTCAGCCGGGTTGACATTGCCGATAAGGCGACTGATGATGAGCCGTAGCACAAGGACTTGCTGCTGGCGCTTGTACTTGAAGCTGTTGCTCTTGTTATTGTCCTTGTAAAACGGGGCACTCAACTCGCAGGCCATCCTTACCTCTCTCTCTCTCTCTCTCCCTCCCATTCTTTGTCTCTGTCTACGTCTAGGCATTACGGAATCGGCTCATAAAGCAACGGAAATGAAAATATTAACAAGCAAATGCACAGCAACAGCAACAACAACATCTGCAACAACAATGAGAATTATTCATAGTTAAATGGAAACTGTGTTGCATGCCTCATATAGTAGCTATCTGTAGCCCCTTGTCTCTCTCTCCCTCTCTCTCGCTCTCTCTTGTGAGCAGTGGCGCTGCACGTGAGCATCGCTGTGTACATATTGCCAAGGTCCTGGACTGGCTGACACCTTAGCCAAGTTTAATGCACCGTCGCTATATCACTTTTGGCTTTGCTCTGCTGCTGCTGCTACACGACGCTAGGTGGCGCTAGCGGGGCATGTTTGCTTATTGCATTTGCGAGGTGCACTGCAAGGATTATGTGTTCTGCTGCTTATTTTTCTTCTCTTTTATTTTTGTTACCTGTCACAGCAACTTTGGCCCGATATGAAAAGTGTGAAAGGTTGTGGCCAAACAAAAAAAAAAAAAACTTTTGTTGCATGCAAATTTAAGTCGTGCCGCATGTCGCTTCACAGCTTTTGACTTGTTCTTTGATATACTTTAACTGCGAAACTTGAGTGGAGTATTAGAAGTTTGTTTGTATATAGTTTTTTATATGTTGAATAGTGTTAAATATATCAATTTTTTGTTGCTTTCCTCTAGAGAAGAGTTTAAATGCAATTTCAACTGGTTTCTATCAGTTTTCTTTCTTTTTCTTAAGCTCTTCACAGCTCTTTAAATTTAATTTTATATAATATTTATATATTTTTCTTATTTTATATATCTTTTACTATCCCTCAATTCACTCTTGATTAATAGTTTTTCTTTCCCTCATTTTTAGCCAAGTTTTCAATTCAATTCGTTGCTGTTTTCTATTGTGATCAATAAACTTGTTCAAGCTACCCCCCGGCTGGAAATGCTTTACAGTTCAGTTATCATAAAGTTATGTAACGCACAATAAATTACACACTTTGAAAGCACATTCACCCACTCAGCACTCAGCTAGAGCATGGCCCCACCCAGCCACCCAGCCAGCCAGCCAGCCAGGGCTCTTTCAGCCAAAAGCAATTTCAGTTTTTCATGCTCCTGCCTCATGTTGTTGTTGCTGCTGCTGTTCTGATTAGATGATTTATAAGTTATCTTCAGCTCGAGAACGTTGTTGTTTTGTTATTTAGAAAAGCGCGCGCGTTGGGTGCCTTCGGCCGGGATATGCGCAATTTATTCTCTCAAAGACTTTGCCCTTAACAAAGATTATGGTTTATATGCGAAAATTATGCGCTGCCAAGAGGAACCTTTACGAAAAAACTCCCTTTGTGACTGCCATTTGTTGGGCAATTAGAAAAGTTGTAGAAAAAGAAGAAGAATGGAAATTGTAAATTGTAAATAGCTTGAAAAAACATATTTGGCAAATTCGCATAATGGAAACATTTGACAAACGGCGCGCCCCATAGCTGTGGCGCCACAAAATTGTAAATCATGCTCAACGATTATGCGCGACACGCAAAATTACGAGTATTTAAATCACGGAGGGGTGCGTACGTGTGTGAGTGTGAGTGTGTGGCAGCTGCTTGGTGTTTGCCACATGCCACATGCATCACTTGCCTGCATTGCGCATTAAAATGCCACTTTGCTGGCACGCCTTCATTGCCCAACTTTTTGGCAAGTTCCTCAACTACCTCAGTTATTTTAGAGGTCCTCCCTTCAGCTGCCTCTCTCTCGCTGCCTCAACAGGATTTAACACGCGCGACTAAATCCTTTTAGCGCTTTATTTGGCTTTTGATGCGCCGTTACTTGTCCTTCACTTGATGTTTATTTTGCTGCGCTATGTGAGGGTATAGTGATGCTGACAGGCAGTATGATATAGCTAATGTTAGTAGACATTCTAGAGAGAAGTTAGAGCTAAGCTTGGCAAGTAGAATATGTGAAGATGTGAAAGATTTTGACAGCTGCTTTTAGAGTTAAGCTTGGTGTGTATGGAGTATGTGAAGTATATGAAAGATCTGATGAGTTTTTTGAACTATCAGATCTTTAGCTATAACTCCCAGCTCCCAAGTTATTTTGCTGTAGTTTATATGAAAGATTAAAACAGTTTCTTGAACTATCATTTCTATAGCTAAAACTATGTGCTAACATCATTCAACATTTCTTAACTTCATTTCCTTCATCTGCTTTATTACTTTTTTCTGACTTTACTTAATATATTTCTAATAAACCTCCTTTCATAAACAGCATACAGCTTCTTAGCATCACCTCTTGTTTATCTCAAATAATAGGCCTATAAAGGGTATGCTTTGTTCGTCCTTCTCCAAATCTGTTGTCCTTTTTGGCACTTTCAGCTTCATCGCATCGTTTGTTTTAACATTTTCCTTGTCTTGCAAGGGGTGAAACTCTGTCAGAGAGTTTTGTTGTCTATTGTTTTCATAGCGTTTTCCGCTCCCCAGTCGACGGGGCTGTGATTTAAATTTATTGGCGAAATACTTTAAGTGATTTTTTTTTTATGTGTACATAGAGCTAAAGGCAGATGGGTAAATGGGGTAGATTGGTTTGGTTGCAGAGGTTTGTAACAGGTTGAAGAGGGGTTTGGAAGAGTACAAAAGTGAGAGAAACTAAAATCTGATCAACTTTCTTTCCTTTCAAATACCCAAAATTCGATTTTGATTCTAGATTTTTGTAATATAACTCGAAAACTTTACGACATAGAGACACCAAGTTTAGTATGAATGGCTTTGCGAAGTATAAACAGATTTTAAGCATAATTTTTTTTAGTGATTTATCTTCACATTCTCAATTAAACTTAGCTATAAACTATTTCAAACTAAATTTATATACAAAACTGGTAAAAATATAGATTCAAAAACTAATTTAGATGACAAACCCTAAAAGCATCAGTCTCCATCATAAGTATCAGCTGAATAGTAGTGGTATCTCCCAGTCGAATACTCCCATTCAAAGCATCCTTTGGTGTTTTGTTTACCACACTTTTTTTTGTGTGTGTGTGTGTTAGCATTGTTTTCATGGTGGAAACCCTTTGACAGTTGCGCTGGCTTTTCTTGTTTCTTGCGGCCATTAGGCGGGCGTTGCCAGCCAAAGAAGTCCTGTCGCCTTGCGGTTAGACAGCCCTTCTTTGTGGTTTTACCCGCTGTCAAATTCGTTGCAGTTTATTAACGAAGCAAAAAACATGTCGCCTTTTCGCATTTCCCGTATGTTCCGTATTTCTGCTTTTCCGGTTGGACTTTTTTCTTTTCTGGTGGGTTTTGTGTGGTGCGCATTTTAATGATTTAGTTGGAGAAGTGTTTTTTGTTGCTTTGCTTTTGTTTGATGTGAGGCATTTGCCTTTGCTAGCCGAGCTTTGGCTAATGAAGCGACTTATGCATTGACATGGAAAATTTGCGGTCGATTTTCTTATTTTCTTTTTTTTTTTGGGAGGCATTTTTACGGCTGTCGCGCAGCATTTGCATAGAGATTTCATTGCAAGATCAAAGAACGAGCTAAAAGCTTGGCTAATTGGCTAGAGAAACTGTTGGCAATCAGAGAGCCATTTCCAAGCTATTGATTTTCACTGTCAACCGAACTCCAGCAAAAAAAAAAAACTGCCAGCAGATAAATATGAATAATGCGATGTAGTACAGAGCTCAGCTGATATTATACATAAATTTTCGCAGCATCAACTTTGACTTGCTCAGAGCTCGGCTAATGTAATCAATTCTTTTCTTGCTCCTTTTTTTTCGAGGGAGGGCGAAAACTTTGTCCATATACAGTGAAAGTTGTAAGCAACTGCCACGCCTACATAATTTTAAAGTTAACTCCGCCAGCAGCCAATAATTCCGTGCATTGTCCGAAATGTCGCCCTCCAAAAAGGGCAGAAAAATTGTGTAAAACTGTCTGAAAATGAATCTTTTTGACAATTCGCCGCATTCTGCATACTAAGCTCATTATGGTGGGGGCGGGGGCGGGGGCGGGTATCGCCCTCAACAACTCGTTGCCCGCCGCCACAATTTTTTACATTTACTCTTTATATCCTGTTGGCCGGCGGGGGTTGCAAACTTTTTAATAGTGCCCTGAACTCCCCCAGCCCAAATTCTTGGGCCACTTTGCTCCTTTCTGTTCGCTCGCAAGACAATTTGACGCGCATTTTATTGCAACTGGCTGGGCTAACAATGCCCGTTGGCCAGTGTCTCAGCTCAGAGTAGCTTCAATATGAAAATTCACGCTTATCATTATAAATTCCGAGCCATAGAGCACCAGCCACAAGACATAATAAAAAGCGAGTGCTTTAAGGGCGCCAATGTGCTGAGCTGCCTTTAAGTTCATGGCGCTTGCAATCAACGCGCAGCTCTGGCAATTTGAGTGACAGCTGAAGTATCCATAACGTCATCAGGCGCTCATACAATATGCCAAGAGATAGAGAGAGAGAGAGGGAGGCAGGCAGGCAGGCGCGGGTCTCAGGTCACGGCCTCCAACGGAATTAGGATTCATAATATGACAAAGTGACGGTTGGGCCATGTAACTAATGCTGCGCGTCTGTGTGTGTGTGTGTGTGTGTGTGTGCAAATATCCTTGTAACACATTCCACTCACACACACACACACACACACCCACACACATTCGTAGACACGTGTGTGCTTAGATTATAAGCAGCTTCAGCTGCGGTTGCCTCAGCGTATTTGTATTGGTCTATGGGGAGATTGCGATTCACTCGTATCCTGCATCTATCGTCCTGTCTGCCTGTTTGCCTGCCACTGCAGATAAGGCTCGTTTCGATGAATGTGTTGACTCTGACAGCCTTGGGGCACTTGGGGCACGCATTTGATTTGGTCAGCTCGACACATTGCAGGCCAGTCGCTTCCTTCCTGTAACATTGACCGCACACACAGACAGAGAGACTGCTTCAAATTTTGATTGTCATTTACGTGACGAACCACACACACAGACACACACACACACACACACATGCACACACACATATGTGGTTGTAAGAGGCTTTTTGAATGAAATTGCTGCAAATTATTCCCATTACGATTTTGGGCCGCTTGCTTTTCAAGTTGATTGTCGTTTACATATGAACAAAGCAGCATGGGCCAGGATGGGGCTTTCTACTTAGGCGCCTGATTGAACATTGAAGAGGCCCATGGCTGAGTTGAGTGCGGTGCATGTGGTCGAAGCAGGCAATGGGCAGGCAATGTGTCCGTGTGCCTAGGCCTAGGCCAGATCAATAATGGATTAATCAGTCACAAGCCATGCGTTGGCTGTTAGTATTCTACGAAACATTTAAGTTGCTGACATCAAATGCAAAACGTTTGATATGACAATCGACTGTGTTATCGATTGGCAAATGATTGAGCAATCGATTACTAGAAGTTTGAATTGGTTGTCTAAAGTTAAGTGTGTGGGAGGTTAGTTCAAAGTGTCTTGATGCGGTTGAAAATTTGATATATTTATAGCTAGAATCTATGGCATAATGATTCGATTATTCTCTTTATGCAACTTTCCTGCTTACAATTCCAACTTCTTCGTGCTCTCAAGCATGCTCATTCATACCACTGTGCACCTTTGTTGACCACTGTAGGCTGACCATTGTCCACTCTCGACATGCTCGCCTAGGGAATGTCTCATTTAAGTCTCGAACGCACTTCTCGTGTCCTGTTTGATGGACTTGAAGCAGGCAGTCCTCTGGCCATTGCTGTTGTCCGTGGCCAATGTAGTGTACGTGTCTTTTGTTTCGCTGAGCTTAGCCCGCGGCCACGCCTCCTCCGACTAGGTTTTGTTTCTCTATTTATTGTTGTTGCCTGAAGGCAAACAATTCGCGTTTGGCCAGACCATTCGATTGCTTTTTATGACGAACGCTTGACGGAAAGCGTGCAACAATGTTTTTTTTTTTTTTTTTGTTTGTTTGTTTGTTTCTATTTGTGTTGGCCATGTCGCCGTTGATGATATATTGCAGCTGCAGCACGGCCACGCCCACTGGCTTTATTTACCATTGCCACAAATCAGCGGACAATAATGACGGCTCTCAAAGCAAGCAGAGACAGAGCAGCTGCAGTGGCAGAGAAGTTCTACCTTTTGCTCCATCTCTCTTTTACTCTTCCTCTCCCTCTTTCTCTCCCTCTCTGTTTGTAGAGCAAACCTTTTGAAGTTAATTAAAAAATGCAGCGCGCGCTCAATATTTTTGCAATTACTTAAACGAAGAGAATTCTGTGTGTTTTTTTTTCCTGTGCAGCTTGTAAAAATATTATGGATAAATGTGGCAGCTGCAACAACAGTCAATGGACTATTTTATTGCTTATTAATATTCTCCACAATTCGCATCTGTAAAAGGATTCAAGTTGCAAGCTGAAATTGAATTTCTGCTGCCAATCGAATTGGCTTGATATCCACTTGGATACAGCTCGTTCGAGTCACCTGCTCGTTTCCTGTATTTGTGGCTACAGCAATTCGTATTAGAAATCAATTCATTTTCTTGGCCATTGTACAATTTCCGCTTCGTCCGCTGGGCCATAAAGCAAATAATGTTTGGACAAATTGCAGCTGGCAGATTGATGTTTTTGACTTTGATAAATATTTGGAAAGAAAAGCAAAAAAAAAAACCATGTGCAATTGCCAGAACATTTCTTTAATAAATAAATGCCAAAGTAGCTGAATGATAAGAGGGAGCTGCTAAACTGTAATCAACAGAATGAATGTTTGAGCAAATGAATTTCCTTTTTTAGCTTAAAGTTATTATCGACTTTTGATTGAGTTGATTAAGGTATGTGTGATGAAATATCAAATTAAAGTTGCCTAGAGTGGTCTAGAGTTGAGTGTTTGAATGGCAAAGAAAGTCCAATTAGAGCTGAGCGGCAGCAGGTGTAGAGATAGTGAAGTATTTTGAATGTGTGTATAAGTAAACTTATGAATAAATATAAATATATATGTGTGTATAAGTAAACCTACATAATATATCGATTATAGTCTTCGTAGAAAAAAACTTGGCCAGCAATGAAATGAAATTATATCTGTATAGAAGTTAGGAATAGATTACTTATATCTATAGAAACTTAAGTTAGGTATAGATTTCTTATATCTATAACTTAAGTTAGGCATAGATTACTTATATCTATAAGTACTCTATGCCTAACTTATATCTATAATTAGTCTATGCCTAACTTAAATTTCTAGTGCTTAAAGATAGCGCAGCTCGCAGATAGCAATGATCTCAGCTATATCAGGTTACAAGGAATAAGAAATAAATATGTGATAATATAGATAGTGGACTAACATTTGCTAAATACATATTAAATATATATACAAGGTGCATTTACAATGTATAGAAATCTAGCTAAGAAACCAAATACAATAGCCCAAGATAGTTACAAGTTCCAATCATCAACAGAAACATAGCTAGCCAAATATTTGCTATGCTTTACTACCACACTTCTCGAGTTATCTTCCCTAGAAAAATCAAGTTCCAAACTCTACAAAATTTATCCTTACAATCCCTTAGTTTCATTTTATCTAAATTGTGTTGTCGCTTATGCAAAAACTTAGCTCGCGCTCGCGTCACTTGAGTAAAACATGCCACAAGATTTGCAGTCAACTTGACTGCAAAAAGCGCTTTAGGCTTAGACACAAGACAAATGCAGTTGGCCAAAAACAGAAAAACTAAAGAAACTGTGCTGCCTAGCTGCTGTTTCCGCTTATGCTGTGTCCTGTTCCTGTTCCTGTTTTGCCTTGCAACAAAATGTTGCATAATGGCCAACGTTTAGTGTGAAATTTTTAGCGGTTTTTTTTTTTGTGCACTTCTTTTGAAATTGCGCACATAAACTAATTTCGCATGCATGAAATGACTTGCATGGCAGTAAAAATGAGAAAATTGCAGAGTGCCAGGCAGCCGCTGCTGTTGCCGTGGCATATGCATCCATTAGGGTTAAGTTGTGCTCCTCATGCGTTCTGCGGGCAGGGCCCAAGCGCTAATTGTGTCACACAATGATGAGCATAATTTGCGCACACTTCAACACATGGAGGAAGGTGGATGAGGGGTGGCTGGGGGGTTGACTAGTGGCAGCTGCTTACAAAAGCGCAGTCGCATATCAAGCATACGCCCCGTGTGTAGTGTGTGTGCGTCGTGCAACAATTTATGCACAATGGCAGCACTAATTTTCCGTTAGTAAGTAATTGCATTTGCGTTGGCCTCTTTGAGCAAAACGTCAACGCTTTGCCTCACCTGCCGAGATAGGCGCCCCCCTCCTCCATGCCAAGCATTTAGTGCTGCGTATTGTTTTCCTTCATATTGTTTGGCATTTCATTAAATGTAACCGGAAACTCGACAGCTTGCTTTTCGGGCATATCCATTACGTCACTTGATCCAGCTCAGCCTGTCGACTTGCATAATTGTCGACGTGTATGCAGCAGACAACAGCTTTTAATTAGCATCAACTTTATTGTATGTGTGTGTGTGTGGTTGGCCCACCCACGCTACATATAAAATATGCTGTCATATGTTTTGGCTCATGATGAATGATGCCGCCAATTGTTTGGTTTTTGTTTTTGTGTTTGTTTTGTTTGCCTTGTGCAAACAGCGTATGTCGAAAAGTGGAAAAAGCTTAGCAAGCCAAGCCACACGCATCAGACAGCCCAACCACCCAACCAACCACCCACCCAACCCTTAACTCCAAGTTGAGGCCTAACATTTTTCGACTTGACAGCAGCATATTATGTATCTCTTAGCCCGCCCGCCTGCCCGCCTCTCTGTCGTCTGTCAGTTGCTCTGCCAAAAACTCTGTTTGTCTACTCTGTAATCGTTAAGCGATTTCTTGTGGAGGCGCCGCCTCGGCTCTTCGACTGCTTTGTTTGCCTGTTACGTACAAGAAAAGTAATTTTATGTAATTTGTTAAGTAATATCCTTTGCTGCGTGTTTGCCTGCATGTCTCGGCAGGATGTGGCCGCCGTGTGCGGACGTGTGTGCCTGAAACTTGATGGATTTACTACTCCAGAGGCTGCCGTTGCTGCTGCTGCTGTTGCTGCTGTTGTTACTCCTGCGGCTTGCCTGTTAATTAGAAAACGAAAACGTAAACGAAAACATCAAAGTGCTATTGTTGTTAGCTTAAAGCCGCTTGAGCCACATCAGCTGCCAAACAGACAATCAGCAGCACTCGAAAAGCTGTTACAATTCTTGCATTGATGCAGGAGAGTTACTGAAAGGTTTATAAATGAAAAACAGATTACCTGAAGTGAGGTTAATTTTGGGATTTCTTTTTTGTATGCAAAGCTGAGCTGATGAGACTGCTCGAAAAATATTTATTTATTTTAAATCAATTTTGTATTTTTTCGAAAAAATTCTTTATTTATTCAGGAATATTTTTTTGGTGCTCTTTAAAGTAATTTCCCTCAGTTATTATAGAGTTGTTTGTAATGTTTTTTCCAATCCTTTGAGCACCTTTCATTGACCTCTTCAGCTGTCTTCAGTCAACTATTTGAATGTTGTTCTCCTCCATACCTAATATCATATATATAAATAACATCAAAAGAAAATAACTCTAATAACTTAATATTCCAGTGTCTGCTCCAAGCTACACTCTCCACTTACCCAATGAATTTTAATTAAATAACCATAAATTTTTTTTTAAATTTACACAAGATTCACAAAGTTCACACCTAAAGCCAACAACAGCACTGATTGAAGTCCCCTTTTCACCTACCACTTGCCCCTTGGGGCCGTTGCTTTGGCAAAATTTTGTCTCGCCTTGTCGCGTGCAACATGTGGCATGAGTAATTATGTGTTGTTGGCGTCCAATCAAATTGCTGTCAACAAAGCCAAGCAGACTTGGCTGCAATTAAAAATCTGCTCTTTGAGCCAAAAAAGTCGTTTGGCTCACGTCGCGCAAATTGTTTGTACGTGTTTGTTCGTCTTTTAATAACAACAACTACAACAACAACAACAATTGTAATAAAGCATGCCACAGCAACAACAACTGAGTCCATGTTTCTAATTGGAAACGCTTTTCATTATATCGCAAATGAAAATCAATGTTCGACATGGCTGTCCTCTGGTTTGAGTAATTAAACACAATCAACCGGCAACAGTTTTGCTTTACTCTTTTTCTCCAACTGCTGGCGCTGCTGTTGCTCTTAATAAATCCCCTAGCTATAGATGTAATGGCCGGGAAAGAGTTCAGCTACAAATCCTCAAACGGTCGCCGGCTTAATCCAAACACACACACACACACATGGACTCACGGACACAAATCAATTTGGCTTGGCTTGGCTTGGCCCTTGGGCTGAGTAAGTGAGTTCTGCCAGTGAAAATGAAGCAATAAATAAGCGGTAATTGGAAGTGATGAACGAAAGGATATGCGGCCCGTTCCAAGAGATAGAGAGAGAGAACAAGCCGGCCGCAGGCCACCGAGGTCGACTGGGGACTGAGCCACAACACAGCGTCCAAATCTCTAATCAAATGTCAATTTCTTATTCAATAATATGGCAACATACGAGTGAAATTTTCCGAGAGCTCTTTACCACTTTTCCTTGGGCATGGTGTAGTCGAGTGCGAAAAGAAATATGGCCAAGGAGTAAATCTCTTAACGACTCACTGTTGCAACAGCGGCAGCCATTGTCCTTGCCTTGCCTTGCCACGTCCTTGACGTAGTATATAAGCCATTAAATGTGCTTTTTGGCCAATTATTACGCGCGATTTATGCTTTTATTTGTCCACAAAGTTAACAGCAAGCGAAGCAACCAGCGAGACAGAGAGAGAGAGCCAGAGCTGATAAAGTTTAAGTATTGCTCGTTGGTTGGTCAACAAGCGTGTAATAGCTGCCATTCCATAGCTGTTTCCTGAGTGGATTTAGTTTCAGCTACAAATCGATATGCGCACAATAATAACCTGTGTGTGTGGGTGTGTTTAGTTAAAATATTTTGTCTGAATTTTTGATATATATTTTACCTGACTCACATAGCTCGCAGCACCAATTGGTTGAGCTCTTAAGCTATGCAGAATTTTTTTAATAAATTGGTAAATTTTTGCTCTGAAATGAAAATGCATAAAATATAATCAAGAGCTTTAACTAGATTAGAATATATGTTTTCAAAGAGAATATGTTTCCATGTTGGTAAAGATAGCTTTAAGTTAGTTTTGTGCTGTTTATTCATAAATGCTATAAATGATACTTAGTAACTGCCTCTCTTTGCGATTCTCATGAGTTTTAGTAATGACTTTAACAATATCTATTATATTATATTAAAGATAAAGAGTTGACAGATACCAAATGATTCTTACGAAAGTAGAAGCTGTAAAGAGAGAAGAATAAAGAGTGAGAGAAAAAGCTTTTATAGATATAGAGAACTTTCTTTTGTCTTTCAGCATTGCTCTATCTTGACCACATCTCCTTTCTTAAAGGACTTTGCAATCTCTAAAGTCTTTAACTATAAATTATATTATAAATAAGAAAGTGATAACATATAAAACAGATAGATACATCTACCTTATAACCTTTTTCCATTTATAATAAATTACATATCAAATATTTACTTATAGCTCAAAATCTTTTTATATATAACTATTATCTTAGTTTTGCTTTTTGTCAATCTCAATGTCAATGTCTCAATCTTACGCATTTGCTTCTCTCTACACATACACACAGCTATAAATCACAGTTTTTTGTATCTATATAATCTCCCTAGTCTTAATTCCCGCTTAGCTTAAAACTGACTTTATTTTGCTACGAATTTTTAATTTTAATTTGCACATTTTTTTCTACCTTTTATTTTTAGCACAAGAATCTGCGAAAAATGATAATAATAAACCACAAGGTAATGATGCACTCCCAAAATTTCTAAATTAGCTTTATGAGTAGCTTCCAACTTTGTACTATCAAAATTTGTAGTTTTTATACCCTGAACCCATTGAAAATGGGAAATCAGGGTATAATGTTTTTGTGGAAATGTATGTAACAGGCAGAAGGAGACATCGCAGACCCCATAAAGTATATATATTCTTGATCAGCTCGATGAGCTGAGTTGAAATAGCCCTGTCCGTCTGTCCGTCCGTCCGTCCGTCCGTCCGTCCGTCCGTCCGTGTGAACGCAGCGATCTCGTAAACCACAAAAGCTAGAGATCTAAAATTTTCAGAGAATACTCGTCTATAGCCTACGCAGTACGAGTTTTTTTTAGATTTTCGATAACTCATCCCGTTTCCTTATTATCGATAAAAATCGATAACTTTTCTTCGGTTAAGCATACCGTAAGAGCTAGAGACTCAAAATTTACTGTGTGGATCCGTGTAACGAATGCGGACATTTTGTAATTTTTAGATTTTGGATGCCACGCCCCCTTCGCCCCCAATTTGAAAAATTCGTATTTCAAATACTAGAGACTTGTGCTTTAGCAAATACATACATATGAATGACACAATCATGCTGTGCAAGTTTGATTAAGAAAGTCCATCCCCAAAAAAAGTTATTAAACATTTAATTTCCCATACAATAGGCATATTGCAACCCGAGCGCGGTCGCCGCGCTGACTGCGCAGTCAGCAGAGCGCGTGCTTATGCTTGCGTGCGTATGCATGTGTGTGTGTGTGTGTGTGCGTTGCTCGCAATATTTGTATAAGCATATAATGTTGGGAAGATTGGCTCTTCGCAGGGTTCAGGGTATCTCGTAGTCGAGCCGTCTCGACTAGAGCACTCTTACTTGTTTTGATATACCTTTTGCTAACTTTTTTGCATGCTGTTAACGGAAATTGCTTTAGATGGATGTTTTAATAGTAGTTTTTATACTCTAAAGTCATTTAAAACGGGGTATCTTGTTTTTATTAGAATGTATGTAGTATATATATATATATATATATATAGATCACGCTCAATAGCCAAGTTGATCTAGACTTATCTGTTTGTCTGGTTGATCATATGCAATTGGAATAAGAGCTTTCACCTAGCTCCTCCTATACCAAACATAGCTCAAACTTGTTTCAAATCATCAATAACCTTTATCGATCTTCACTTAGTTGAGTCATCATCATCTTTTGCATATATATGCTCCCTTTTTCATAGATGCTCCCATTACCACAAAGCCCAGCATGATATTCCGGGTATTTTCTAGTTGAGCATTTCCTACTCTACAACCCTGCTTCTACTTCTTCATATTATTTCTGTTTTGACAGCAATTTAAATAATCATATTTTATGGCAAAAGCTTTCAAAATGTCATTAAAATAGATATGAAGCCTTTTGTGCCCTCTGTTTGTGTAGTTTGGCATTAGAATTTGCCTTTGTCATCAGCATCAGCATCAGCATCATCGTCGTCGTCGTCGTCCTGTGCCGTTGTCCTTGCTCGCCGAGTGCAGTCGACAGGCTAAAGTTAATGACAAAACGCAGCGGGTTATCATTTTCATATTGAGACATTTGCGAGGCTTAGAGAGGGCAAGTGTGTGTGTATGTATGTGTGTGTGTGGCATTCAAGGATGCAATATTGAAAATCCCTTTGGCATTGACTGCACTTGTCTGGAGTCTAGAGTCTGGAGAGTCTGATGTCTGGATTCCTGTCGCCATCTCCAGCTATCGCCTGGGCTTTGGCCTTGTCCTTTTTTCCTCTTGGTTATCATCGCTGTAATTGAATTCAGCAACAACACAATAAATTTTGTGGCACTAAACAAAGGGGGGGAGCGGGATATGTGAGTGGGCGTGGGTGTGCCTGTGACACTAAAAGGGCTGCCAAAACACACAAGGCGGATGGGGCGAGGCTGCTGTAAAAAGAGAAAATTTAATTTCTGGCCTGAATAATAAATCACAAACATAACAGCGAACGGTCGAAGGAGAAACGGTCCGCAAACAAATAAAAACAGCGCAAATGTTTCAGCTGGAGGACACTTGATGTCGCCAGAGATAAAGCTGATACTCAGGGCAATGGCGGTGGCGGTGGCGGGGGTGGCGCGGGCGGCGCGGGCGTGGCTGGTTGCCCAATTTGAAATGCGTTGTCGATGGCCATCGTGCTGGAGCGCGTTGTGCTGTTGCATTTATCAAAATTGTATTTCCTGTCGGTAGCCAAGCAGCTGCAGCTGCAGCAGCTGCAGAGGAAATACCCACTCGAGAGATACACCCGGGCGCATAAATATATATACACTCAAACACATTTGGTATATATTTTATGTATTTTGGCTAGGCGTGGACGAGAGCAAAGGGAGTTTCGTGAATGCTTCAACGAGTTGAGCGAATGTTTGTTTTATTAAATTTTTACGCAAACGCGTGACACGCGCATATGAATAATAGCGAAAAAGGGTTGATAGAGTTGACATGACTAGCAGATACTGCGTAAAATGAGAGGAGGTTGCTTATAGAGTGTGAAATGATGTATATAAACTTGATGCTAGCTAATTTATAGTTATTTATATATATTCACCTTACACATAAACAATAAATTATAGAAAATAGCTCGACTTATAGATACTCCTTAATTATTTTTATTAAAGACAAATCAAAGTGGCATAGAAATATGTAGAAAAGCGTCAACACTTACTTCTTTATTCGTAACTATAAACAAACTGTAGTTTGAAGTAATTAGTAGAATATGCTCGACTAACAGATACTCCTTTTTGTGAAGAATCATAGGAAAACTATGGTTAGGAACTTGGTCTTTCGTAATCAGAACTAGCAGATAAAGTCAATTGGGAACAACGAACAGATATCAGGTATATCAAAGAATTCTAAAATAGCAAATTATCAAATTTTTGTGGTTTCTTTCAAAACTGAAATGTTATAGCTCAGAAAATAAGAAAGAAGTTCAACTCGTCTAGTATATATCGCTTTTGATAGTAGAAAAGAGTTATACCTGACAGTCACTTCAACTATCAGCAGTCTCTCATATTTTTCCCACGTACAGGGTATATTAATAATAACTATAAAAAACAATGTTTCATAGTGTACTTGAGCAATACAAGAAACATAAATTCGTACGCATTACGTGGCGCTCGCACTTATGCAAATGAAAAGTAAAAAATTTTTATGTTTAGCTCATTTCTGTTTTATAGGCGACACACTAACTGATGTATGTGGTGCGTGTGGGCGTGTGGGCGTGTAGGCGTGTGTCTGACCCACTCGGCAGTGTATGGCTGTGATTTTTATGATAGTGTGTTGCCGCCCTGGGCAACAGTCATAAATAATGCCGCAAAGCCAAAAACAAATACGAGTAGTAAACAGAAATTGCGAATAATATGCAATAATGCAAAAGGCCAACAGTAGGGGTATGCTGCCAACAGCTGGGCACACATAGACACACACACAGACACACTCTCACACACACATACACTCTTCATATGCAAAAGAATGAAGACTCTGGGGAAAGATACAATTTAGCCACCCACTGGGGTCGCATGTGTGCGTGCAAGTGTTTGGCTGGCTTTAAGTCACAGCAGGACGTGACATCCTTGCATAGCATTTGCATAACTATGACCACCGCCAAGAGGCAGCAGCGCCAACAGCAGCAGCAGCATCAGCGACAGTCCCACCCGGCTACCCTTCACAGTCTGCTGCTTCAGCGCCCGCTATTTTTATCATTTCCGTTTTTTGTATGACACATTTTTCCATTTTTTCTCTACTTTTCCTCCGCTGATGTAACGCGCTTGCATAATTTTCATTGTTTTCATTTTATGCGCGAATTTTCTGCACTCAGTTTTCATTTTCTTTTTGCATTTTTCTTTGCTTTATCATTTTATTTGAGCTGTTGTTTTGTGAACCGTTTCCTGTTCTGATTTCTGTTTGCATTTCAAGTTATTCGCCCGAGAGATTTTAGTGTGTAATGCAATAAAACTTAAGCATAAAGGCGTTAAAGGAGTTCCGCAAGGAGCGTGTCTGTAGTACAAAGTGGGGAGTGAGCTCGCTGCGCTTGAGTGCAGCCCTAAAAACTGGCTATATAACTTTATGAATGCTGTAAAAGAAAGAAGTAAACTGAGAGACAGAGAGAGAGAGAAGATTTCTGCATGTAAATAATATTTCTGTTATGCCATAAGATATAGTTTGTAAAGGAGAGCTGAAGGATGGTAGATCGTGAGAGAGTTTAAGTATTAATTTTGACAGAATTGAAAGATTCTGATCTGAGCAAGTGATTTGTACGACAAAGAAGGGCGGCAGATGGAGGGAGAAGGTAGGGGAGGACGAATATATCACACCTACGACGAATGTTGTTTGTAAGCGAAAGATGGGATTTTGGGTACTATTCTTGACAGAACTGAGAATCTCTAAAGCTAAATTTTGATTAGATCCAGCGTAGAACTAGTTGAACATCTTCCTTCCATAACTTTATAGCAAGTTCTTAGAAGAATTCCAGTAACATGAGTCAAATTTCCAAGCGCAGCCAACTTAACAAGCCTGCAACACTCCTTGGCGTTGCCAGATTGCTTTAGCAAACATAAAAAAGACACAAATATTGTTAAAAATCATAAACAACTTACGTTCAATGTGCTTATGCCATTAGAGCCCTGTTCCAGTTGCCCTAGTTAGCAAGCAGAGCAAAGCCAAGCTAATCAATATATAGCTATATATGCATATATATAACACCCACATGATGCGGTAAGCGTTGCCAACTGTTCCATTAGCATGGCCATTTGCATTGGCATTATCATTGCCAAATGATTATCGCTTGCTCTTTTGATATGCGCCAAGTTTGTGTCGCTGAATTGCCATTGGCATTGTTGGCACTCGCAGCTGAATAATCACACAACTATTGGAATTTTTAGAACTTTCTAATATACCAAATAGAGAAGCGTGGAAAGAGTCGTTTGCCTTGCGAGTCATTTTTCCAATTTTACAGCCACTTTGCCAATGCTCAGTCAATTTCTGCAAATCAAATGGCTTTCATCTATGTGCCCAGCTCGTTCCCCCTTTCACTTGAGCTGTAGCCAAGACGGCTGCCAGGACGACAATGTCGTTGACGAGGATGAGAGAGAGAGAGAGGAGAAGTTTGCTTGAGGCACTAGCAGTAGATGAGATTTGGCTGTAGCTGAAGCACTCGGTGGCTGCTTGCTCGACTGGTTCAATATCTGTTTTTTTTCTTTTTTTCATCTCATTCAAGTTTTTCTCTGGGTTTTCTTTTCTTTTATTTGGCTCATTTATGGCGCATATTGCGCATTTAATCGCCGTCAACATTTGCCATGTAACGTTCATAGCAAATGTCTGTGTGCTTTCATCGTCTAATATGTACATATGCCATACACACACACACAAGTGTATGTGTGTGTGTGTGTGTGTGCCATATGCGATTCACAGTCGGATTAGCTTTCAACGAGCGTCCGTTTTCGTAGAGGCAACGTTTCATATCCTAATATCCTGATATCCTGTTATCCTCGGCAAGTTTGCCCAAAAGTTTTTTTTCTTACTTCTCCTGGCTTCGCCCCGCCTCGCTCAATCGGCTGCTGTTGAATTTTTAATTTTTATGTTAGTAATTTCTCAACATTCTGTTTGACTGTCTGGCAACAGGCAACAGGAAGCGAACATCTTGTGCGCGCATATTAAATTTGGTTTTTATTTAGTTTTTTTCTTATACTAGAGAGTAAGAGAGAAGAGTCTCTGTATACCCTGTGAGCATAAAATGTGGATAAGAGATTGACTGAAGGCGTGATAGTTGAAGATGAGATCAAGATATGAAAACTTAGCATTTTCAGTTCTTCATCACTTCGATAAGAATAATATTTCAAAATATCATTATCAAAGTAGCTTTTAAATTTCTAGTTTATGGATTTGTGCAAGTTTTATTTTAAAGAATTTTGGATTTTAGCTTGCCAAAATGTTCGGCAAGAATCAAGCGATTATATGCAACCAATTAATAAGCAGTTCAAAGGTAAAACATCAACTCAAGTTAACTTGCTAAGAACTGCTTAAGTAACTCCAGGGTAACGCCCAGTCAATGCCAAACTTTCGGCTAGCTTTGCTTGTTTTTATGCGCCTTGCGTTGTTTGGGGAGGCGTGAAAAAAAAAATATACGAAATGAAAGCAGATGGAGTTAGAAGACCTTCTTGAACGCGCAGTTTCGTAAATGAAGTTTTTCTTTCTCTTACTATGGTCAGGCCATTGACTGTGGCATGTATATGTGTGTATGTGACTGTGTGTGTGTGTGTGCATATATAAATGTATGAGTAGGTGTTGCCAGAGCTGCGTTTCCTGTGAGCTGCAAATGTGGGTTAGAAGCCCAACGGATATGCAATTCAATGAAAGCTTAAGTTGGGGAAATTGAAAGACAAGTTTAAGCAAGTGTTACTCCTGGGAGTTTATCATTGAGCGAAAGGAAATGCGAAATTATGAATTGGAAATGAGGGAAACTTAACAGTTCGAGCAGCTTAAAGTTCGAGTTAAAGTTAATTTAAACTGAAATTTACCAACTCGTTGCTCACGCTCTTCTATTATTCACACTCGCTTGCATTGAACTATATATCATGAAATACACACGTGCTGCCACGCCTAACGCCCAACGCCCAACGCCCAGGCAGGTTTTTGAGGGCTGTAACAAAACCAATTTGCGCGAAGCGCAGCTGAAACTGCGCCGGCAACAGCCGCCAGCCACAACTATATTATATAAATATTTCAATAAAGCCACAAAGATACATACACACGTGTGTGTGTGATTGTGTGTGTGTGTGTGTTTGTGTGTGTGTCTGCAGCTGGCAGAGCAACAGTCAACGGTAGCGCAACTGCATCCACAGCAGCAGCAGCAGCAGCAGCCGCCACGACGATGCCAAAAGCAAACATAATTTAAAATGTAATTAGTGCTCAAATAGAAAGCCAAACAAACAGAGCGAAGCCAAGTGCAGGGGGAGAAAAAAGAGTGGGGGGGGAGAGAGATGGGGAGAGGTAGTGCTGTCCGCCCACACGGGCAATATTACCTGCGCTGTGTGGGCGTGGCAGTGGCAATGCAAACAAATTGCTAAAGCAAATTGAAAGGCAGCAAGGGACACGACGCTGGCTGACACGCTCCCAAGTCAATGAATATCATCGGGTTACTAGGTGACCCACTGCCGCAGCAGCTGCCACGCCCACAATTACAATTGCAACAAAAGTTTGTCCTAGACCAACTTTGAACTGGCTGCCACCTGCTGCCAGCTGCTGCCACACACACACACATATATATATACGTATATATATATCTTTTGCAACATTTTTATTATATTTGCCAGCTGTATTATGCAGAGCTCCAACGGACGGATTCGATTCGTTCCGGTTTTCGGTTTCGGTTGCCGCTGTGTAAACATGGCAGAGTTGCCACAGCTGCCGCAGAGTTGTTGCATGCAACGGTTTCAAGGCTGGTCATTGATGATGCTGCAGCTACCTTGCGCCCTCTCACCTCCCTCTCTGTCCCTCTGTCGGTGCTGGGTTAATGAGCAAACTTGCTAACAACTGGTTGGTCGGTTGGAGGCGGGCCTGTGGCCTCATTATGCTGAGCCCCAAATCCTTTTTGCGCTCCTTGAAGGTCCTTCAGCCTGCAGCCGGCCATTTGTCGGCTTTTGCTTTGTTTTCTCGTACTCCTCGTACTCCTCGTACTCCTTGTACTTTTGCTTTGCCAGTCTCAGTCTCTCTCTCTCTCTGTGTGGGACACTAATTTAGATTTTAAGTAGTCTACTCCAAGCACTTGTACAACCTCATTAAGCTGTTCCTTTCTTTCTTTCTTTCTTTCCTTTTTGCTCACTTTTTTAATACCTCCTCTTCTCGGCTTTTTCTTTTGCAGACTGGCGCAGCACGGACAGCACCGACCATCACGATCGCGTACAGCGACAATTGTCGGTCTCGTCGGACAGCAAGCTGTTGGACGATGATATCAGGGAGGAGATGAAATACCATTCGCATGTCGTTATGCGACCCAAGAAGCCGCCCAGACCCAAGTCCGAGGTCTTTCTCAACAAACAGGATCCACATCCGCGACGAAAACGTTTCAGTGCATTTGGCGTAAGTATAACGAAAGCAGCAGCAAAATGCATTTGCTGCTCACTCAATCAATTTCAATCAATTTATGCACTCACTTTGTCTAACTGTAGTTTATCGCTGGTCATTTGATATGTCTTTTCATGTATATGAGCACTCACACACACACACGCACACACATAACTGTTATCTATCTTCGCATAGCTCGCCTGTGGCCGCTCATAAATCGTTGCATACTTCTGTGCGCTGTTTTTGCACATTTGTGCGCTTACAATTCTCAACTGGTTGTAGCTGCGCTCGACTCTAGTGCGCAACGTCGTCGTTGTTTGGGTCATTGAAAATATTTTTATCTCTTTGAAATTTGTCCTGGTGGGACCCTTTGCTTTGGCACTGAGCGTTCCGAATAAGTGAATACATTGAAAAGTTTGAGTTAGTTGCTGATGTGAGTTGATTTGTATGCAATGAAGTGTAAGCGTTGTGAAAGTAATTCCAGCTATTGAGTGGAAGAGCGATACTTGTGTGGATGAGCGAGCAGATGCAATTGGATTAAGTTTTATTAGTTAAGAGAATTGTTGTTAGATGTAGATATAGAAGTTTGTAATCTTGGATGTCTATATGTTGATTCTCTATTAGGGAATTTCTATTAGTTAAAGAGAATTGTTGTAAGATGTATATATATATATAAGTTTGTAATCTTGGATGTGTTCTATATGGTGATTCTCTAATAGAGAATCTCCTAATACTTAAACAAGCCAAAACTATAGCTGGTTTCTTGTCTGTAATCAAGTCTCAATATGAAAGTTTTGAATATTCAATTGTGTTGCATAGATGGAATTGCTTAAAAAATAAGTTTTTTAAGCAAAGTTTGACGTAGACAAAGAGGGAATATACAGACATTCTTAGACTGGGCGATTGATCAGCTGAACAAGATCACAAAAACTGATTTGTTGAAGTGCTTCGAGGATTGAAAAGTTATTCATAAATAAATAAATAAATAATTTAAAAGAGTATTTAGTATATTTATAATACTATTCATATGTTGACCTCTCTGTCAAACCTTACTTTTCTTTTATTAATTATATATTGCTATACAGCATAACTATAAGCACAAACCAGCGCATCAAGTTTCATATGCATAAGCTTTCAGTCACGCTTAACAAATTTTCATTGCCTACTTTTGAGCTGATTCCAAACACATTTCGCTGCATACTTTCAGGCTGCGCCTTAAAACAATTTCACTTGAGACTTATAGCAACTAACTCTAGCATAAATTAACATCAACTTGAAAAGTCTTTGGCTAATTACAACATTTAATCTATTTTTATCTTTGTGTTTTTCTCTCCATAGGGCGATTCACCATTTGGCAAGCAGGAGGCCTATGTTAAGCTGGAACCGCTCGGCGAGGGCTCCTATGCGACAGTCTACAAAGGATTTAGCAAGTGAGTACACACACACACACACACACATACAGACGTAAATATATATGCAACTTTATAGTGGGGTCTCAACTGTTGTGTGCCATAAATCAAGTTGTGGTCCTCAAATTGGGTTGCCATGTCACTGGGTTAAGCAAAATTATTGCTCTGCTGCCTTCCATGAATTTTGACGAGCTTCAAGGCTGACGAGCCAGCGAGCGGGTTGGACATGTCCTGTTTTGTACGTTGCGTCCCCATCCTGTCAGCTTTACAGTCGCTGCGCCTAAATCAAATGCCTTTTAAGCAAAATTGTGTGACAATGCCGCCCGCCATTTTCTCTTGATTTATTTACAAAATGTAGCCCGGTCGGGCAGCCTGCCTTCCTGCTCTCTCTCTCTCTCTCTTACTCTTTCTATATCATTTTGTTGTTGCCATTTTGCATCCGGCTGTGTGCTCATTTGCCATGCAGCGTCCTATATATATATACTATTTATGTGAAGCTGCGCTGGCAGGCTCATTACAGCAGCCGAACAGCTCGAGTTGGAGCCACAGACTCAGGCTCAGCTTTCCCCTTTCTTTCTTTCTTTTTGCCCTATGCAAATGCTGCTATCAATCAGGCAGGCGCTGGGGCAGGTTCTGCGAGCGGCAAATGGCCAACAATGGGCAGCAGTGCAACAATGGAGCAGGCAGGCTTAGAAAAAAAAGAAAACTGTGTTGGCAAAATATATAAACCATTGTAGTAGCTGTTGCCGCTGCTGCTGCTGTTGTTGTTGTGGGGTCTTACAATTGTTGTCTTGGCTTTTTGGGTTCCTTAACGCACTTTTCCAAGTCTGTGCGTAACCCTTTTCTTTGCTGCTCGCTTTCGACACAATTGAGTTGGCAGCAGACCTCAGCCTCAGCCCACGCCCACTTTCTCGCTCTCATTCCCCTTAACAAATGCCGCCTCATTTGCGCCCGCTCTGATTTCTGTTGAGCTGCGTCGCTCATAATTTGACAAATGAGCGCCGGCAACAAAAACAAGCATCGTCACCTTTTTGACAGCCCAGGCAGGCTACTTACATTTACAAGCAATGAGTGGAGTGGAGTGGAGTGCAGGGAGGAGGAGGAGGAGGAGTACGCCACATGATGAATACCCAGTGGCTGTCAGTTGCATTGGCGTCGGCGACTTACTTTTGCCTTCTTCTGCCTTCTCTTTGCTGATTTATTTGACAATCATTTGCAGAGCAAGCTCCAACTCCCTTGCCAGCTACCATAACAATGGGCATTTACGTGAAAAAACAAGGAAAACTTGTTTTTCTTCAGCTTCGGCTTCGGCTTGGGCTTGGGCTTGGGCTTGGGCTTGGGCTTCGTCTTCTCATTTGGCATGCAGAGCGTCGTGCCACATGCGAAATGAGTTCCAATTAGCTTTGTTTATTCGGAATGCAATTAATTCGCTCTAATTTATCTGGGCCAAAAAGGAAACGTGGCCAAGAACTGGAGAAATAGGGGAATTGGGGAAATAGGGAAATGGGCAAATGAAAAATGCAAATGAAAATTGGCGTTGTATGACAACTTGTGAGCCTGTTCCTGGCTTTCCATTCAAGTCAAATTTGCGCGCTCTGCTTGGCCTGCTGATTAGCATTTCATACGCAAATTTGGGTCAGTGCTTTGCTTTTTGGTTGGCTTAGCTTTGGCTTTGCCTTTGCCTCTTTTCTCGGCTCTGTTGTTAAGATTTATGCGCGCTCTACATTTCGGCCATCCTTCAGAGTTTCGCTTGTCAATTGTTGTGAGATTTTTTCATAAATGATTTCACTTCTGTTTGACTTGGGCAAAGTTTTTGTTTTTTCCTTGGGCACGAGCACTTGAACTTTGCTGGAGTTTAGCTAACGCGTCTGATTAGCATTTAGTGGGTCAACTGTCAACAGTAGCGCCATCTGGCGTCAAACTTTGCCGCTTGACGGCAAAACTTTGCGACTCTGTCTGTCTCTCTCTCTCTCTCTCTCTATGCTTAACTAAATCATATTATTATTACATTAACGCAACTAAAGTTTCGGGCATATCCTTCGACATGGCTGTCATAAGTGCGTGAAGTACGTTTTTGAGGGGGGGGCGCGCCCTTATCGAATGTCTGCCACGCCCAGCTACTCAAACGTTGACCCAGTTGGAAATTAACAGGCAGCCGCTGCTACAGCTTTCTCATACATTTTTCATGGCACTTGCGAGGTGCCTCGCCTGGCGCCCCCGCCTAAAAACCAGCCACGGAGTAGCTAACACATCCTTGTAGTCATGTATCCTTGTTGCTGTTGCTTTGCTGTGTAATTTGCCTGAGATACTCGGCAGAGCACAGCAGCTGCCGGTTACATGAAAATTTCGCATGTCGCCAAGGAACAGAGCCAAAGGATGTTGTCGTAGCAGGATGTGCGCAGACATAAGCTCTTTATGGCATACGCTTTGGAGGTTATAAAAGTGTGTGCTTGTGGGTGTGAGTGAGTGTGTGTGTGTGTGCTTGTGGGTGTGAGTGAGTGTGTGTGTGTGCTCTTAACAACACCACTTGCCATCGCATAAAAGGCTTAATTGATATACCGTTGCGGCTGGCGGGCGTACAACAACATCTGCCTAGAAAATGGCGCAGATATTCGAAAAGATCATCAGACCAGCACAGCCCGCAGTTTGATGTTGGGCATAAAAATGAGTCTTAAAATTTAAATAAACAAAAAGTTCATATTCTGAATACTTGTTTCAGCATCAAATTGGTTTATGCTCCAATAAGATTGTTGTAGGCGTTTCACAAATAGCAACAGTTATTTGTGCGGCCAGATAAGCTCGAGCCATGTCTTATGCCTTTCAAAATGGTATTCCATTTTACAAGTACTTGGGAAATGGAACAAGTTGAAAATGAAGACGGTGTGAGGTTTGAGGAGTTGTTAGCTGATGGGGTTAGCCGGGAGTTATAGAAGCTTATGATATAACAAACTCAAATTTTCTATGCTACCTACCCCTAACTAAAAGTTTCTCTAGAGTTAGCTTTAGTACAAGCACCAACCAAGGATAGCATAGCCTTAGCCTTGGTCTACTTTCAGCAAAGAAACTCTTATATAAAATCTTTGCTTAATCAATCTATTAACTTGTATTTACTAAACTCCTGCAAGGCTATCATTCATATCCCAATTAAGTTTCCGAAATATATGTAATTACACAAATTAAGTAAACTCATATAGTATTTCTTTATCCAATCTATCCTTAGCTAATGTTTGCCTATGCCAAAGTTCTTGTATCCGACACGATTTCTACTTTGATTAACCATCAGGGTTAATTTCAAAGTACATTATCTTTCACTCAGTGGCTGCTGCTCATTACGCATGTCATCATCATTAGCCAAGGCGAAAGTGACTTTCAGTCGAAACACTTTTTGGTAGCTGACGTCAACTGCCAATTAGCTGAAATCGCGACGCTTTAGTTAACTGAATTAACCCTCAAACCCTCGCAACACATTCGAGTGGACCAGACAGAGAGACGAGCTACTGTAGCACTCGAGCCATGCGAAAAACTTTTGCTCAATTTTTGCCGGCACTTGGCACAAGGCGTAAATCAACTACTTTATGACTAGGATTTTAGCATGCCAGCCCCTCTCTCCTTCTTCCCCCTCTCTGTCTCCTATGGAACCTAACCAAGTTCAAGTTGTGAGTCGTAGTCAGTTCCAATTAGAATTTGCCTGGGCTATATAGCAGGTCTCATAAATTCTTGCCGTCTGCGGCGTCGGTGTCAAATAATTTAACCTAATTTGACACTTCAAATATGCGGCTTAGGGCGGCAACGTTGAGCAGGGGGCGTTGTTGGGGGGCGTGGCGTGGCTGGCATGTCTGTACTTGGCCTTATCCTAATTTAAGTGTTTGCCGCACATTTTTGTGCGTATTTTTGTTGGGCTCGTTATGTCCGTTTAATGTAAGCAAAGACCCAACTGTGTATACCTAACCTCCAGCTCCGCCAGCTCCTCCAGCTCCTCCAGCTCGAGCTGGCTCCTACATGACTTGCGGCAAGGACAAGGCTTCGACGAGGCCCGCCTAATTCCGTGTTGCTCTGCGGACATCTGTTTGTTTTTGTCTCAGACACGGGGCGTTTTCTTGTGGTTCTTTCTTGACTTTTGTATTTATTTTATTAATTTCCTTGACTCACTCCACGTCCACACACACACACAGATTAACCTACCAGCGCGTTGCACTGAAGGAAATCCGGCTGCAGGAGGAGGAGGGCGCACCATTCACGGCCATACGGGAGGCGTCGCTGCTAAAAGAGCTGAAACACAGCAACATTGTGACCCTGCACGACATTGTGCACACCCGCGAGACGTTGACCTTTGTCTTTGAATATGTGGTAAGTATTCAGATAGATAAACATATATATATATATATATCAATAGCTAATTGAGTTGTTTTTCTCTAGAATACCGATCTATCGCAATATATGGAGAAGCATCCGGGTGGCCTGGATCATCGCAATGTGCGTCTGTTCCTTTTCCAGCTCCTGCGCGGCCTCTCCTACTGCCACAAGCGTCGTGTTCTGCATCGCGATGTTAAGCCACAGAATCTGCTAATCAGCGACTGCGGCGAACTGAAGCTTGCCGACTTTGGCCTGGCCCGTGCCAAGAGCGTGCCCAGCCATACGTATTCCCATGAAGTGGTTACGTTATGGTACCGTCCGCCAGGTGAGTGCAGCTCAAGACGTGCCAGCCAGGCACTTGATATAATTGCATATTTTGCATGAATTGAAAGCGGTCGGTTGCCATAGCGCTTAATCAACTAGTTTAATTGGGGTTTATTGTAATACTCGAGGTAGGAGTTTATAATGATGAAATATGTTTAAGGTTAAGAGTTTAAAGATGAACTAGCTAATTTGACAGTTAGTCTTGACTTAGTCATTTAACATAAACTAATAATAAGTTGAAGCTAAGAATTTTAACTCATGGGAATCTTAAATTACATATGAATGTTAAGTTCACATAAAGAACTAGTTCATCTGGACTAAGATAAGTACTATGAGCAATGCAATGCCTGGTTTTTAGCTAAAGTTAAGAATCTAGAGACATGTATATGAATCTTATTCTTTTTGTAAATGGATTATAGAATGAACTAGTTCATTTTGTTGTTTATGTTTTGTACTCAATGAATGTTTAGGCATGCTTAAGCTATAAACCTTAAGGTATATGAAACTGGCTCGCTGTTAGTTAAAGCTAAGAATCTAGAGAATAAGATATGAATCTTATGCTTGTTGTGAATGGATTATAGAATGAACTAGTTCATTTTGCTGTTCATATTTTGTACTCAATGAATGTTTAGGCATGCTTAAGCTATAACCCTTAAGGTATATGAAAGTTAAGCTTCATGTCAATGCTTAACGTGGAGCTAATGAAGCGTCGAATGACTTCCCAACAGCTGCTAAGTTTCTAGTCTCTTTCAAACCTCATGTTTAACTCTATTTGAACACACAAGTTTGGCTACATCCTTCTCTTACAAGTTATGCAACACTGAAAACCTTTTCAGTAATGAAATACTCATGTTAATTTGAAACTCTTTCGCTGATAATCCCCAAGCTTATGCCAGACCACATTAACTAGTTCATTTGCTAGTTATGCAGCACTTGCAGTTCAAGCTTCAACAGACTTCATTTTCCCAGATGCATGTTAAAAATAGATTAATATTGGTTTTTCGGGCTTTTCCATTAAACATTTTCAATTTTGTTTCACTCATAGAGCTGAAAGCAGATTAATTTTAATATCCCACTAAATAGACAGCGTCCGATGGGCAAACAATTCATTTAGCTTCGCTCTTTTTGCTCCTGCTCAACAAATTTCTCATCAATTTGCAGCGCTAAATTGAAAAAAGCACTAAAAGGAGATAGAAGTAGAGAGAGAGAGAGAGAGAGAGAGATGTAAAGAGAATAAAGTTAATTTTTTAATATGCAATTCCCTCGACATAAACAGTTTGTGTGAAGTCGAGCGGCTGCCTGTGCTTGCCTCTGCCCAACTTCAGTTCGAGTTCGAGCTACTGCTGCTGCTGCTCCCTAGGCTCCCGACTGACCTCAACGGGGCAAGTCAAAGCATGTTAAACAAATTTAATCTGCACTTCTTAGCAGCAGACGAGCAGACCCTTGACCAGAGGAGTAACAACAACAGCAGCCGCAGCAGCGGCAGTGGCAGTAGCAGCGTCAGCATCTGCAGCCAAGTGGATGGATGTATGCAAACGTGCGGATGTGGTTTGGTCAACATTGAGGCAGGTGGAGTTTAGTCCAGTCCAGTCCAGTGTGCTTTACCTGTCCTTATTTTGTATTCGTGTGTACGGAAAACTTTGTTTAGGGCCAGCCGAGATAAGCGCTAAGACGACCTCTGCATGGCTGTCAGTCAGTGTGTCAGGCTGTCATCCGACAACCACCTCCCGTTACAGCTCTGTTTATTTATTTAAAATTGCAATTTATTTCCATACAAAAAACTACATTTACCTAACGAAGCAAACCACCTAACTCCCACTTCCATCTCCCTCTCTCTTTAGATGTACTGCTGGGCAGCACGGAATACTCGACGTCGCTGGACATGTGGGGCGTTGGCTGTATATTTGTGGAGATGGTGACTGGTATGCCAACGTTTCCGGGCATACGTGATACATACGATCAGCTGGACAAGATATTCAAATTGCTTGGCACGCCCACCGAGGACACGTGGCCGGGCGTAACACATTTCCCCGGCTATAAACCACACAAGCTGGGTAAGTAATTGGCCAACAGCTTCACTTGCAATAAAAACTAATTTAACTTCATTGCGTTTGGGTTAGGTTTCTATCGACCACGGAAACTGGGTCACAATTTTCCACGGCTGTACGATATTATCGAGGGCGAGACGATAGCGAACGCGTTCCTCCAGCTCAATCCCGAGCAGCGCATCGGCGCCGACGAGGCACTGCAGCATCCCTACTTTGCGCAATTGCCAAAGAAACTCTACGAATTGCCAGACGGTAAGACATTCAATTACATATATTAAATATTTACAAGTCGCGTCGCATTGTGCCCGAAAAAAAGAAAAAACAAATCCAATTAAAATGCAACGCGACATTTTGTTTGTCCTCTTCCCTCCTCCACTCCACCCAAATTGAACTACAACTCATTTGAAGTTAGTGCCGCAAACTTGGCCTTGTTGCCTTGTTTGTTTAACTAATGTTTTGGCTGGCCAAGAGCAACAGCTACCTACCTACAGCTACTACAACAATCTGCTGCTGTCTACAGTTAACAGTAATTACACTTTTTGTGTTTTAATTTGTGTGCTCTTCTGAGGCGCAAAAGTTTCCTTTTGCAACAAGTCCGAGTCGAGTTGGCAGCGCCGCGGCGGCGGCAAAGCCATTTGTGTTGGCCAAATGGAAATGCTACTCGAAAGCAACTAGTTAATTTGCCACAAGACACTTTGAATATGCCCAAAAAAAGAGAGAGGAGAAGGAGGAGAGAGACTATACAGAGAAAGCGTTGAGAGCAGAGAGACTATGCAGAGCAAAACTTCTTTACTTTGCTCTGTTTATCTATATGAAATATTCATAAATATACTTTTTTAGCTGTTTTCTTTCATATCAACAGAGTCTTAACTATAACAGAGTCTTAACTATATAAGAGTCTTAACTATAACAGAGGGATAACTATATAAGACTCTTAACTATAACAGAGCCTTAACTATAACAGAGTCTTAACTATAGCAGAGTGTTAACTATAACAGAGTCTAAACTATAACAGAGTCTTAACTATTAGAGAGTCTTAACTATAACAGAGTCTTAACTATAACAGAGTCTTAACTATTAGAGAGTCTTAACTATATAAGAGTCTTAACTATATAAGAGTCTTAACTATAACAGAGGGATAACTATATAAGACTCTTAACTATAACAGAGCCTTAACTATAACAGAGTCTTAACTATAGCAGAGTGTTAACTATAACAGAGTCTAAACTATAACAGAGTCTTAACTATTAGAGAGTCTTAACTATATAAGAGCCTTAACTATAACAGAGCCTTAACTATAACAGAGTCTTGATAACAGCAAAGGTTGTTGCTTACAACTAGTGAGAGAAGTTAGTTTTGTGAGAAGTTATATATAGCATACAAAAATTTTGGTCAAGCGAGAGGAATTTTGATTTAAGAAACATATTTTTGAATGCATACATAAATATTTGATTGTCTCTCGTAAGACTCTCTTGCTTATCAAATGAATCAACTCTTAAAGTCTCTCTTACTTCTTAAAGTCTTTTCATACAGTGGGTGCCATAGTATCTAGTATTTCTTTATACTTTATAGACTTCATTTATATAAACCATCTCCCTTCTAATATCCACGAATTACCATTTGGCCATTAGTCAACTGTTAGCTCTTGCAAATTATCCTAGCCAAATCCACATGCAGCCAAAGTCGTTTAAGCCAAATAAATTTGAGCTGAACGGTTTTTTGTGTGCGCTTGCCTTAATTTTGGCTCGTTTCGATTTGCAATTGTAAATGGCAAAACATTTAGCCAAAAGCATTTTGTAGACTAAACGGAATACGAAACGCAGCGAACATTGCAATTTGCCAAGTGCATTTAGAGCCGGAGAGCAGAGTAGACCAATTGAATGCAGTTAGAGGCCAAGTGCAGACTCTCCCTCTCCCTCTCTCTCTGATGATGTCCATTTAATGGCTGTGCAGCTTAATGTGCGCTTAAAATGTGATTAACGTTGATTTGTAAACACATCCGTCTAAACTCTCCGACTATTTGCCAACTCCTGTAAATATGCTAATTTTGGTTAAAATTGTAAACAGTTTTGATTTCGTACAGGTGCCGGGCTCATTAGGGCAGCATTTCAGCTTTATAACTTTTGGGGTTTGTTGCTTGCACTGCCACTCCCACTCTCTTGCCCCACTCTCCGTTGTGGTCGCAGCTTTAACAGTTTGTTCAGATAAAATCAATTAAAACGCAACTAATGTGCCGCATTTATCATGTTGGCCGGGCAGCAGCCGCCGCCGCCGCCGGATAAGGTCAATGTACAGCCAAAAAGAACCGCAGCACTTGGAGCGTGTGAGCATTGCGGTTATGCACTGGGCGGCTGGGCGTTTGGGCGTGGCACATGATGATGACCCATGCCTCGTTAGCAAAATGAAATTTGCATTGCATTTTAATTGTCTGGCCTGAGGTCAGCTGGGAGAGAGAGAGAGAGAAAGGCTGAGTAGATTAAATAATGTTTCGTCATAATTTATATTTTAATTAACAAAAATTTGAATAAACAGAACTGAAATATATATATAAATTAAATTTATCAATTTATTGCCTTGCAGAAACCTCAATTTTTACCGTGGAAGGCGTGCAGCTGCATACGGAACCGAATCGACAGAATAAATGAAAATTAAAGCAGGTCCTCTCAGTGGATGGCGTACGTTTCTATTGTTAGACCCAAATATTAGCCCAACAACAAACAACAAACCACAAACAACAACAACAACAACAACCCCAGCTAAACAACCCACAAAACAACCCAGCAAACAACTCAAGCAACAAACAAACAAACAACAAACAACAATTGGCAGCCATCAAAGTCGCGCGTCTTCAACCATAATTTGTCCAATATAATCAAAGCGATTTCAGCGAGTGAGTGTGTAAGAGAGAGATAGATAGTGAGTGTGTGAGCGAGACAGCAGCATTTCAGTCAAACATATATTGTGCCTGGGCATACTTTAGTTACGTTTAGTTACGTTTAGTTAGGCTATATTCACGTCATCTTTAATAAGGATACTCAGAGTTTAGTCAAATTTTTGCTTTGTCGCTGACTTTTTTTCTAAACTATTATTTTTTTTATACATAAACAAAATTTTTAATTTAAGCAAAAAATAATTATATAAAATTTGTAAATTTCTCTGTGCTGTCTGTGTTTAAATTATAAAAAAAAAATATTTTTGTTTTGTTTCTCTATTTGCTCTCAGACCAGATTATTTCCTTTTTGTCTAACTTCTGTGTTCACTCAAGTTTGTATTTCTAAGTAGTTGAAGCATTCAAACTATCTGACTAAGCATAACAACTTTCCTTATGGGTATTTAGATGCCAGAACCTCGGGTCACCTAAGACAAGTTTATATCTAAACCTCATAGTTCTCCTACGATTCAATTAGATTTACAACCAATGGAAGTAGAAGCCTCAAAACAGCTCCTATGAAACCTATCAATATGTATGAATATATTCATCTTCCTAAACTGCGAACAACTAACTATATAGCGTATATATTTTGTCTGTGAGAGTATTCAAGGTTCGGCCAGCCGATAATTAGCTCTTGTTTGTTTCACCTTATATATACTATATTATAATTATTAAAACTATTATTATTTTAACGCTATTTTCACATTATAAAAGAAGTAAACTTTGCCGCGCTGTTTAAGTGATAAATTTTTAATTATTATTAATTAAAATACAAATAATAAATGAATTTATGTATAAAGCAAAAAACATTAAAAAAAAAAACAAAACAACATCAACAACAACAAATAAACTTTAAAAATTTATACCGCATAATTTGAAATTTTTATTTTATTTTCATTTATTTTTTATGATTTTTGCTTTCAGTTTTTTGCTGCTGTCCCGAAAACTAAAAACTGTTGCATATGAAATCAAACGAAATCCTAGTAAATAATAATAGTAAATAGATAAAAAAAATAGTTGTAAAAGCTGTTGAAGTAGTTCACTTAAAGGCATAAACAGCATCAGGCGAGAGATTTAGAAAAGTAAACAATTTTGAAAGCAAATCGAAGCGAAACGCATCGAATCGAATAGTTAAACTCAAATTAAAAATTAGATTTGAAACGTAGTAAGAGTAAAAGTTTTTAGCAGCAACAGCAACAAAGTAAATTCTAAATACAAATAGTCAACAACTAAAACTAAATAAAGAACAAATTACGAAAATAAACCTAACCAAGTATTTTACATAGAAACGTAGTTAAAACGAACTCCAAACAATCCAATTCCAAAACTACTATTACGAAACGTTACGCAAAACAAACACAAACGATGAGAGGACGGAGGAGAGATAGAAAAGTTTCTATAGAGAAAAACTAACTTAATGTGCAAAATAAAGAAATCAAAGATATTTCAAATGGTTTTGAAACGTAAATGAATCAAAAAAAGAAATAAATATATAAATAAATAAATATTGGCGTGTGTAGAAGTGAAAGTAACTAAAATAAACGTAGAGCAAAATATGTTAACAAATTATTTACTTAAATCAATGAAATGAAAAACCAAAAAGAACAAAAACCAACACGTGGTGGCGCCATCTATGGCCCAGCGGCCAAACACTTTTATGAAACCAACAAGAAACTTATATCAAGAACATAAACTAATCGAGTTTAGAGTAAAATTTGAATGGAATTATATGATATTCTAACAACAACAAAACAAAAACAAAACTATTTTAAAAGTACGAAGCGCGTTTATCGACACTGGCAAAAAAAACGCGCGCGTTTTAGCAGCGTTTAAAAACGCAGACAAAATTATATTTTGTAGTAGAAATAAAAGTGAACTTGAATATTAAAATAAAATATGAAAAAAACCAAAACAATTTAATGAAAAAACTTTTTCTGTGATTTATGAAAAAAGTACGCAAAACCTAAAAACAAAACAAAACAAAACCAAAAACCAAAAAAAAATCTGCAAAAAAAATAAAAGTAAACAAATTCAAACCACATGAAATTTAAGCACACTAGAGCGAACAAAATTTAGATGCTGAGCTAAGAAGGAAACAAATTCTTTAGAATTATTTGCCAGCAAAAGGCTAAAAGCGCACGAAAATGAAAGGAAATTCTCAGCACTTAAAAATCGTATAAACATTTTGTATTGTTTGTAATTCAAATTGTGTAAACATTTAGAGAATTAAATGGAAATAGAGAAAACAAAAGTTAATAAAAAGAAGAAGATAAATTGGAAAACATTTGCAACATTTAACAATGGCAATGCACTTTTCGCACTTTTCCCATCCCGAGGTTACGTCCATAGTTTATAAGCCAACGAGCCAAATGAACAAAAGATCGAACGAATCGCCAATTTGATTTAACAACTTTTGATTTGATCAAATAAGAGAAAAAACAAACAATGAGATGATCAGAAATGTTTTTAAGTTCTACAGTTACATATATACATATATATATTTATGTATATATGTGTATATATTCTGTTTTATTCACTGCACAAGAACAAAATATAATAATAACAAAAATTTGGAAACGCTAACAAGTCTAAATATATATATAAATATATTAACTAAAGTAAACGTAATCGCAAATGGTAAACACTAAGAATGTTTTTAGCTGAACGTGTCTCTAGTTGTATTCTCTAGTAGCTAAGCGGTATGGGTTCCCTTCACAGAGCCCGCAGGAACGTAAGGTAAAAGATAAATGAAGAAATGATGAAATGATCAAATGAAAATCTCTCTCGATATTTGCAGACTCGAGTTGAAGTCGAGGCATAACTAAATTATTTTTAATGCATTGAATTTGTCGTAAATATTTAACGTACCTTTGTTAAAAACAAAACAAAAATATATTAAAGAAATAATTAATAAATAAAAAATAAAAAAATCTATTAAATACAAGACGAAAGCAAACAAAAGTCAATAGAAATTATAAATAAATAAATATATATATATATATATATGAATCTACGAATATATATATATATATATATATATATATAAATTCTCTTCGAGGAATCTGTGTAGACATCGCGTGTGTAGTTTTTATGTTTACACTGTAAGCAGTTTTTTGTATAGTTGAAAGGGCAAAGCAACAAAAAAAAAAGAAAAATGAAATGAAATGAAACCTTTATTATATATATATATACAAATAAATATATATATTTGTTTTTTTTTTCTACTTTGGTTTCTTTTCGTGTAAATACAATCTGTAGTTCGATTTCTAAGTAGCGAAAAAGTGAAGGAAAAAAACCCAAAACTGAATGTTTATGATTTAATACGAATGCATATTGAATGGGCAACTAAATACAATTTGAATAAGTTCATAAGTTCAACCTGTACAATAATTTAATATTAAATAAAATGCAAAAAAAAATAAAAACAACAAAAAAATACAATAAAAAAACAAAATTCAAATAGAACTTGGCAGAAATGTTTCAATTACACTTGGACTTGCACACAAATCTAGAGATGCAGAAAATAGAAATAGTTTTATATATATATGTATATGTATATATGCGAGGTCTGTTTAAAAGGTATGCCTAAAAATTATTTATTTATTTATTAATTTGTTTTTAATGCTTTGCAAGGTAATTCCAATCAGCTGTCATCATCCATCCACAATGATTATCTTGTTCAGCTGCTGCTGCTTTGATGCTGTTCTTAGCTACTCAATCACAGCGTAGCAGTATGCTCTGTAGCCCCATTTGCCTCTGCAGTTTCGAGAGGAAGTCATAGAGAACCAGATCTTGGGCTGACTATAGCTCCCTTCGACTCTGCCTTATGGCTAAAACTTAGCTACAGCTTCTTTGTCTCATCTTCAGGCATAAGCAAAGAGTTGAAGATGAGCCAAAAGTCATGCAAGCAAAACAGCTATGAAAACTGAGCATTAACTTGGCATTCAAAATGGATGAACTTCTCCATCTAAGTGAGTCATATAAGTGCCAATAGTTCGCCATACTTCTTAAGCACATCTCGCACTTTGTATCTATTTGAGTAGCTGGCACATGACACACTTTGGAATTCGAGGCTGTCGCCATAGTGACGAATGTCTCGCTAGCCAAATAGGCATAAATAACAATTGAGCAAAGCCAATATTCTTTAATATTGTTTTATGACACCAAATGAAATAGTTGGCACCACAGGCTAATTAGCTCTGGCAATAGCAATTGAGGCAGGCGCCTCTATTTGGCTTTCAGATTGAGCTAGATTTCGTTAGAGACTCCCACAGTTGGCAGTCTTCAGTAATTATGCAAATGACACAAATCGCTGCGAGGCATGGAACTTTTTTATTATTATTAAATAATTTTTTTTTGGTTTTTGTAAATTTATTGCCGTTGCCTTTGGGCTGGCGTCATCGACGGATCCATTCATCCGCCTGGGCTGCAGTTGGCTGATGTTGCTGTCTGCCTTTGGTCTATCAGACTTGATGCATCTCCGCACGACTCGGGCCAGCTGCAAAAGGCAAAAAGGTTTCCACGATGACCGGTAAAAACCTTCAAAAGCCCATAACAAACGGCAAAGCAATTGCTAAGTAATTTTGCTAAAAACAACAACAAAAGCAACAACAACAGCAACAGCATCAGCTGAAGCATCAATGGAAAAAAATGACATAATCCGGAAAGCTATAAAGCGTTATCATCTAAAAGGTAACTAACAGTGGGTACAAGGTATATATAAACATACAGATATATGTATATATATGTCTATATATATATACATGTTTATATATACATATAGAAACACATTCGTAATGACGCATTTAATTGATTTTGTATGCATAAAAATTGGCTATGGAAACGTCTAAATTGACATTTTGTTGCTTCAGTTTATGCAAAACATGTTTATTTCATTAAAGATAACAGAAATCTAACAAAGGTTTATATGCAAAATGTTTGTATACAATATATATATAATACAAAATATATATTAATGCTGAAAACTCATTCACACAATTCCCAAGCTGATTCATTCAAAAGATTTACCTAAGAAATTTCCAACACATCTTTGACTATTACAAAAGCCACTTAAAAACTCAAAGTGAGTAAGACTGGAGTAAATGTAGTCTGATCTTGAAACGATGTGCCTTTTGAACTACGTATATATCTAAAGTCCAAATTCTAATCGAATATAATTTTGGATTTGAGGGCTAAGCAAAAACTGTGATCTGAATTACAAACTATTCAAAAATGCTTAAATTATATATTTTATATTTGATAAATGTTTGAGTTTGAGTACTTCAGAGTCAAGCAAAGTTTTGGAAAACTTTTAAAGCAATATCTTAAGATATTGAGAAAATTGTAAGGAGAGATCCATACTGGTTCGTAAAGTTTTAAAGGTTTAGTTTTAAAAGTTTCAAAATGACTGATCAAATACTCGATAAAATATTTGTGGATATAATTTGGAGAGGAATCTTATAAATTGTTTGAAAATGGCCTAAATGCTGTCGATCAAATTTTTGACAAAATTTTTAAAGCAAATTCTGTTAAATTTTTTTTTTAAATGATGAAAATCAAATAATTTGCTTCACACAAAAGCTAAAAAACGGTTTATAAAACTTTGTAATATTTTCAAAAATAGTCAAAGTGCAAAAGGTCCATCGATAATTATGATTTCTACGAAATCGAAGAGGTAAACTTGTTGCTGATCTGACTTCATTCAAGCGAGTTAAAGTTCAATAAACGTTGTTCAAAACTCATTATATTATTATATATTATTTAATAATTTGTTTCTAAACTTAGTAGATTCCATCAAATAGAAGTCATTTTATATATAAAAAACTTATTTAACAGCTATAATGAGCAGTAATTATAATGTGGGAATCAATACGAAGCAGTGTATATGCTCACATATTATATTTGTCGTCAGATCAAAGATCGTCAATTCACATTCAATTGATTCACATTCAAGACACATATTTCAACAAGCCGAACTCATCGTGGTAAGGCTCAAGGGAAGCTCCAACTTTCTGTGGCTATACAAATAGCTAGTTATACATATATAAATATATATATAGGTATATATGGTTATATATTTGTTTGTAGATCAGTTGTGAGTGACGCAAAACTTGAGGCAGGTTTCGCATACGTGAGCGAATGACTCGCGCTTTGGGCTCTTAGTTATACATATATATTGTAATATATGCAATCTGTACAGCGTGTAGGTACTTGAAAGGCTAAAGCAAAGAAATCAGAGTTATATATATATATATATATATATATATATATATATATATATATATATAGCAGATCTGTTGTAATTCCATTGTAAAAGGTTTGTAATGAGTTGAGTAATGCGAAATTCTGTATCAGTCATGTTTCATGATTATATATATATTATATATATATATATATACATAATTATATATAATTAATCAATGATTAATTTCAAATATAATGAGTAATTCAGTCTTTGATCGATTTGCTTATCACTCGTGAATCGTGAGTGATTGACAAACTGTCTGAAATGCGGGGATTTTGTGAGTCTTGCCAAGGCAAAGCGCAACATAAACAAAGAGAGAGAGAGAGAGAGAGAGTGGGAGAGTGGGAGAGTAACTACTAAACTTTGTTGTTTACTGCCAAAACTTGTCTAGCACTCAAAACAGAAGACAAGCAGCAGCCAGAGTCTAAGAGTCTGTTCTATGCTTATTCTCTCTCTCTCGCTCTCCCTGTCTTAGTGTGCCTCTCTCAATCTTACTCGCTCTGTGACAAGTCTTGTTCGCTTGGCTTTGCTTCACACTTGTTCAGTCGATTCGTGAAACGCACGCTGAGCAGTCGCATCGCATCGCATCGCGCTGCTAGATCTTGACGAACAAAAGAACGTGATCTGTGATCTCCGAGCGTCCGAACGTCCGATCGCCCGAGTTTCCGATTGTTTCTTATTTGTTATTCCGCCGCTTATCGCCATGGGCGCGCCCACATTCCGCCTATTCCTGGCGCTTATCTGCTGTGCCTGCAGCTTAGCTGCGGCGCTGCAAGAGCCCGCTGTGCCCCCTCCATTGGCCACGCAAGCTCCAGCAGCTGCGCCGCCCGCCCCAACGCATTGGAGCAGAGGGCGCAACTATCGAGTGCGTTAAGTATACGTAAAACACATTGAAAGCAATTCATGCGAAATGCTAATTTTGTTTGATTTAATACCACACGCGATATCAAATCGCTAATGGAATGAGTTTCCTCTCTACCTCATCTAATGGCATTCTCCATTCTAGCCACACTATGCCACGCCCACACTAGCGCCTGCGACTGCCCAGCATAATGAAATCAAGGAGCTGATGACGAATCTGCACGATCGTGTCGGCATCTTGGCGACCTTGGATGAGGACCAGCGCCATCGCCTGGAAGTCATCGATAAGAAGTAAGTGGAACTTTTGCCATGTAGCATAGGTAGCCAAACAGGTTTTTGGCAAGCAACCAACACACACACACACACTCACACACACGCACACTCATGCTTAGTAAAGGTATTTTGGAAAACCGGTAAAAAATGAAAACAACAAAAGAACGAAAGATATTTCAGTTTTCGGTTTTCGTTTTTTTTTTGTGGCCTTTTCGGCTGCTGTCAAACGCGTCAATTACAATGCCATTGATTACGCCAAGATGCGCCATAAGGCCAAGACAATAAAAGTAGTTAAGAGTGCTTTGAATAGAGGTGATCAACTGGGAGATACCCTGATATATATATGTCATACAGCTACTTGGAATAGTCAGTGTATTAAAGAGGGCTTGAAGCGACTAAGCATTTCAATTAACTAAATTTCTTTCTTTAGTTTGCAATAGTTTCTTGACTTACCATATTATGGGCCAGAACCCGCTATTGTGATCATAATCTGCAACGCTGCACGCCAGCTTGTAAGGATCTATACTCTCTCCACTATTAGACGGGACGACTGTATTCACTTATAGCTATAACTATAGCTCTTTAGGCATATGAGTTATGCTCAGATAACTGAAGAACCAAAATGGTTTGTCTCATTGTATTAGTTGGAAAACGAAATGATTTCAAAGAAACTTGAACTGCGCGTATTATAGGAAAAACAACATGCATTGAGCCTGAAGGCGCCACCTCTTTTGAGTGCCCAGTTTAACTCGTTCAGATAGAGGGACGTGCATACAGATGAATATGAAAGTCAAACTCTACTCTCTAGTCTCTACTCTAGTCTCTACTCTCTAGTCTCTACTCTCTAGTCTCTACTCTCTAGGCTCCACTCTCTACTCTCTACACTCTAGGCTCCACTCTCTACTCTCTACTCTCTAGTCTCTACTCTCTTGTCTCTACTCTCTACTCTCTAATCTCTACTCTCTAGTCTCTACTCTCTAGTCTCCACTCGCTACTCTCTACTCTCTAGTCTCTACTCTCTAGTCTCTACTCTCTAGTCTCTATTCTCTAGCCTCTAGTCTCTACTCTCTAGTCTGGCCACAGCCAACACAAAGCTGGCCGAAACATCGCAACCATAAAACAGGTCGCAAACACGTTCTATTGCCATCTAATTAGCCATGCTACTAGAAAATAAACTCTGATCAATCGTCATACTAGAAAAGTACTCAAAAACTACCCAAATTGTAGGGCAAAAGGTTCTGTTCCATCTTAACACACAGACAAACCTGCAGACAGCACTCGCATAGGTTCAGCTGTCGATGCTCTGTACCTTTCCTCCTTCCGTCATTCCGTCCTTACGTCCTTTCTCCTACATTCTCACAAGAAATTCCCATGTACCATAAATTCCCACTTTCAAAACATATTCAGCTTATGCACAGCAGGTCCTCAACACTTGTCGAACAATTTGTTTAGCTATTATCTGCTTTGTTAAGTTCTTCAGTTTTTGGCAAACATTTGGCCGAAACGCCTGCTGGCTCTGGCTCTGGTTCTGGTCTTCGGCTAATAAATTTAATGAAATTCGCATATTGTTTACTCAACAGGCGAAACGGCAAATGTTGTGTGAAAACGAGTTGGTAGCACATTTTGGGATTTGTATATAAATTATATGCATACTTAATTAGCCAAAGAGCATTCGGCCGAAACACAATTGGCAATACGTCACGATGAGGCGTTAACCGGGCTCCAAATGAACTTTGCATGTTTAAGCAGATAATATTTTATAATAAATTACATTTGATACATGTAGAGACGCCCACGCAATTGGCAATTGGGAGAGTGTGAGTTGATATATAGTATTATATAGATGAAGTACTGCGGCGATGATATCATGCGAGTGTAAAGAAATCTCTGCAGAGATTGTGTATAAAATATTTAGAAATTTCAATTGATTTATGACTAATATATAAATAGATAGATAGATAGAAATAGATAGATAAATTATAATAAATTCTTAGCAACTTCAAGCACTTTCACCCTCTCTCTCTCTATCTCCCTCACAGAGTCGATCAGCTGCTGGACAGCAATTCGGGTCGCATGGAATCACTGAAGGCTCAACAGCTCAACTTTCAGCAGCGCTTGGACAGCTTTGAGCACATCCAACGCTTGACGCGACACACATTGGACGAGCTGAAAGGTGAAACTGACAAATTTCTGGGACCTCGTCTGGCCCGAGAGCTAAGTCACAAGCAAAAGAATCGCAACAAGATGCGGGGTAAACCAAACAGAATTGATCGCTGTTGTCTCTGATTGTTGTGGCTGCTGTTGTTGTTGTTGCTTGGCTTTGCTTTGCTTGAAAGACTATGTAGAACTGCCTTTAAAACTTATCTACACTTCACAGAACTCTCGCGCCAGACGCGTGCCACACCTGAGCAGCACTCGAATGAAGTCGGACATATGCATATATTTAATAGGACAGAACACGCGCCGCAGCAGCAGGTGCAGGGCAGGTCAATCAATGAAACAGAACTGGATGTGGCCGGTCGCCTGGATGCCCTGGCCACATTCCTAGTCTCGCTGGCCTACAATGTCAAGGAGACGCAGCAGAACGTGGGCAAGCTAGTCCAGAATACCAAGTAAGCATAGGCAAATGGCATCGGATTCCATTCCCAACTGAAACTCTCCTGTTCCACAGCAACATTCGCAGACGTTTGGCTAATCGGAAGTCGCAGTCCGCTCAGCTGCCACAGCATGTGGCACAGCTACCTCCAGCTGCCGTTGAGGAGCATGCCACCAGCTGTCTGCAGTCCTATCTGGCTGTCAATGGCATTTTGAAGCTGCAGCTGACGCCGCAGAGCGATGCCTTCTATGTGCCCTGCCAGGACGACGGCTGGACGGTCGTGATGAATCGCAGCTCGGACGACGTCAGCTTCGAGCGCAGCTGGCTGGACTACAAGGAGGGCTTCGGCAATCTGGCCGGCGACTTCTTCATTGGCCTGGACAAGCTGCACGCCCTGACCAGCTCCTCGCTGCACGAGCTGCGCATCTGGATGCAGGACTTTGATAACAATGCCGCCGTCGCCGGCTACGATTCGTTTGCCATTAGCGGCGAGCGCGAGCTCTATGCGCTGAGTCTGCTGGGCAGGTATCAGGAGCATCTGCGCCCACCGGCAGGTGATTCCTTCTCCTATCATGCGGGCGCCAAGTTCAGCACCTTCGACAGCGACAACGACAACTGCCTCGAGTGCAGCTGCGCCCAGCGGCACAAGGCCGGCGGCTGGTTCAATGCCTGCGGCACGAGCAACCTGATGGGCGTCTACTACGACCAGAGCAAGAACTATCAGCGCGCCGGCGAGACGGGCATCTACTGGGACACGTTCCAGGGCAAGGACTACTCGCTGCGCAGAATCAAGATGCTCATACGCCCCGTCGGCCAGGACGAAGCCAGGCGCTAGACCTGGCACTGACTGCCCCCAGCTGCAGTCAACTGCCATATGTCAGGGAAGCAATCTATGTATATGCTCTATGTAAACTAACTCGTAACTCCAAAGGCTCGTAGCTCGTAGCCTCTAAGCCCCACTCCGCTGCCCTCTCGATACTCTTTTGCGTGTGTCTTATTTATGGAAAATCGAATAATATACCTTAAGTCATTTAATGTCATTTTATGTTGGTTAAAATATGTCCAAATAGTGAATGATTAATGGTTTAAAGAGTTTTTATTGGCTGTGAGGGGATCTGAGGAGGGAGACTAACTTTTACAGCATAGGATGGTAACATTAGGTTCATCAGCTCACTTAGAGCTGATCTTATTCATAGTTATGATTTGGATTTATAGTCTGCATAGGCAGCATAATCAATTTGTGGATTGTATCCAATAGCCGATCTGTTACTGTGAGCTAAGACTCCAGTAAAGACTCGAGCAAAGACTCGAGCTAAGACTCGAGCTAAGACTCGAGCTAAGACTCTAGCTAAGACTCTATAGCGAACTCTAGTTGTTGACGTCTGTTGCCTTTCCCTCTGATCAAGAAGGCTATGCTGAGGGCTCGTTTCTTTAGTGCGAGCTTCTACATTTCCATAATGTTTACTCTAAGTTATGTAGGATTTAGACTTCTTTATCTAGCTTTATCTCTTTTATTACTCAGAAGTATGCTTGAAAATGGAGCTGAAACAGGCTGAATTGTTTGTCTTCCTTTATTTGCAGGAATTGCTCATGGAAGAGCTTCGGCTAATATAGTTTCTCTCTCATTATGTTTAGCAGGAATTTCTTTATTTTTAAGGGCAGTAAATTTTATTACAACAGCTATTAATATACAATCAACAGGAATTACTCTTGATCGAGTACCTTTATTTGTTTGATCAGTTTTGTTATTAGTCAAGCAAACACTTCGTACTCTCTGGACTCTCTGACATGGGATTGCGACGCCTATACTCTCTGACTACAGAGACAATTGTTAGTCTCTGATGAAAATGCTCCACTAAGACTTATTTTTCATGCCGTCGTTTAAAATCTATTTTTTGAAATTCCAACTATAAATTCTTGTTGTTATATTTTGGTTATTAATCCAGTGCCAACTCCAAAGGCTCGTCTTGTTGTTTACTTTTCGTTTTAGCTCACAGCCTCTAGGCCCCGACCTGCCCCACTTCGCTGCCCTCTCTAAACTCTTTTGCGTGTCTTATTGATGGAAAATCACCTAATCTACCCTAGTTAATAAAGTTCCGTGTGTGTTTTGATGCTCAGCTCTCCACTCTTCCACTCGTTGTGCGTCAGCTAATCGAGCAGCGATTAGCTAAACGCAGCTCTCGATCAGCATGCAATCAATTTACTATTTAGCCTGAGAGTCTGTTCCGATCTGGCTCAATTCAGACGCGAGCTTAAACATGGAAGCTAGAATGCTCTACTGCTGGCTGCCCTTCTTCTGTCAGCTGTCGGGCCTGCAGGCGCTCAGCCTGGATGGCCTGGCCAGGCAGAGTAGCATCTACTACCAGCGAGTGCCAACGGAATTGACTCTGGATCAGGTGGAGCAGCTGTCGTCGCCAGTGGCGTCGCTCAAGCTGATTGTGCATGGATTTCTGGGCTCGCGCACGCACAGCTCCATTCAGCCGCTGCGCAATGGTAAGAGGAATGATGAGACTTTACTCTGTTATACTAACTCTCTCCCTGTCTATCTCAGCCTACCTGTCGCAGGGCTTTGAGCACATTCTCATTGCCGATTGGGCGCCTGCGGCCAATCTCGACTATCCCAGCTCGCGTCGCGCTGTGGCCAAGGTGGCTCTCGCGCTGGGCCAGCAGCTGGAGCAGTTTCTAACCCGTCATAATGTCTCTACCGACGCTGTGCACATCATTGGGCACAGTCTGGGCGCTCACATAGCCGGTCGCATGGGTCGCTACTTCAATGGCACCTTGGGCCGTGTGACGGGCCTCGATCCCGCTCTGCCGTTCTTCACGCCGCGCTCCGAGGACAGCCTGAAGGCGAATGCTGCGCAGTTTGTGGACGTCATACACACAGACTATCCGCTCTTTGGCGATCTAACGCCGCGTGGCCATGCCGATTTCTATGTCAACTTTGGCCGCGCCCCACAGCCGGGCTGCGAGGAGGTGGATCTGCTGGCGGCGAGTAAGCTACTGCGAGAGGCTTGTGCGTTTGGTCATAGTAAGACCCACTCATAACTATATCTAACCTTTGTGAATTGCAGATAGTTGTAGTCACAATCGCGCTGTGTTCTTCTATGCCGAGTCCATTGGGCTGCCCAAGAATTTCCCTGCCATCCCCTGCAGCTGGAAGATGATCAGAAGCAGCGGCAGCTGCTTGGATCATTTGTCAGAGTTTCATGTGAGCAATGCGACGCTTGTTGAGGCCATTGCCAATATGGATGATGGACAGGTGGTTTATATGGGCGAGCAGGTGGCACACAGGTGAATAAACTGCAATTGGAGCTGAAAGCTTTGATTTTAAATGAAATTCTTGCTAGCGCCATCTCTCTATACTATTTGGAAACGAATGCAGCGCCACCTTTTGGTCAGGGTGTGAATGCTAGGTTTGACTGAGGCGAGCTGACAACTACATAAATAAAGTGGAACAATGTAGTCTAGTAAGATGTGAACTATAGATGGCGTGCGCATAGCAGGCAGCTTTTGCTTGAATGTGAGTGTTATAGCTGTAGCTGTTAAAAGCTAAATGCTCTAAAAGTTGTTTGAGCTGATTTAAAAAGTTCTCTAAGACTTTTATTTTATATGGTTGGTAAATGGGTTTAAAGAAACATTTAAATTAAAAAATTAGCAATAAGAACTATGAAATTAATATTAAAAATAAATTTATAAACTTTGCAGCGTAAAATTAGCATTAAATATATAAATAATCTATTAAAATGCCTAGGAATGAAATAGTTTATAATAGAATTTCTACCTAAATAGAGACTTATAGTATATATGCTGGATCATACTTAAGTTTATCTCTGGTATTGAAGTTTTTACATATTAAAAATGTTAGTTTGCAAACACTTTGAGCACTTTGTGGCTTTGTCAAAGACAATTTCTAACTGCAACTAATGAATGCAGTTTTCCCCACCTCCCATTGCAAAATCATTAAAAACGTAATTTCACCTGACAAATTGTAAGGCAACAACCGCAAGTTAAATTTCCATTTAGCTTTTCTAACAGCGCGCAAATGAAATTTCCAACATAAATTTGATGTCAAGCGACTTATGAATGAAGTTCAGCTGGAGTTGCAGTTGCACTTGTTGTTGTCGTTGTTGTCGTTGTTGTTGTTGTTGTTGGGGGACTCAGCCATAGTTATTTATGGGCCAATAACTTAACAACAAAACGCTCATCTACATTTAATGGCGATAATTTCTGACGCAATTTGAGAGACACACGCAGCGACACACCGTTTGTGGTCGGTCCCGACCAGGCCAGGCCAAATGCTCGACTCTCCTCGACTCTTTCTCTAAAAAGAGAAACCAAGAAGCCAAACCGCAGCGCAGATAACACAAAACACTTGACACCTTCGGCTGCGAGCCTTGAGCATGCCTGAGCTAAGCCAGAGCCAGAGTCCCTCTGCCCAGGCAGCAATACAATAAAAAGCGGAAAGCAACAACAACAACCACAACAACAACAAATGATCGTAAATTTTACAATAAAAAGATGCCAAGCCGAAATTCTGGTTCTTGTTCTTGTTCTGGTTCTGGGCTGTAAATTTGAGGATTTTCAACAGTTGGCAACAGCTGCTAGCCAGGCCAAAAGCAAGAGCAATTCCTAGCGGAATCTGTCTGGCTTAAGAGTGTGGGTGGCTGGCAGGTTGTCGACTCAACTCGACTCGACTCAACTCGTTGCGTTCTATTTCGCTGCCAACTATTGTGAGTTAGTTTGTTTGAACTGGTTCCACAAATCGATTTCAGGCTTCATTAGAGCTCCATAGCGCACAGGAAACTCCCGCACTTTGCGCTCGCTCGCTTAGCTTTTCTTTTGTGTGTGTTTTTCCAACTGCTTTTCCAAACGCTTTTCATGCTTTTCATTCAGTCTTTAGCTGGGCAAACACAAATGCGTAAAACGGGGCCCTACTAACAGAGCCGCTCTACCCTCCGACCTCTGGGCTCTACCCTCTGTTCTCTGCCCTGATCGAGTTGATGCGCTGTGCTCGGTCAAGCAGCGCAATAGTTGTTGTTGTTGCTATGTGTGCTCATATATTCTCAGTTTTTTCCCATTTCCCCTCATTCGATTTCATTTCCATGTCGATTTTTTGTCGCTTTTGTTTTTTTTGTGCTTCCACCTTTTGTGAATTTGTGTCATGCGTCGGTTTTTCCTGCTCGCTGGCCGTTGTTTTTTCTAGCTTGGCTTTAATTTCTGTTTGCTGAGAAAGAAAAACAGAGACATACACACAAACACACACCAACACAGGCACGAATACACTCATATAGTTATTGACTCTCTAGCATCAACTCTAAACAGCGCTTGAATGAACTTCTTCTTTATTTTTGCATAGCTTCAAGCAGTTTCGCTCCAATTCGAATATGTTTAAAGCTAAGAATATCCAGAGAATTACATATTGCAGAACATATAAAATATATGTCAGTTATTATTATATACTAGCGAACTGACTCACTCTCTGACTCTCTGACCTACAAGACAATCTTCAGCTTCAAAGCAAAGGCGCAAGCCAAGGAGACAAGCAGAGAAATGATATTGTAGTCTCTATTGGAAAATATTTCAAGAAAACTGAGATCTTGATCTTTTTGTTGTTAATGCCTACTCCGAATTGATGCGAACTCAAAATATAAGAGTTTTGTTCACACTTTTGGTTACATTATCGATGTTTTCATAGGGATGCCTAACATTTTTGAAAATAATCTATAGCCTATGTTCATCAGGTATAATGAAGGATTCTATTTGTAAAAGAACTTCAAATCGGTCCAATAGCTTTGGCGCATATTCACAAACAAACAATCAAAACTTACTTCTTTATATTATATATATTTATAGGTATATGCTTCTATATCATTTACTAAGTCTCAAAGATCATAGTATAGATATATTCCTATAGATATATACTTCTATACCCTTTACTAAGTCTTAAAGTTTCAAATCTTTTCTCTTTAGATAATAGTATAGATATATTGTTCTATATCATTTACTAAGTCTTTAAGTTAAAATCTTTCCTCTCTAGATAATAGTATAGTTATAATCCTATAGATATATTCTTCAATACACTTTACTAAGTCTTAAAGTTCTTTCCTTCTTCTTCTTTATATTATAGTATAGATATATTCCTATAGATATATACTTCTATATCCCTTACTAAGTCTTAAAGTTTAACTTTTTCCTCTTTATATTATAGTAGAGATATATTCTTCTACATATTTATGTTCATATCCTTTCTCTTTAGATAATAGTATAGATATATTCCTATAGATATATATTCATATACTTCTATATCCTTTACTATGTCTTAAAGTTCAACTCTTTTCTCTTTATATATGAGTATAGATATATTCATCTATATCCTTTAGTAACTCTTTAAGTTCTTGATTCAATTCAATTTTCAATTCTCGCTTTCATTTCTACCTGTGCTGTTTGTGCAGTTTCTCTTTTCGCTTTGTATTTAAATTATATAATTCTTCAACTGTTTTGACACATTTCTTAATGGCACTTTACACACACACTCTCACACACTCTCTCACACACACTCACATCGATAGCAGTCACAGCGCGCAGGCAAAGGCTCAAGCCAAGGAGACAAGAAGAGAAATGATATTGTAATTGGCAATCGCTGTCGTGCATAAATCACATGCATAAATTCAACCTACGGACATTTTGAAGCGACACCAACGCAACGCTTTGCAGCAGAGCCCATACAGAAACCGCCCCCGCCCCCTCGCACTGCCGCCCTCTCCGGCCCGTCTAATCGTGCTCGTCCTCGTTGCGGTCGTTAGTTGAAGTCAATGTTGATATCCAATTGGAAAATTTTTCATTAACTAATTGAACATTTTATGGCAGCTCGGGTCGCACAGCAACTCCGACGACTCGCAGCTCGTAGTTGGCGCCAATATTGGGGGAGGGGCGGGGACTTTGGTCTGCACCAGCCTAATCTGCGGCCAGGACTACATGTAAGGTAAGAAGAACAAAAAAACAGGCCATGGCAAAGCAGACACGAAAGGACATTGGCCCAAATAAAACTAACAGCCAACACACACACACACACATACACATACACTCGAGTCTTCTATGTATTTGATAATTTACGAGGACACGCTTTGGTCGAACTGCCCTCGCTTTGCTGCGCTGCGCCTGCCCCCTTCACTGACTGCAAATTTGCATAACTGTCTGAGCGAAGAACGGATATTAAACATTAGCGCGTGCTGGACAGCACGTCAAGTCCTCTGCCTGCGAGAAACCCCCAAAAACAAAAAATGAAAATAATTAAGGTGAAAATTGCTGTCGACACGCAAACAGCAAAAAGAGCGCAGCAGAGCTCGGCATTATTTTTTGGTGGTTCGGCTTTGAGAAATGACCAGAGCCGAGCAGCTGATAGTAAGCAGAGGAGAGTATAACAATCTGAGCTGATCGGCTGCTCGATGACTAATGAAACCTATTAGCCCTGTGACAGATGAGACGACTGCCTGCCGATGATGGATAAGCTCATTAAACTGAGCCGCCGACACTGGCGACAGCAGCAGTTGCCTTCAGCTTCTGGCCAGCTTCTGGCGGACGTGGGATCAAGCGGTAGCCAGGTCGTTGGCGGCACCATCTATGCGACTTTGGAGCGTAGTATCTGGTGACCCTTGGCTGGTCGTTTAATTGAAACTTGCTGGTGGGCTCAGGCAGAGAGATAGATAGACAGACAGAGAGACAGGCAGAGAGACAGAGAGACGGACAGCCAGTCACTGCTGACATTTGCTTATCGCTAACACAGTTTTTCAACTATTTTTTGGGTAATGCAGTGCAAGAGAGAGAGAGAGAGAGATGGAGAGGTACTTAAACAGATCACCCAGACTTTGTGAGAGACAAATAAACTTGATTGTCATTATGCGAGACTTAAGCAGGACGACACAAGTTTGAATAAATCTTATGTAAATAGAATTCAACTGCTTAAAAAGGCCATGCAATATCTGTCACAGAGTCTGACTGATCTGTCTAGGTATCTCCTTTAAGCGAATCTCATAGATTTAATATGCAAAGTAATATGAGCAGAGCAAGTGTAGATGGATATGTTTTGAATTAAAGGAGAGTAAGCAAAGGGATAGCTCTATCAGTCGACAGTAAAGTAGAGTATAGTATATGGATTGCCTCTAGAGAGTATAGCTCAGTGAAATAGACTTCTGCTTATGGATATTTTCAATATATGTTATTGTTATTGTTATGAAAAGTATAGTATATCATAGTATAGTATTGCATAGTATAGTATAGTATATTAGAGGTGGAGAACAATCGATGGCACTATCAACACTATCGATGATTCAAAATCAACAATCGTCGAATATCGATGGCGCCCACTATCGATAGTTCTCCACCTCTATAGTATATAGTATTTAGTTCTGAAATCTGCAAAGTGACTATTTCTATATACCATTAGCAACTATAGTCTTTAACTAAAAACACTTTCAGTCCACATTCTCCCTTTCAGTTGTCCAAATGATTGCAACAATCAGACAGATATGAGTATATGCCAAGCATATATACAAACGATATAAGGAAGTTCTTAAATACTAAAAGCAACTGCATATTATGCATATATATCTATGTATATCTATTTGCAGATATATAGAGATATATAAGATCTACAGATATATAAAATTTATATTAAAGTACAAACTTTTACTATCTATATATCAACAATACATTTATCTATAATCCTATCTAAAGTTCTCATAGAATTAAAAGTCATTTCTCACGTGAATTCCTCTTGTTTGCTTTCCACTCAAGTCCATAAAAAACACTTCTTTCTATCCATATTAGGCAATCAATATCAGTTACCATATGCTATCTCTTGGCCATAACAAATCTAATCAGAATTCAAATTTCAATCGAATAAGAAATTTCGCAATCGTTTGACTTTATCTGGGGCCAAACTTTTCCGAGCGGCTCATAAAATCGATAGACAATTTTTTTGTTTTATGGAAATTTTTTCGCTATTTTGTTGTTTTCGGAATTTTGTTGTTTTTTGTTTTCTGTTTGCATTTGTTTCCTTTTGATGTCAGTGTCAATTGTCGTCGTCGTCGTCGTGTTGATTTTTGGGGTTTGGCAAACGATTTCATTATAATTTTCGTTTTGTATTTTACGATTTAATTACACGAAAATTCATTTGATTATTTAACATTTATTTTGTAGTGCAATTATCGTCGCATTTTTATGATTTATCAAATTTTACGATGCGCGCCGCCAAGGTGAAATGTGGCTCAGATTTCACAAACAAAAAAAGCTAATGGGGGGTTGTTAATCTAATTAATAATACGAGCTGGAGGAACACAAATAGGAATAGGAGTAGGAGCTGGAGCTGGAGATAGAGCTGGTGTGGGTGTAGGTGTTGGCATTGGCTTTCTCCCTGAGGCTGCCCACACGGCTGGCTTTAATTAATTATGTAGGTAAGAAAAAATTAATTTCATTTCAATTGTGCGTCTCGCACAAGTCGCATCATTAGCAGCTGCTACGCTTCGAGACCGAGACCCAAAAAACAAGCCAAAAACAAAAAACCCGCTGAGTAAGCAAATGCTTTGGCTCGCATCGCCCCGCATCCTCGAGCTCCAGCCACGTCCACTCGAGTGTCATATTCGAGTGGGCTCGAAGGTGATTAACGCGATCATAGAAATGATGTTTTCAAAAAATAAATAATACAAAATATATATATTGTAGCAAAATGCGCATAAGCGTAAGTGTGTCGGCTCTTCTTCACGGCGCGTCGAAGCCAACAACACCTGAAGTAGGGGCTCAACAAGCGATCACCCCGATCACACACCGATCAGCGATCACTGCCTCTGCCTCTGCCTCTGACTCTGACTCTGACTCTGACTCTGACTCTATGATCATGACTCTTTCTTTCTTTCCATTTGCGCACGCGCTAAATGTCAAAAATTGTTTAAAAAATTAACTGCAGAAGGGAGTGAAGCAGGTCGAAGCTTTAAGACTCTTTCTGAAATTTAAAATTATTGTTAGGTATATAAGATATTAGTTTATCTTAGATCTCTGAAATGATTCTTAAGCTGAAGACAAATTTAAAACAGACAGCGAAATGCAAAGCATAGATGTATAAGTAGGAAATGCAGCAGACTATTATATGTGTAATAACAAATAAAACAAAACTTAAACTGAGTTACATTTTCTTTTCCAATAACTATTTACTTTCATTTAAGAAACTTCCGGCCAGGCCTCAGCTGGTTAGCCATCATAGCTGGAGCTGCCTAGAATTTATCTATTTTCTAGATGTTTATCTCAACTCAAATTGTTAAATGTCTTAAATGTTATAAATCTTTATTAAAAATTTTAAACTGCAACAAAAACTATAACTCAAACAAGATCAAGATCAAGACAATGTAGACTATATCAGATTTGTTTTATTAAATTTGTATTAATATAATAATTTACATTTTTTATTTATTTTTATTTAACATTTTTATTCAATAAAATAATATTAATTTTATATTTATATGGAACCCTTTCGGATGAATTTAAATATTTCTAAAATTTTACCTTTTCTGCTTATGTGTATGTGGAAGCAACATAATATTGAGGCGAAAAGTTTTTCTAAAACTTCATAACAAAGAAAAAATATAATAACTAATAAAAGCTCTACTTCTAATGAGACTTAAGCGGATCTAAAACAAATATGAGATATATTAACTATAATTATACTTATATTTATTTATTATTTATATTATTATTTATTTCTATCAAATATAATATATGTTTCCTTATTCTTCATATTATCTAAAAATTTCTTATAAATAATTATACTTTCTTAATCTATCTCAGTCTCATTCCTGCTCATTTCCTTACCCACAATTTCCCACTTCATTGCCTTAGCTAATATCTCCACAGAGATAGTGTATCTAAGCAGAGGCCGCCTGTTGTTTTTTGGGCTTTTGGTGTTTTATATTTGGTTTGTTGTTGCTGCTGCTGCTCCAGCTGCTGGCTGCTGGGTGCTGGCTCTAGCTCTTGCTCTAAGCCTCGCTCTAGCTGTGACTGTGGCACGGGTATGGGTATGGGCACGCCCTCAGCGGCATGCCGCCCACTGGAATCATGTCGAATCATTCATTGCATTGCACAGAATGTGGGCTGCTGTTGGCCATGCCGTTGGCCGGGCCGGGCCGGGCCTATTGGGCCTTCGAGGTGTTGAAAACGGCGAATACGCCGCGGCGTCGGCCTGAAAGCGTTTTGTGTGCATTTGTAATTGTTGAAAGGCTCTGCCCGACTGCTCAGCGACTGCTCAGCAACTGCTCAGCGCGTCAGCAACTCGACTGCTGCTGCTGCTGCTGCTGTCATTATTTTCTGTAACATTTAGCAAAATCATTAATAATTGTTGTTGGCCATGTTGCTGTTGTTGTTGTTGTTGTTGCTGGTGCTGTCGCGACACAGATACGCACTTAAAAATTGTCAGACGCTGTCGCAGCAGACAGAGACATCGCGCTGCGCTCGTAGCCTTTTGCATTTGGTGTTAACTTGATTAGCATTCGCAGAAATTTCGCATTGTTGACTCGCCGGTTGCATCTTGACTGACTCTCAGGCATTTGCATAGAATGCGCATTTGGCTCAGCTCAACGGCAATTGGGGTTAATGTTAATATTTGTCGCTATCTATGCCCAAATTATGTTATTTTACCTATCTGCAGATATAGATTTATGACTTTTGTATAACTAAATGAGTTGAGAGACAGTTAAGTTCTTCCAAATATCTCGAGATATCTTCATTTGTATCAATATCTAACTATCTTTAGATACATATCATACATATAATGAATCTATTGCTATAAATGTCAAGACAGATCTATCATCAAATATCTCTAAATCCCTTAGATGGAGAGTTAGCTCAATATCTTTAGATATCTTCATAGATGAATCTATGTCAAGCCATTCCAAGGTATCTCTATAGTCTTATATAGATTGTCTCCCACAAGTTTTCATAGATAGATCTGTAGCCATGTATCTGTAGATGTATCTATAGCTATGACTAGGTGAAATTATCTGTAGATCAATAATTTCATAGATAGATATGTAGCCAAATATCTCTATATGTACCTATAAGTATGCCTAGGTAAATCTATATATAGATCTATAGCTAAGTATCTCTACATCTTTCTATTGATTCATCTTTGGATTGCTCTCTAGTTGCATTTGGCCAAATATCTTCTTCTATCACCTCCATGCCCTACTAGCTCTATATACCTCCACAGTTAGATCGAAGTATCTGTCATTATCTGCCTTTGGTAAGAGCATTATAGATTGCTGTATTTAACTATCTCAAAACCTGTAAATTGCTTGATCTTTGGTTAGTTATTTGTAAGTAGATCTTTCTATAGATAGATATATCATCTAGAAGTCTCTAGGAAGTTCAGTCTATAGATGGATACATTATCTACATAGCTAAAGCTAGCTCTATCTATAGTTAGATCTGTCTATAAATGCATATATCCACTATAAACATCTCAGTAAATATATCTCTAGCTGCCTTTCCATCTATATCTTTGCCTAAATATCTCTGGATCTCTGCTCTATCTAGATCTCTGCTCAACTATCTCTGCTCTTAGCTTGAATTTAAATTTGGATTCCATTGAGAATTCAATTAAAGTGCGTTATGCAAACAAATGGATTCTCTGTTGTCGATGGGGATCGATGCGATGCGATGCGAGTGCTTTCCATAGAAGATGCGAGTGTAAATAAGCGATTCTTGAGAAAAGTCGTGGCACAAAACAAATTGCCGCGTAATCTTCGAGTGGGGCGACAATCGAAACCAATTTTTTTTTGGTTTTTTGAATACGAAAAATGTTGTCGTTGTCCTTTAGTTTATTTTTTTTCGGTTTTTATCAACAAGTGCCGCCAAGTGGAATCAATCAAGCGAGAGCAAGATTTTTCGTATTCCTCGGAGAGTTGCGGCTGCGTTTGTTGCCCGCCTCGAAGCGTGACAATATTTTGGCCACAGTTTCAGCCGAAACGAATGGGAATGGACAAGGGCAAGGGCAAGGGAAGCGGGAGCCTTTTGGGACAGTCGAATGTGTAATTAATCATGCGAGTTGAACGATAAGGTCACACTGCAAGCGAACTGCAGTGCCCAGAGTGAACAACAGGTACTTTGTCCCCTAAGAGGGTGAGTTGACACTGTGTGGGGGCTGAGGGTAGGGTAGGGGTAGGGGCAGGGGCAGGGGCTGCGCATCCATAAATCCCACAGATATCGTATTGAGAAAATCAGTGAACAACATTGGCCAGAGGATTGCGGGCGTGGATTACAAGGAATTTGTATATTAATTGTGACTCGAAGAAACTCTGACATAAGAGCGCTAATATTGATACATTTGTGATCGGGAAACGGGTAAACAAAAGAACGGCTTGATATTATTAATGAAAGTCGAGTTAAGGGTATGGAGGAACTTGTGCCCAAAGGTTGCTTGATATAATATTGAGATAGTAAATACAAGGGATTTGAAGAAATGATTTAGTTTTGGGTAAGGTAAGAGGAGTTAAATAGCTAGAAAGAGCTTGGGGTAGTTGATATCTTATAGGTGTAGGCTAAAATCAAGATGTGCTAAGGATTATGAATGAAGACATGGCTAATATGGGTAACAGTCGTGAAAAAGGTCTTGACTTTGGCCAGGCAATGGAAGCTTGAAGTTCTGCTGGATGGAATTCGGGATCTAAGAAGTCTATAAAAACAGAAAAACTTTTAATAAGAAATTAGACTGTAATCATGTTCCTTAAGAACTCAAATATAAGATAAATTCATGATAAGGCAATATATGATAAGTGAATTCAAGTAAATATAGAAATTTCCAATGGAACTTTTCTTTAAGAACTCAAATACAGGGTAATTCATGTTAAGTCAATCCATGTTAAGTTAATTCATGATCAAGTAAGCCAAAGAAAATTCGAGTTCGATCTCAAATACTCATTATAAGCCAATTTAAGATAAGTAAATTTATGATAAGTCACTTCATGTTAAGTCAATTCATGATGTTTAATCGAATTCTTAAGTATACTTGACTTAAGAATTCGATTAAGTATACTTGACTTAAGAATTCGATTAAACATCTAGATTTGTATTCGAAACTTAGCTTAAAATACTTGCAGATAGTCTGATGGCAATCTGTGCTAGTCAAGCCATAGTTGCTCACATATGCGAGCTAGATATCGTAGAGATATGGCGTAAGTGAGGCAGCGAGCTGGGGTAGCAAACAAAGACAACTGACATGAAATACAGCAAAGAAAGAAAAAACTACACGCAACTGACATTGTCAAAAGCAGATACATTTGTAGCTCAGGTAAGTGTGAGAGTGTGTGTGTGTGTGTGTGTATAGCGTCTGTTGTGGCATTAATGGCAAATTTGCACGAGGTAAATACGAAAAAGCATACAGAAGGACAGACAGCTAGAGAGACAGAGAGAGAGAGAGAGAGAGACAGATAGAGAGGTAGACAATGAGTGAGTGAAGTGCCCGCAACGGCAGTCAATTATCAATAGACAGACAGGCAGCTATACACACACACACACATACTCTCATGTGTGTGAGTTAGTAACTAACGTACAGCTACGAGCACAGTCTGAGTTACATTTGTATCTCAACTAGTCAGCCGCCGTCTGCTACTTCACCTGCGTGTCATGTTGTTGTTGCTGTTGTTGTTGTTGTTCGTTTTGTTTTCGCTTGACTTCAATTTTCATTTTGTTGTCATGTTTTTTTTTGCTGCTGCTGCTGCTGCTGCTGCCACTGCACACGCAAAACTAACCGCAACGCTAGCTATTGCTCTCTCGCTCTCTCGCTCGCGCGCTCTCTGTGGCTGGCGTGCTCGCTCGGCGCGCTGATTGGCTGGACGCGGCGACTGCGCCGCTGCCATTGAGGCCACACCTCTATTGACTGCCGCCGTCTTGTGGCCCCCATGTTTAGACAAGCGTCGCGTGTCGCCCCCGCCCAACCCCAAACGAGCAGCCCCCTGGCTGGTCAGCATAAGGCAACGGTACTAGGGGTTGGGGACTGCGGACTGGGGACTGGGGACTGGGGGGTTGGGGCTGTGTTGTCTGGCTGTAGTTGGGGGGCAGCTGCCATTTGGTTCCGTTTTGGTCAAAATGAAAATGGCTTTTATGTTTGTGGCGTGCGTTGGAATAATTTTATGCCGCGTTTACAGCGAATTGCTACCAACCACTAGATATATCTAGTTGGATATATAGATAGATATATGTATATATATATATATATATATAGGTATATGCATGGTAATATGGTTATTGATTTTATTTTCGGACATATGCTCTTTTAGCTGAGCTAGTAAATTTACGATTTTATTTTATTTCATTATATTTTATGCTCCAGCTGCGTGTGGGGAAGGGAAATGTGGAAGAAAAGGCTATAAAAATATGGTGTATATATAATGTAAATATATATGTATGTATATGCTTAACATGCAACTAGATTCATATATAAATTCATAAATAAAAGTTGTCACATAACTATAAAAATGATTATGAAATTATTACAGCAAGTTTTGCTTAATTTAAAATATTTTTAATATCTATAAAATTATTTACATTTATTTGCATAATTTATATTATATATTTGATACTTTTAGCATATATTTATAAGCCTTAAAACTGTTTATTATATAATTTCCAAGCCCCACATTTTATTACACTAAACAAAATTCATTTCAAATCTAGTTTGACCAACATTGAATAAGATTCATCTCTGCAGCTCTAGTTTCCCAGTATCCGATTACAATTTACGATCTGCTGGCTATACAAATGCATATTAAAATATAGTTCAACAAATAAATAAATACTTTTATATTGCCTAAACATACATAATCTTACTCAAATTACATAATTTAAATAAATACACAACTTTAATCAACTCGCTCTAGACGCATGCAAATGCCGTCTCAATATGACGTTTCAAACTAAAATGGCGAATCGAAGCAAAATCGTCAGGTAGAACCCACGCTCTTATACACGCCAATAAGATCTGCTTGGCGCACAGCTGAGCCGCGAGAGCGCGCGCTGTATAAGTAGTGTAGTATAAGAGCGCGAGCACGATCGAAGAAGCGAGAACATCTGGTCGCGAGCGTAAAAGTGGTAAAAACAACAAGCATTAAGCAAACCATAAACTCACTGAGCAGCGAGAGTGGGAGCAGGAGCAGGAGAGGCAGTAAGCGAGCAGAGGCAGAGTAAGTAAGTAGAAGAGCAGCGGCGTATAAGTCGGGAGGCAGGGGCAGCGCTCGGCTCGGCTCAGCCCGACTGACAGCGACAGCACAGACAGAGTGGCTGAGCGGGGGAGAGTCGCTGAGTCTGGTTAGCCAAGCATACATGACTACGTATGTATGTGTATGTTTGTGTGCTTGTGTGTGTGCGTCTGGCCCGCTAGCTGACTGGCGAGGTTCGTCTGCGCGAAACCTTCGCTCGTCCAATCAGTACGAACTCGGTTCCCGCCAGCGTAGAGACAACAACAGCGCCGAGCGCTCGGTTCAGCGTTGCTTTCGAAAACAAAAACAACAAAAAACAAAACTAAAATTTTATTCAAATCAATTTTCGAGTGCAGCGCGTCGAAGTTGAAACATTGCGTTCCATTAAACAATTGCAATTGCATTTAAATATATTTAAATAAAACAACTGTTGCTATAAATAGCTAAAAAGTGAAGTAGAAAAGAAATTTGAAACGCGGAAGTGAAAAAAAAGCCGCCGGCGTTTGCTGTTTGCTGTTGCCTGAGCTTTCTTTGGGGGCAAAGGATGTGCTTGAAACGGGAATTTTGAAATGATTGTTAATTAAAGCACAAATAAAGATCAATTAGTGAATGTGTGTGTGTGTGTGTATATACGTGTGTGTGTGTGCTTACAATTTGCATATCCTTGCAAATGAATAAAATCAATTCTAAAAAAATTGTAAAAAATTACAAAAAATAATAAAAAAAAATCATTTTCGAAGAGCTGCCTCTCTGTCTGTGCTCTGTCAAGTGCCATGCAAATAAAATTTACAAAAAATAAAAATAAATAAATAATATAAATTGTTAATAATTAATGTGCCTTGAACTTGTCTGTGACTTGTGACCTAGAAGCGAGAAAAGCCAACAAGAAAATCAAAAAAAATAAAAATAAATATTTAAATAAGAGCTAAAAGTCTAGCATGGTCAACTCTTACAAATAAATCAAGTCTACAATCTATATATATATAAATATATATAGATATATCTTTAAGTCAGCCTTAGATTGATGTAAAAAAATTCTGCTTAAATGCATACGGATATTATAATTGGTGATCAATTTGCCGCCAACAACAACTACTGGGTGATGCAGGTGAGAAATCAATCAGAAACTCAAATCAATTTCAATTTGATTTAAAGCAAAAACAAAAACAAATTCGCAAATTAGCTAATTCAATTATGCAGCAGTTAAAATTTTATACAATTTCACAAAAAATTCAATTCTTGTTTTTTTACGACTTCCCCCTTTGGCTGAGCTGAGCTGAGCTGAATCATGGCTTCAATTTATATTGTTAATAAAAAATTGGCAATACGCCGTTAAGCAATTACTGTCTATAATTATGCCGAATGTGCTAATTAAAATTCTGTTGCCTTTTATTATTTCTTTTTCTCTCTCTTTCTTACTCTTAATTTAAATGCTTCCGCTTATCAAAATGCAAAACTTGCACCAAATTATTGGTTTTTTCTTCCTTCGTTCGTTTTACGTCTTTGTTATAAATAAAACGCAATCATGTTTAAACAAATTAAGTTGATTATCGAGCGGATACATTTGTGATAATAAGCACGCAGTCGAGCCAAACAGAGATTAACACCTACAGCTCCAGGTGTTCAACAGCGCTCGCTCAGGTGTCTCTTCTGGGGCCCATCTCGAAATACATATTTGTCAAAGCGCCGTCGGCAATCGATTTGTAAATCTTGTTATCACTTGCCACAGCGTTGTTGCCACACTTTGAGCTCTTCTTAAACAGTCGGTCAACTCTTTTGAACTCGGTCAGTCGCACACCCCAAGTTAACTCTGGGCTCTGAGCTCTTGGCTCTTGTTTGCCAGCAGGTTCGTCCGGCCATTGCCAGTTCCTGTTGTTGGAACTGTCGTCTGCCGGGTCTGCTGGGTCTGCCTGGTCTGGTCTGCTCCGTTTGTTTGTCCATTGTTTGAATCGCGCTTACTTGCGAAGCTCTGGGTCAATATTTGTGCACAACACGTTGTGCCAATGTGCCAAGTGTTGTCGCAGTTGTTGCAGTTGTCTCCGTTCAGTTCTCTCACTCTCTCATAGACTGAAGTCCGCTTCATCCAGCGCCAGCTGGGTGGCATTAAACACAGTCACACTAATCAGCATATACCTCTACTACTACTACTACTCTAGGTAGCCTCCTTCAAATGTGACTTGAACCGCAGAGTCATCAATTGACAAACGTCAGCAAATATTTAATAAGAGCTACGCGTGTGTTTTATTTATGATCTCAATCAATTGCCAAGAGTCGAAGTCAATTTGAATTTTTTAATTAAAAACTAAGATAATTTAGGTTTTTCGTTTTGCTTGTTTCATTACAAGTTGCTAATCTTGAAAGTTATTTTGATTAGAAGATATTTTCAGAGAAGGACTCTTTCAGTTGAAGATACTTTCAATAGAAGATACTTTGATGGGATGACTCCTTGGAGTTGAAGATACTTTCAATAGAAGATACTTTGATTGGAGGAGCCTTTCAGTTGGAGATACTTTCGTTAGAAGATACTTGGATTGAAGGACTTTTTCAGTTGGAAAAACTTTGATTATAAGATACTTTGAGGAGGAGGAGCCTTTCAGTTGAAGATACTTTGATTAGAAGATTCTTTCATTGGGAAACACTTTCAGTTGGAGATACTTTGATTGAGGGACTTTTTCAGTTGAAGACACTTTGATTAGCAGATACTTTGATTGGAGGAGTCTTTCAGTTGGAGATACTTTGATGGGAAGATTCTTTGCAGTTGAAGATACTTTGATTTGAAGATACTTTTCATTGGAAGACATTTTAGTTAATAAAGAGTACTTAGATACTTTGATGCGAAGGTTCTCTAATGAGAAGATACTCTGATTGGTAAATAGTTTAAATTAAAGAAACTTTACGTAGACGATTCTTTAATAAAATCATATTTTAGGCAAGAGATACTTTGTTGATAAGATACGCTGATTGATAGATACTCTCAATTGAAAATATTTTTAGTATAACATATTATCCATAAGAATATATTTTCATATGAAGATAAGTATCTATAAGTCTATAAGTATCGTTTGATGTGAAGATACTCTAAGTAGAACAGACTTCAAGTAGAAGCAGTAGTATTAATGAGAAGATACTCTGATGGGTGAATGAAAGGGATTTTTAGTGCAAGATACTTTCTTATGAAGATGCTTGCATTACATTGATGAGAAGATACTCTGCTTGGAGTATACCTTCAGTAAAATAATAGATATATACTTTTAATAGTAAAAACCTTAGCTAAAAGATACTTTTTCTAGTATATCCATTCTTTCAAAATACTTTATAAAGAAGATAGTTTTACTTAAAGATAGTTTGATTAAAAGATACTTTCATTGAATTATGTATATATATTATTATAAAACCCTCATTGAGTCTTCCATTCAATGGTTTTCCACGCACGCTTCTGACAATTCATATGAATAAACTTATCTATTATGTACACACAGTCAGTCTAATAGTTAACCTGATTGATTGCAGACCTGTTCGAAAAACATTGTCATACAGTTTGCCTACATGTGTGTCCACTGGTCTTACCCATTGATAAGTGTTTCGCATTGCCTTACTCAACAATGCCAACAAAAGAACCCTCGCTCAATAGCTCTTTAGATAAGAGTAGCAACTAGACAGAACGTCAGTTAGTCAGCCAGTCAATCAGTCAGTCAGTCAGTCACTTGGCTGATGACTGAGGCACTTCTCAGGAAACGACATCGTAAAAGAGCTCGCACTCAGAGCTCGTTCCGTTTCATTCCATATCCACTTCCAGGCCTTGTTCTTTGACAACTTGTTGTTGTTGTTGTTGTTGTTGTTACCTGTGTTGTTGTTGTTGTTGTTCCGCTGTCACCATCAATAGCTGCACTAATTAGGCATGTGTTGTCAAATATTTACACACGGTCGCAAAACTACAAAGCGCCGTCGACGCTGCCTCCGCCATGGCTGATAGCAAAGACGAATTCGTTGGGCGCTAAAGGCAGAGTGGGACGTCTGCCTCTGCCTCTTCCTCTGCTTCTTCTTCTTCTTCCGTTTCCAACTGATTTACCTAAAAGGTAATTCCCACGACTTAGTCAAGTGCCGAAGAAACTTTCATATTTTATGGTATTTAACACATGAAATTAGTTTACGATTTTCTTACACAGAATTGGCCAGCTAATAGCCCAGATATGGCCCCGGATAACGGCTAGCGGATAGCGGATAGCGGATAGCGGATAGCATGCCTGGCTGCATGAATAATTGAGCTAATCGAACATATGGGCACCTGGCGTACAGTCGCTGGCCACTGCTGCTGCTGCTGCACTGATTAATGGCCCTGGCCATTGTGCTTCAATCATATGTGCGCAAATAATTAAATATAGATAAAAATCAGATTACTCATACGTCATGTTGGCCGGTCTGAGAGGGCGCTGGGGCGTGGCTGTCAGCAACTGCCGTCGATATATATATATATATGCAAATCGTAAATAAAATGCAGCAAAACTCTTGAACGTTTCAGCTTAGCCAATTTGTCAATACCGAAAAAAAAGTGAACTCATATACATAAAATTCGTTTCGTATCTATCAAAATACAGTTATTTGCATTCGCACATTCTCACAACAACAACAACAACAACAGCAGCAACAAAAATCAAATAAAATGGAAACAAGTGAGACACAAAGGCGGCCGCCTTCAAAGCGTTGCATTGCCAAAAGCAGATACTTGCCTCGTAGATACATCATAAAATCATAGCAAAAAAGGTGAGAGAGAGAGAGAGAGGTGGAGAGAGAGAGAGAGAGAGAGTGTATGAGTTACCTGTAGATAAGATAATTAAAACTAAGCTAAAAAGAGCATTGCGATTCGTTGCCTTTTGGGCCAGGCACTTTCCATTTCGTTGCGAAACGAGTTCAAGACTGGGTCAGATTCAAATGCCAATTACAAACGTCCGATCAATGTTAAATAATAAGTAAACTGGGCCAAAAACTATAACAACAAATACTTAACAACAACAACAACAACGAAATCTCATTAAACGCCGCACAGTGGGAGCTCAGCGATTGGCATCGCTTCAATTCTATGCAAATCTCTGTAGACGATTTCCTTAGCCAACTAGAGGAGTATTAGCCAAGCATAATGCCAATTTATAGGGGTCCCCATGCTTTTCGCCAATTCATGCAAATGAAAACGAAAACTGGCAATTGCCAAATGGCCAAAATGATTTGAAAATCTTGAATATCATTGGCCACATTTGATTGATATGCCGCTCCGACAGACTGGAGGTCAAGTTGGCTTTTATTTTGGTTTGTATTTTTTTTTGGCTATTGTTTTTTCTTTCTCTTCTGCTATTTGGACAGCTGCAAATGCAAAAGTTGGCAACCAAAAATCAATCACTCACAATTGGCTGCACGGCGAGGCGCAGGATGAGTTGAAGTTTGCAAGAGCTGACGGGCGGGATCTTAGGAATTTTGTGTGTGTAGAGAAGCACAGTGGTTTGGAGGTTGGTAGAAACTTAACTTAGAGTGAATTTCAAAATGATTTACCAAAAGAAGTTTCTTTCTTTAATTTATATAGTTATTATATAAGAAAGTTTCTTTAACATATCTGATTGAAACTTAAGCACATAGAAAACTCGATGAATGTTCCTTATAAAGTTTATATAGCTGATGGGTTTCTATAACATATAAGTCTCGAATACTTTTTGTATAAAGTCAGTTTCTAGTTGAGAGCAGAAAAGACTTTCCTCTACCTTTCAAAGAAAGAGTCTTATCATATGTCATATAAAGTTTGTGTGGACTGATCAGTTTCTATAAAAAATAAGTTTCGAATACCTTTTTGATTGCAGAAAAGACTGTCTGTCCTATACCTTTCAAAGAAAGAGTCTTATCATATATCATATACATATATATATACATAAAACTCTTCAAACAAATCAATTTGACTGCAATAACAATACCTGACAATTTTAGTCTAACACACTTCTCAATACACATAAAACCTTTCAAGCAATCTTCAGTCCATAACCCTTTTCTGATTGATTGATTAATACTTATCTCAGTTCCTCACTTCTTGGCCCACTGTGCCCAGCTTTTATGGCACGAGCTGAGCTTTGATTTTATTGCGTGCGATATCTGTGGCCATCTAATTCGCAGTGCCTAAAAACTAAACAGGGGCTTTCATAATTTTTGATGGATTGTTCGAACGAAAATTCGTAGAAAGATTGCGGAAACGTGTCTAAAAAAAAGAAACAAAAAAAAATCGAAAATAAATATTTGTGTGAGGTGCCAAAAAATCTATTCAAAGCTTAAGCTCAATATTCGATATTTTCTTTTTGTTTCAATTTCTTATGATTTTGTTTCTTTTTGCTGCGCGCAATTCGTTTCAAGTTTGATTGGATCAAGAAAAAAAAAAGGCTGACAGACACAATTTGAGCTAGCTTTGGCTTCGACTGTGCTGTGCCAGCTGCTCGCAACTCATTAAGATCAATTATTTGATTATGAAATCAGATCTGCATGAAATCTTCGAATTGTTGGCCAGCTTAGGGCGACCCGCGGTGTCAAATGTGCGCGCTGTAAGCATCAAAAAGCTGTCATCAATTTCCAAAAAAAAAAAAAGAAAATGACAACATAACATTTGACAACAGCGAAAACAGCTTTAAAGGTGAGAAAAAATAAAATAAAAATAGAAACAGCAACATGAAACGGCCGACATTTAGCGTTGATCATGGCCCGTTGATAAAGTCATCAGCAACATCGCCTCAGCATCGATCCACACTCGTAAAGCTCGTAAAAGCCACTCGCCGCAGACCTAAACAAATAAATTCAAGTTGCAAAATTAAATTAAAAATCAAAATTAACTTTATAGCAAAACAAATTAAGTTTATTTGCACAATGCGAAAGTTTTTTCATACCAGTTTGAAATGCGAATGTGTGTGCATACCCTGTGCATAATGGGTGAAACGGGGTAGAATGTTATGGTTGATATGTATGTAACAGGCAGAGGGAGAGGTGATTGAGACCTAAAGGTATATACTATAGATCTAGAGAGAGATTTAAAGTATATAGTATACTCTATCATTGTAAGGTATCAGGAGGTGACTGTGACCTTAAGGTATATACTATAGACCTAAAGAGAGATCTTAAGTCTATACTTAACTCTATCATTATAAGGTATCAGGTATCAGGCTTGATAGTTGACTGATTCCCTATGGCATATACAGTATATATACTTCTTGAAGTAGGATATGCTCTATCAAATTTTATGCTAATACATCCCTTTGGCATAGGGAAGCTCCACAAGTATATATCTCTCTTCCATGCTGCCTGATAGTCAACATTTATAAACTCAAGTGTTAGTATTAGCTGTTAGTAAAGTCAGTTCATCAGGCTTCGCAGGGTATCTTCTAGTTGCTCATATTTGTTTTATTTATTCAGCAGTTTAAAATTTAATGTTTGACTTTGATTTTTAATTGATTATTAGGTGTTGAGCTCATTTAAAATGCATTTATTAAGTGAGAGAGAGAAACAAATTAAAGCTTAATAGAGAAGTTAACAGGAATTGCAATTTAATTTATGGAATTGAACTATAAAAGATCAATGATTAGATACGAAAACTTAATTATTATAGTATTTATAGTATTTATAAAACCATTATATATAATATAAGTATTGCATAGATATATGTATAACTGCTATATAATGATTATAGTTACTAGACTTTTAGTAAATTGAATAAGAGAAAATATTGTAAAGGAAACGGACTAAAACTTGTTTGAGAAATGTATGAATAGGATAGTAAGTAAGTAAGTATATGGTATGATTCAAGTATATATAACTCAAATGATACGAGTGATATAGTAGATTGTGTTTATATATAGGTATAGACGAGTCAGTGGCTTATGATATAGTATATATATATATAGCTTTCATAGCATAGCTCTCATAGAGTACATACTGTCTGCAAGAGAAAGATGAAGCTATGCTAAGTTTTCTAATAAGGACGAAGAGTCTGCTGAGTCTGTTGAGTCGATTGAGTCTTCTGAGTCTGTTGAGTCTGCTGAGTCTGCTGAGTCTACTGAGTCTTCTGAGTCTGCTGAGTCTGCCGAGTCTGCTCTATATTAGCATAGCTGCTGCAGAAATGTATGTTGATAGGAACTAAATCACATCGTAAACGCAACTATGATATGTACTAAAGAGTCACAGGCATCTCTTTAGTACATGCTTGTGACTCTTTAGTACATATCATAATTGAGTACACGATGTAGCTTTATTTACATGACCCATCTATGTATCTACATTAATCTCATTTCATGACCAAACTGAGATAAGCTCAATAAGTGTTCCCAAGTCTACGTCTTACTCTACCCCATAGCATTTGCTGTAATGTATTAAAAACTTTATATCAAAAGTGTTCACAAGAGACTTCCATTTCATATAGCACACCCTCACTCACCTTCCGTTCTCCCTTACGAGTCATCACTGTACTTTGTTTTTCTACAAAAATAAGTTGTAATATTCAAGTCAGTTTCATTCACAAAAGTCTGAGCACAGCTTGGCCAACACCAAGACGTTAAGACAGACACACACTCAACACACACACACTGAGAGTGACACAGATGTGAGCCTAAAAATTACTTGAGTTTTATTATTTGCTTATTTAAGTTTTATCACCAATTAATGAGGCTCTTTTGTTGCTGGCTGCCATGGACGCAGCTATATTTGATCGATCGTTTACGCTAATTGCCAGAGTATGCAAAAAAAAAAAAGAAAAGAGTAAAGAAAAATACAAAGCAAAACGTAGAAGTAAATAAATGTATATAAAAATGAAAAGTAAAGCTCTCAGCAGGCAGCAGGCAGCGGGAAGCAGCACGCACTTGGCCTAAAAATAAGCGCCCGAAATCTTGGCGGCAATTGACCCACTAATAGGCCCTGTCAATAAGAATGAACATGAACTGGCGGGCCAACTCAATAGCTGTTTGTCTCGCTGTTCGGCTGACTTGACTTGGCTTCATTGTGTTGGCCATTGAACTTTCAAAAGTTATCGCGCCCCCCTCGCTTGGAATTTTGTTTCCTGTTGCTTTTGCTGCACACAAATTAATTGCCCGCAAATCCTGTGCCCCCAACTCCCATCTGTACCCCTCACAGCCCCCCTCTCTCTCTCTCTCTCTCTCTCTCTGACCGCTGCTCAACAGTTTTCACTTCAAATTTTATTGATCAGCGCTCGCTGCATTTGCCAACTTGTTGCGCATGCGTAGCCCTTTAGCTACCAGCTCTCCCTCTCCCTCTCCCTCCCTCTCCCTCGCCACGCCTCGCTGGCTGCGCTGGCCCTTGCGCTTATGCGCTTGATCGGAAATTGGTTTTATGCCTAGCTACCAGAATGCCCTCAATGTTGCTGTTGGGTCCGCTTCGCATTTCCTGTCGCCTTTTGTCACCCCCGTCTCTAGAAAATTGGGAATTGCCATTTAATAGCTTCAGTGGACACCCCAGAACATTGAGTTATGATTGCCTTAGCGTGAAATTGTGAGAATATTTCATTCAACTCAGCCATCAAATTATGTTTGTCTTTGCTTTGCATAACGCAGGATATTCAATTTCGTCCTGGCAATGCAATGCAATAGCTGTGCGAAGGTTTTTATGCTAATCAAATTTTGAGAGGGAGTCGAGAATTGGTGAGAAAAATACTTTTATAATATATTCAATTTGCTCTTAAACTATTTTAACCTTTTGTTAACCTCTGCTTTCTATGATTTTAATATTCTATATAAATTCATTTGAATTCCTCTATAAAAACTACATTTGATTCAGCTATAAACACTTTTGTTTTACATTCGAGGCATAGAGATTGACTTCTGTAACAAATCTATTCACATAAATAACATTAACAATTACCCCTGCCATCATATATAATAGACACAAAATGTATTTCCATTTGCATTCAGCTCAAAATGGACTTTAGGAAAATAAAATCATTAGAATAGCAAAAGCCAATGAAAACAGAAAAAAAAACTAAACAAAACAATAAAGACTCGATATATGCAGGCAGTCAACAATAAATGCTCAATAACATCAGTCAAAGATATGTAAACTAAAAAAAAAAATAGTTAAAAGCAACAGCGAAAAAAAATAGAAAAAACTGTCGCAAATTGCGGTCATTCGTCATGCGCACATGAGCAGAACGGCAGAGGCAGCGACAGAGGCAGAGGCAGCGGCAGAGAGTAGTAGCTGCTGCTTTGGCAAATGGCGTCTTGGCAATTGAGGGCGATTTGTGGACGAATGTGAAGAGAGTGAGAGAGCGAGAGCGAGAGAGTGCGCGCAGGCAAACTATGTAAGAGTAGCAAAAAAGTAACAACAAATAAATATACATATGCCAGCTATGTATGTACAACAACAGTTAAGGCAGAGAGAGGGAGAGAGCTAGGCAAAGTAACGGCAGCAGTGAGCAGCTTTTGTCGCAATGCTATTGTTTTTGTTTTTGTTATCGAGGGGCTGATGAGGCAGAAAACAAACAAATACAACAACAACAGCAGCAGCGCTCGCTACTTTTGTCTTTCTTACTCCACACACTTATGCATATGCTTATGTATATGTATGTATGCGTGTGTGTGTCTGTCTGTTGCTGTAGCTGTTTTCTAACTATGAAATGTGTTTTGATTTGCTGCGCTTGCAAAAAAGTTTTGTGCTGCCCGCTGGTTGGGTGACGGCCGCAACGTGCTGGACGCCGGGGAGGGTGCGCCAGGGACAGCTCAATATGGCGTCGCAGCGACGCCGACGGCGGCTGCTTAATGGTGCTTAACTGCGCTCAGCGGCCAGCGCTGCGTGAAGTGCGCATGTCACGGCGACAAAATGAGAGAAATAGATACAAACCTATAGACCCACACGCACACGCACTCTTATATGTATAAGTGCTTATGTATAGTTATGAGTGCGGGCGCTGTACATAGGAAGACAATTGCTGTGTTAGCTGTACTACAGTTAGGCGAATGAGCAAAACACTCGAAACATTTCAATTGGGATGCGCCATTTTGTGTGCGTGCGTGTGTGTGGGAAATGTGAAGTAGAAATATATGGATTGAGTATATTGGCATGGAAAAATTGGATATGGATAAGTTATAAGTAGAAATAGAAGGAGAAATTGAACTATTTTAAGATAGAGAAGACTTAAGATAGGAAAAGTTTAGATGAATCATATTTATATCGATTATTATCCAACTTTTATGACTAATATCGATAATAATCGATCTTAGCTAACTGTATTTTGATAAATATCATATTTCTAGTTGTTCTTAAGGCAAATTTAAAGAATTTTGATAATCTAAATATGTTTTATAGACATTCCTCAAAGAGTTATTTAAAATAGTAGCTTATCTATATGTACTCCCCATATATAAACCATTTTCCTACTCTCAGTTCATTTCCACAACAAATTTATGCCACATTCTAAAACATTTAACACCAGGAGATGATAAAATCTATAAATTAAACGAATTTATGTGATAGTTTTATATAATTTCTCCACACACACACACACACACAGACAGTCCATAGTTATTTCACTCTTATCTCTCCAACAGTTTCAGTTTCAGGCCTATATACCATGGACAGCAACTATCCAGCGGCTATATCAATTTCATTTAACAATTTGTTTTCCATTAGTTGACTCTGTGAGGCATGGCCGAGCGCACACACAATAGTTTCCATTGTTTGGCCATTTGGCTGGGCTCGGAGCCACCGTTGTTATTATGCCTATTAACGCTATTATTATGAAAATTTTCAGCATCATTGATTTTTGTTACCGATTTTCTAATTTAGGCAAATTATGCCTTATACACACACACGCTCGATTCTCTTGCCCCGCTCTCTCTAAGATTTATTGAGCTCCTAATCTAAATCTATGCGCATTCTATACGACATTTTACTATTGCTGTTGTTGTTGTTGTTGTTTCGGTAGATGTTTTTTGTTTTTATTTATATATATATTCAGTTGATTCTGGCGACCGCCAACTGTTAACTGGTTGCGTCAATAGCCTCAGCGCCTGAATGAAATGCCCTCAACGTGGCTTTTTCCTCAATGAAACCGGACATTAACATAATCTTTAGGCAACTTTACATGCACATATTGATATTGGGGGAATGAAAAAGAGAGCTCTTTGAAAGCGAAACCTGTTCGCATCGACTGCTGCGGCTACGGCTACGGCTATTTGTTAGCCAGTGTCAAAGCTGTCACATATATCACGGCAGAGTTCCGTGGGGTCAGCCTGTGGCCCACACGCATCTGTCTCTGTCTGGCCAATTGAATGGCTTTGCATTGGCACATGCATTTGCTCGCCTCACACCCCCCATCGCCCCCCTCTGCCGGTGTTTCTGGCTTGTAAGGTAATTGCTACGCTGTCCCCTGGAGCCATCATGCCGCATTTGTCCACCGAGAGCTATGATTTTAACACAAAACAGAAAACAGCAAAACAAAAAGTTTATGCAGTCGTGATTGCAATTGGCAGCCAGGTAAGGGGGCATGTGAGGGGGCAGGTGAGGGGGCAGGTGGGCATTCCAAATGAATTCCAGACATATGTTAGCCTTATAATTTATGTTTTAGCTCGATGTAATTATACCCTGAACCCATTGAAAATGGGAAAACAGGGTATAATGGTTTTGTTAAAATGTATGTAACAGGCAGAAGGAGGCGTGGCAGACCCCATAAAGTATATATATTCTTGATCAGCTCGACGAACTGAGTTGATATAGCCATGTCCGTCTGTCCGTCTGTCCGTCTGTCCGTCTGTCCGTCTGTCCGTCCGTCCGTCCGTCCGTCTGTCCGTATGTATGAACGCGTCGATCTCAGAATCTATAAGAGCTAGAGACTTGAAATTTTTTATGTAGATCCGTGTATAGCACGCGCAGATCGAGTTTGTTTCAAAAAATCGATAAATTTGATCGTTTTGAAGTTATCGATTTATAACGTTATCGAAACGCAGTTATAAATTTATATCTCCCACATCTTTAGAGCTAGAGTCTCCAAATTTTGTATTCAGTATAATGTAGAGTTTATACAATTTTGATTTTTGTCAGATTTTTGATACCACCCCCCTTTCCTTCCCTTTCCCCCCAAACTTGTAAAATCCGTATTTCAAATACTAGAGACTTGTGCTTTGGCAAACATACACATATAAATGACAGAATCACGCTCTGAAAGTTTGATTAAGAACGTCCATCTACAAAAGAAGTTATTAAACATTTAATTCCCCATAGTAAAGCCTATGAGCGCAGCCCACGCTCAGTCGCTGCGCTAACTGCGCAGTCAGCAGAGCGCTTGCTTATGCGTATGTGTATGTGTGTATGCGTGTATGCATGTAATGCTTGTAGACATGTATATGTTAAATAAGCATAGAATGTTTGGAGTATCGGCTCTCGCAGGGTTCAGGGGATCTCCTAGTCGGGTACCGCCGACTAGAGCTTTCTTACTTGTTTTAATTTTAGTTTATTAATTGCTGCAACGAATGTTTGCCCACGGCATCTCTTGAATTCGATTTGTTTGTGTTCGTAATTCATTTAATTGCATAGAATTTACGCGCTCAAGGTTGAGACAAGCTGCTAATTTATATGTCACTGGCGCTAGCGAAATTAAATGCATTTAACACGTAACTTGACAAACAAACAAAAGCGAATTGCGAATACATTCATTATAAGCACTTCGGACTTTTAATTCAACTCATTTGCATAAATCATCGGACAGACTCTTGAAAAGGAACTTCATATTAGAAGCTGTCTAGCTAATTTACCCAAATTAGCTATAAAGTAGTTGGGAGGGAGGAGGGAGTGAGTGGTAGAGAAAGAGATATGAGCTATAAAGAAGTTGAAATAAGTGAGTGAGCGAGAGAGACAGAGAGAGAGAGAGAGATAAACAAGCAAGAGTTTTGTAGTTGAGTTTAACTGACTGCTTAATGCTCGTTTAGGGTTTGATAAACAGATTAATGTGAGAAAACTAAATATATATATTTTAGTATTAAGTGTGGCTAGGAATGGGTATACTATAAAGCATGCTTATACCACCTTTAGTAGAACTACTTATAAAAAGACTTTATGATCATCTTCCTCTGATACTTTTTTCGATTTGAAACGCCTCTGAAATGTATATATAATTGATTTGTCTTCAGTCTCTAAAGTAGATTAGGATTAACTCCAAATTTATCAGACTACGAATGACTAAAGCTATAAGAACTTGACATTTCTATATGATGGCGAACTGATTTACACTCACAGTTAGACTCTCTTCCTGTTCCCTATAAGCATGGAAGCATTTGTACAGCTTTGGTCATAAAAACAGTATTCGGACTCAGCATTTGTCATCATCATTGGTGAATGATGATGACAAGTGCTGATTCGGAATACTATTTTTATGACCAAAGCTGTATGAGAAGGTGTTCTCAGTTGCACTTTGATGTCCTTCACTATTATCTATCTATAGGAGTGTATATTCCATCTTCCTATAGAGCTAGGCAGCTTCTCTTCGAGCAGTTTCTAGCAGCAGCTTCTGTCCTATATACAAACCCCCAATCACAGTCTACACGATACTCTCATAAGGAGACCAAACACAATGAGAGACCTTAGAAGCAGCACTCAACTCATTGTGCCGAGCATAAGGCAGAAGTGGCCTTTACCCATTTAGCTCCTCTGAGCATGGATACTAGGCAGCTGCTCTCATAACTTTAACTTTTAACTTTCATACGATATACAGCTATACGTGGTGCTCTTCTAAGAACCGCCTACCCCATGATCTATGATGTTGATCCATATAATTTCAAGACCGACAAATCGTTTGCCCACAATCAATATACTCTCTTTCACCTACCCCAACGAGCATAAAAGTGTTAATTAATTCTGTCTAAATTATGTTATTAAACAAGTTTAGAATTTCAATTTCTATTTACTTTAGTTTAGTTTCAAACTTATCGAAATTCTTAGCTCACATATTTCAGGTATATAGAAATCCACCTGCTGCCTCACTCTCGCTGCCCGCTCAATTTATTAATGTCACACGTTGAACGTTTTATCAAACTAATTAATGGCTAAAAACGTTTTAATTGGACAGCCGATAGACTTTTGAATAGCAAAACTGCGAACAGTTGGCAACAGTTGCCACATGCAGGCAGCAGGCAGGCAGCAGTCAGGCAGCAGCTGCCAGCGGTGGCTCATATGTGCACGTCTCTCTGTTGTCTGGAGGAGCTTTGGCATTTTGCGCAGAAAATCTGCATATGCGAGTCTGTGGCATGTTGCATAGAGACGCAGACACACAGAGAGACACACATTTGATATTTAGCCCAGGTATAAGCGCACCCGTTAACTAAATGACACCAAATAGATAGATGCCAAGCGAATTTGACAGCGGCAGCTATCGATTTTGTAGACTCTCGCGAGTCGTGTATCGTGCCGCGGGTATCGCGTATCGTTAGTCGAGTATCGACTGGAAATGCCTGACAGCGGCTCAGGGCTAAGAATTGCGGCTAATTGAAATGTCGATAAGGCAACAGTTTTGACATGCTGTCACAGTGCGAATACCAAGCTGACTCGCTCTACCTCTCTCTCTCCCTCTCTCTCCCTCTCTCTCTCTCTGTGTCACTCTGGCTGGGCTGGGAGATGGTTGCTTGGCCCACATTGCGTATACGTAACGTTGACTCATTGCCTCAGCGCTCTGTGGCATATTCTTAGCCAAAAACAAGCAACAACATTTGACCCAGTTAGCGAGTCCATAACATACATGACTCACTGTGCCTCCACTTTTGGATGTCCCAGCTGTGCAGCCCATTGTTGTAACTCTCGTTGCTCGTTGTTGTTGTTGTTGTTGTTGCTGACTCCTTTGAAGCTTGTGCGAAATTTATGCGCACAATATGCGAAATTTATTGTAATGACAATCGCTTAGCGCATAATTCGACGCTGAAAACCAAACTCGAGCCCCAGCCGGAAGCGTGTAATCATTTTGTTATTGTTGTTGCGGTTGTTTGTTTCGTTTGTTGTTGTTGTTGTTGCGTTTGCAGCTGCTCCAATTGACGCCCACCTGTGTTGAGCAGAAGATGCTAAGCGAATTGTGTGTTGTCGCTTGACGTCAGTGGGCAGTGTGACAGGCAAGTAACTCACGCCCACCATAATACTGAGCTGAACTGGTTCCAGGCAAGGTACACTTTTTATAACGGAACTAGTTGTGAAGTGAACTAATTTCAGATTAATAATAAACAAATGATTGATGATTGTTGATATTAAAAATTATTATATTATTCAATGATTCTTTTGAACTGGTTCAAAACTTAAAATAAGAACTAATCATAGTATATTATAGCATTTGAAAACTAAATGACCTAAATTAAAACAAATGGCCATTTGAAACAGCAGTATGTGAACTAGTTCCGTTGTCAACATTTTTAAAGTAAAGTGTCAGCAAAAATATTCTATCTGGCTCAAAATATTTAAAATATATATTGAAAATGAACTAGTTCTTTAACAAATTAACAACTAATTGAAACTTTTGTATGTGCATTTTATTATACAAAAGAATCAAAGGCAAGTTCGCAATGAACTAGTAAGAGAACTTGTTCATATGAACCAATTTAAATAAATGAATTAAAAGCAGTTTTTAAGAGAACTAGTAAGAGAACTTGTTAACATGAGCCAATTTATAAAAATGAAAGCAATTCGTAAGGGAACTAGTAAACTTGTTTATACGAACCAATTTAATCAAATGAATCGAAAGCAGTTCTTAAAGGAACTAGTAAGTAAACTAGTTTATATGAACCAATTTAATCAAATGAATCGAAAGCAATTCCTAAAGCAACTATTAAAAGGACTTGCTTATCTGAAGCTATTCACGCAAAAGAATCAAATGTTTAAAGATTTAGTGAAGGAACTAGTTCTGGAACTATAGATATTTTGATATGGAACAAAAGTTCTTCACATGAACACATGAACCATGTTATTTATTAAAGTAAGGTAACTCTGCAGCCCTAAGTCCCCGCTAAGCCTCCCTGAATGCAGGTGTCATTGCAGTCGCTGCCTGCCCCCTCTCTCGCAGCTACCCCCCCTCACAGCTGACGTCGCTCAGTGCAGCGCCTTCGCTGCTTTGTTTTGCTTTCGTTTTCATTGAACAATGTGCATCATTAACGCAAAATATCAACTGCTCTTGTTGTTGTTGCTGTTGTTGTTGTTGCTGTTGTTGTTGTTGCTCGTTAACAAAGCGCAAATATATTTTAGGATTATATTTTGTTTATATTTATGTTTTTTTTTTCATTTTGTTATTTTTATAAAAAAAATACACAAAAAATTTGTTTATGCCTTCTTAATTTTTTTTTGCATCTTAATGAAGTACGATTCAGATTCGCTAAGGTGTATTAAGTTCGCTTTTGTTGTTAAATGAGGAAGTCGCATATTCAACAAGTGCCCCACCGTCTGCCCCGCCCACGTTGCGACTTGCTGCCATTTATGGCGCTCACGTGTCGCCGTTGCAGGTCGCACTTTTTGGTATTTTTTGTTGTATTTTTTGTTGTATTTTGTTTGCTTTTGGGGCCTGGTCTTTAATTTGACCATTTTTGGGCGCTGCGTTTGTTTTGGTCTGTTCGCATTTGATTAACGCATTTTCTTGTCATTGTCTTAAGCGATTGTTGCAGCCATTGTTGGCTCTCAGCTGCCGCGGCTGTTGGCCAAAAAGTGATTTATACGCTCGCTGGGGGATTTTAATGACACTTTGAGAGCAGCAGCAGCGGCAGCGGCGTCAGCAGCAGCAGCGGCAGCAGCAACAGCAGCGGCTAATAAGTTTTAGTGGCATAATGAATGACAGCTGGTGAGAAAAAAGGAACACTTCAAATAGATGCACTTAAATGGCTAAGCAATATGAAATGACTTGAGATAAATGAAAAAAATGTTTAGAAATTATAAATTATTTATACAAGTTGCATAAGTAGATGCTAGCCTCTGTTTAGGTATACTTAAGCTTTGTAAGGGGGAAGAAAATAATGATAAGAAATATATAGGTAAAAGGTATAGTATGTTCTAGTTGATATGGAAGAGTGTATCTTAGGTATTTTAAGTATCTATGGTATATATTGCAAGCTAGCTTATATGAAAGGAGTATCTCAACTTGGTTATTGTGTAAATTAGATTATATAGAAAGTATATAGATAGCATATACTTATGGTATTTATTTTGGAGTATAGTAAAGCTTCTATTAAATGGTATATGGTATGACCTTTAGTATGTATGACCTATAGCAGTATGACCTATAGTAATTATCCATGAAAGAGTGTCGAAGTTTCGTCATATTTTTAGTAGTAATTGTGGAATTTAGATGATAGATATGGCATAGAAGGTAAATGGTGTATATATATATAATATTATACGATAGAAAGAAGTATGTATGATTATTGACTAGCTTATCTTAAAGAGTATCTAAGCTAGTTTAGTATATAATACCATCTATTATCTATATTAGCCATACAAATATGAAGATGTTTTTATGGAGTATATTGCTTAAATAGAAGCTAGTGTTGATTAGTCCATACTTAGCTAAGATATGATAATATACCCAAGCTAAAAGCCAAATTTAAAATATTAAAAAAATATTTTCAATCAATATTAAAGAGTATCTGAACTTCGCCAACTTCCTCCTTTAAACCTTTACTTTAATAGCCCTTTAACAAAGAATAAACTCTTAAAAAGAAACCCTCCGACTTCTAGTTAAAACGCTTTAAGAGCCGCACGCGTCGCGAGCAGCACACGCCAGCTTCGCAGTCGCCGTCGCAGTTGCCGTCGCCGTCGCACGGAAAAGGTGTTAAAAATTGTTGCCGCACAAGCAAAGGACAGAGGCAGAAGGGCGAAACGAGAAACAAAAAGCAACAAAATAGGTGGTTAATAACCCGAACGCTAATGAAAAAGACACTGACAAGGGACAACAGCAACAACAACAACAACAACAACAGCGACAAAGGGCAGCTGTGAGTGACGTCAATTGAAGGCGCGTGAACAACATAAAGGTTAAGCCACCGGCCCCGACTTCAGACTTAAGGACGCGAGGGCGTTTAACTTGGCCAACTAATTGCGTGGAGCGCCTCTCCTTTTGACCAGTTGATGAATTGGTGGCATATGGAAACGAAGAGTCGCTTGGACTCTGTTGCAGCTGCAGCCACACGCAATGATCGTTAACTGCCAATGATCATCGAGCGGGCAGCATGCCTAGTTTTTCTACACCTTTTTTTTAATGGGTCTCGGCGAGAAAGCGCAAGATAAACGCCTGCCTGGCTGACTGTCTGACTGTCTGACTGTCTGCCTGGCATGCTTTTCTTTTAACACCTTTGCGAGAGATTTGTGCGTGCGATTCGGTTTTGTTGCTGTTTGCCTCGACACTTAGCGCCTGATCTACCCCGATCTGGCAGCTGATTAGAGAGGGGGCACAGACCGCACAGATCTAGTCTGTTCATTTAATTATGTAAACGACGGAGAGCCGAAAGCCCAAGCGGGCCATTTATGTCAAATTGACACCTTGCTCGCTGAGAAATGCTTTTTCCGCTGGCTTTCCACTCGCACATTAAATATTTATGAGCGTGCGGCCGTCTCTGTGTTGCCTAATTGATGGGTTCACTTTGAATAGTTCGACGAAGCTCCGGCCACGGCCAGGTGTTAGTTAAGGCAGAGTTCTACAAAGCAACAGACTTGGCGTGCTACAAATTGTTGGTGTTGCAGGTGCCATAAGGCGCATCCAGCTGTGCCGACAAATGAGGCTGGCGACAAGCGCAAATAAACCAAAATCAACTCGGTCTCCCCATTGCCCCCACTCGCGTGTAAATGATTCTCGCCCAACATGTCGATTGCTGCTGCTGCGGCTGCTGCTCTGTCTGCTCTGTCTGCTAGCGTTATTGCAACACTTTGGTGCACTGCTGTGCGGCAGTTGCATTTGCTGCAACAGGTAGCTGCCTCGGCTGTCAATACCTACACGCCTGCCTGCAACACTGACTGCCATAGAGTCGGAGAGCAACGTTGTTGAGCTGCATGTGCCAGCAGAAGCAGCACAGAGTGTGAGTGTGTGTGAGAGAGTGTGTGTGTGTAAGTGTGTGTGGAGTGTGTGTGTGGAGTGTGTGTGTGTGTGTGTGTGTGTGGAGTGTGTGAGTGTGAGCTGTTGAGTAGCTGAGCTGATAGACACTCAGGCTACCCTAAGTAAGCTGGAATTGTAGATGGATTGAAGGAATGGAGCAAGGAGTAGAGAGCTTACATAGAGATTAGACAAGATGTGCTGTATATATAGTTAGATAACCTAACAGATATATATACTTAGAAGCTTATTTATAAGCTTAAAGATGAGCTTCTTAACATATAAGATATATAAGCTTTTACAACTCATGTAGAAAGTCAAGGCAGAAGAGCTAAGCTAATCTCTCTCTTTCTCTCTTGGCATTTATATATTTCTTCAATTCAAAAAAAATATTTAAATATTTAAATAAAATATTTTATATATAATATATATATTCTACTGCTTATATATAGATTTCTATACACATAAAATATATATTTAATATTTCAAAATATCCCATTCTAAGTCTCAGCAAACTTTTTCTGTTGCTCTTCTACTCTTTGTGAACTCAACTTGCAGATAAATATCCTACGCCCAGGCTGCACCACATAGCCGAACATAAAAAGTCATGTGCCTACCCTCCCTCCCACCTGCCCCAACTAGCTGCTACTGCCCCAGTCTGCCTCACATGCAAAGTGGGCATGTAATCTCTCTTAGGCACAAATGGACACAAAATTCAATTCCAAGAAAATTGACTGCAAATCCGCAAGTTTGGCTCGTTGACATTTAAGAGCAAGGCAATAGGGGCACAGAGCAGGGGGCAAGGGTTGCATGTGTGTATATGTGTGTGTGTGCATGTGTGTGTGTGTGTGTGTTTGTCTGCGTATGTCCAGTGAAAACGAAACGATGCCAAACGCATGTTTAGCATGCGCTGCACTTGTCCAAGCTCCAGCTCCAGCTCCAGCTGCAGCTTTAGCCTGGCTCTTTAGTCGAGTCTTTGGTCAACTACTGTTCCAAATTTGATTTGCTATGCTGATTTGGGCTTAGCTCAGGCGCTGGCTGTGGCAAGAGTCGCCTGTGTCCCTGGGGCGTATGCAAAAGAAGAAAATGCGGAAAACATATTTGGCATAGTTTTCCACATTTTCTCTACTCTGTTTTTTGTTTTTTTTGTTTTTTTTTTTTGTCAACTGTGTGGTCAGAGCTAGTTGTTGTTGCTGTTGTTGTTGTTGCTCTGGCTTGACTCGTTGTCGAAGATTTACGAGCGCTCGGCCCAATAAAATGATTGCCAGCGATTTTTTATGCAAATTGTTTCGTTGTTGTTGTTGTTGCTATGAGTCATGCGCATATTTCTTTTTCTTATTTTTTTTTTCATTTGTTTATTAAAAGTTTAACTATTTTTACGAGCTGACCTGAGCTGAGCTACGCAGGCAGCATCCGTTGTTGTTGATTTTATGAGCTGCGTTTATAGCGCTGTCTTTCGTATTTTGTGAAAAGTTAACTGCATTCTTTGTTGTTGTTGCTTTGGGGGTCAGCAAATTGAAATTTTGTTTTATTGCCAGTATATCTTATTGGATATTTGCCAGGCTGAGCAAACAAAAGACTGAGGCAACGAACTTGTTCTCACACACACACAAATATGTATAGAGAGAGAGACACATTTCGAAAGACTCTCAAGTTTCTTGGCTGTCAAATACATTTCCTGCATTAGAAACTTTCACTGCGACAACAACAACAACAGCAACGAAAAGTCATTTAATTTAACAAAATTCAGGAAATATTTTGTTGTATTTTTTTTGCACCCCGTTCGTGGCCGTCAATTGCCAACAGCGACGCCCCGGGGCCAACACATACAGCGGATTATTTAGCAATGAGAGATAAAAAGAGCTAAAGAAATGTAGTTATTTCTGTGGCTCGGGCTCTTTGCCATCGATTTCGATTTGGCTTCAATTATTGTTAGTCAACAAGAAAACATATTGTTGCGTGTTTGTCTTATCAGCGAAATGGCTAGAGATCGTTGAGGAGGTACTTCACAAATGCCCAAATGATGTACAGCCAGACGGCACGTGTTGGCCTGAGAGAGAGACAGAGAGAGCGAGAGAGACAGAGGGGATTCCTCTCTATATATAGTCGGCGCAGCTCAAAGTAAAAATCACATTTCGCATAATGAAGCTGGCTGACTTCTCATATTCATTTCGTTGACTTTTATGTGAGTTGACAGCTGCCTCATTAACTGCAACAGCAAGAGCAACGGCAACGGCAACGGCAACAGCATTTGCCTGCAACAGGTTGCATGTTGCTTTGGCATTTCACGAAAACATAGAAATATAGTTGTTAACGGCTATTGTTAAGCGGCGCAAAAGAAACATTGTATACGATAATGGCCAGCAGCAACAAGAATATTGATATGAACAACAACAACAACAATAACAACAACAACAGCAGCAAGAGACAGACTTAGAGCTTGAGTTTGAGGAACAACCAGAAGTTGTAGAAGAAGCAGCAGAGCATAAAAAATAATGACAAACATAAATATCGACTTTACGATTGCAACGTGACTTCATTTAAAATCGAACAAAATATGCTAAATAATGCCAAAGCCAAACAACAGCAACAATAACTACACACACGTACAGCAGCGGGCGCACATTTAGAGTCACACGTGCGTGGTCAAGAACCTCAAAAAAGCCCAAACTTTTTTTGGCACCAGCTTTGAGCAAACAAAAAGTAACAACAAACGGGCGTAAGCGACTGTCTAATGCTTGTTCATGGTGTAAAATTAGCGGAATTTTGTTGAGCTTCCACGGCATAATACATGAGAGAGGCATAGAACTTATGAGTCAACAGTGATTCAACTGCAGAGCTTGTTGAGCTTAGCTCTGAGACTGTGGAGGATATAGTTGTATATATCGTACCTTATATATATGTACCATATTCGTATTCTCTACATATATAGCATATTCAAAGTCTCTAACTTCACTAGCTCCATAAGCAATATATACCTTTGATATAGAGATCACATCGGGCATTACATGAACTCTTACTGTAGCTCAAGTAATACCCGATGTGATCTCTATAACAAACGAACTCATACTCGACTATATCAAACACATCACAAACCTCTACCAAACCCAACCTTAACCAAAGCCAATATACTCTTCTCTCATGCATAAACAAATTGGAAAAAACGCCTAAAAAAAGCCCAAAATAACAAACTTACTCAAAATGTGAAACAAGCAACAAATAAAAATAATGTCTATAAAAATTAATAAATTTTATGTACCATTAAAGTTATTGTTGTTGTTGTTGTTGCTGTTGCTTTTATTATACAGCTACAGCTCCCTTCCGCCCGCTCTCCCTCTCTCCTCCTCCTTCTCCTTCTAGCAGCGGCCGTTGCTTTGCATTTTAAAGAGCTGCTCGTTTTTGGCCAACATTTCTTTTCAATTTGGCCAAGACGCGCGCGGCTCTATTAACAGCCATCAATATACCAAAATGAGTAAGAAAAAGATGTCAAATTGCCAATTTCAATATTTATATTTTTTTCCCTCTCATTATAACAATATGAATTGTTGTTGTTGTTGTTGTTGTTGTTGTTGCTTTTTTACTACATATTTGCTGTTACAATAGACTCCAACTGTGGTGGACTCGGACTCTATATTGAGCCATAAAATTGGCCATTTTCAAATTTGGTTTTCGACTTTTTGACAGCTGCGCATAAAGCTGGTCGTAAATGTCGGCCAGCTGACGATGCTCTATGGGGTCGACACTGTCCCCAAACAAGTCAGCCAATAGCCCATAAAAAACTGAGAGAGAAAGAGAGAAAAAAGAAACAAGCAAAGCAAATGACAAAAGCTTCAGAGCTGCGGGAAATAATAAATTCAATGACTAAATGCTTTGCAGGAATGCTGAATAAATATTAGAAATGGACGCCCACACGCCAAATGGCCAAGATAAATAAAAGCACAGCTATTTATAGGGCATATAAAAAACTCAAGTGCGGCTATAAATAATTTCTGCTTTTATATTTTATTTCTATACAAATCATAAACAAATTGCAAATGCTTGAGGCTCTACATACAATATGGGCTTAGGCAATTAGGATTGTGTGAGGAGAATAAGAGTTGATTGATGTGTTTAGTGTGGTTGGAGTTTATATATGGCCTAGTTGACATGAACATTCAGTTGAGCTTATTGAATTGGCATATGGCTTAGTCAAGCTAACTCAGAACCCATTGAAGACGGACAGAAGAAGGCATTGCAGAGCCTATAAAGTATATATATTCTTGGTCTAGAGAATTGTGCTATGGCCTATATCCACATCTTGTTGTACTTATCATTATCATTATCATTATCATTGTCATTATCCTTATCATTATCATTATCATTGTCATTATCATTATCATTATCATAATCATAATCATAATCATAATCATAATCATAATCATAATCATAATCATAATCATAATCATAATCATAATCATAATCATAATCATAATCATAATCATAATCATAATCATAATCATAATCATTATCATTATCATTATCATTATCATTATCATTATCATTATCATTATCATTATCATTATCATTATCATTATCATTATCATTATCATTATCATTATCATTATCATTATCATTATCATTATCATTATCATTATCATTATCATTATCATTATCATTATCATTATCATTATCATTATCATTATCATTATCATTATCATTATCATTATCATTATCATTATCATTATCATTATCATTATCATTATCATTATCATTATCATTATCATTATCATTATCATTATCATTATCATTATCATTATCATTATCATTATCATTATCATTATCATTATCATTATCATTATCATTATCATTATCATTATCATTATCATTATCATTATCATTATCATTATCATTATCATTATCATTATCATTATCATTATCATTATCATTATCATTATCATTATCATTATCATTATCATTATCATTATCATTATCATTATCATTATCATTAACATTATCACTATCATTATCATTATCATTATAATTATCATTATCATTATCATTATCATTATTATTATTATTATCATTATCATTATCATTATCTTTATCATTATTATAACCATTATCATTATCAATCTGATTTTCTTATGTGTTAAGGAAAGTACATCCTAAACAAAGGTTAGTCATCAATAGTTTTCCATAGAGACTAGCTTTACACAGCTAGACAGACTGCCTTAATGGCTATATTAACTCCACTTTTGCAAGCCATAAAATCTCACCTCCAAACGTTATACATTTCTCTCCCCCCTCCAACAGCAGACAACAAAAATTCCTTTAAAAATTAACACAAAATAACAATTAAATAATAAGTCATAAATATTATATGGCCACCTCGGCAAATGGGCCAAAACAATATCAATAAAACATTAGCCTGGCTAAGAGAAAAGAATAAGTGATATGAGAATACGGTACAAGCTGTTTAGCTTCCTCCAATTGCTCAATTTATGCAAATGGAATTTATTCTTTTTGTTTTGTTTCGGAGTGCGTAATGCCCATTTATTGCCGATTGCCGATTGCTGGCAACGGCATTTTAATATCGAGAAAATAACTTGGCGTACGCGTGTATAAGAAATTATATAAAAAAAATTATAAAAAATAAAATAAAAATGTATAAAAAATAAAAAATTACCTGCACATAATTTCACTAGGCATACAGAATAAGTTGGCCAAAGCGAAAGCCCAAAAGAACAGGTTCGTCTTTCTTCTGCTTGTTGTCAATATGTCAGACTGCGACTGTGGCAGACAGCTTGAGGCACTTGTTGCTGCTGCTGTTGCTGCTGGGCCTGTAGTACCGTTGTGCAGTTGCCAGCGCTGCCTCCGCCAAAGTCCACAGAGGCAGCGAGCCGAAGCCGAGGCCACTTAAAGATTCCGCGACGCTTCGGGCCGATGCGTTACGCATTTTGATGAGGTCATTTGCGTGTGAAGCGCACTAAATGCGGCCCACGCTTCTAGCCTTAGCAAAAGCTGGAAAAATCGAATTCAATTCGTGGAAATGCCAGCTAGGAAAAGTCTATGTCCATAGGCTCCACCATAGTCCCCCCATAGTGCCCCTCAAAATATTACTCATATTCGCAAAGCGAAATCTATTAAAATTATCACACGCCACGCTGACCTCAGAGCCGGGCAAACATTTTTCAAGTACCGTTCCAAATACTCTCGTTTATGTGTCGGCGTACATACGTAAAAATAAAAAACTAACAAAAACCAAAAAAATAAAGCCGAAAAAAATGCAAACAACAACGAAATCAACCGCAGCCAATAAAATGAAAAATGCCTGGCAAAAATATTGCGGCAAAATAATTTGCCACGCTCGTAAATTTTCAGCTCATAAAAAGAAACGAACTACGTTGGTGGGTTGTTGTGCGAGTGTGTGTGCGTGTGTGTGAGTGTGTGAGTCAGTGTTGGGCATTTCTCGAATTGAGTCAGATTTCAGTTTGGCTTTTTAGTGAGCTCCGATCAAGCCTCAACTCAACTCTCAACTCTCCGTGATATATTGCCCAGCGCCTGCGTCATTTGCATGTGAAAAGCCGGGAAAAAAAGTTTCTCTAATTTGCCAAATGATTATTATGTGTGCCTAAACAACGTTAAGTGTTGCCATAAATTATCCAGCCAGACTCTGTTGTCTTGGCCAATAAAATGCTGCCCATAAATATCTGACAAAGGTGACAAAAACCTATTGAAAACTTAGAGTAAGCAAAGTCAAAGAGAGATGATCGAACAGAACTATAAATCGATGTAAAATAAAGTAAACTATAGACAAAAGTCTTATATAGCTGACAGATATATCAGCGAGCTTATGCTTATCTAATCTTGGCCTCTTATAGAACTATTTTTAATTAATCTAATTGCCAACTGACAGTTCTTTCAATTTAAAAAGCAGCCTTCGCTGAGCACTCACTAATCGACATGTAATCAGTTGTCAAGCCAACTTCCCACTCCGCTGTCAATATCTATATATATATATATATATATATAAAGAGAGAGATATGTATATATGCAACTGAAATGGCATAAATTAAGATTCGAAAGACTTAGGCAACGAACTTGCATTCCGGCAGGCACTTGCACATTTAAGTGCACAACAATAAAAACAGGCAAAAAGAGCTGCTGTAGTGAAGGCTGCTCGACTAGTAGATACCCAGACTAAAGTTATTTGAGTTCGTAGTGGAAATCAAGCTACCCCAGGGTAATGATTATGTAATGATATTAGTTTCAGATTCTAAATCGATGATAAGTAAAGTTCTGACATGTTGAGATCTGTCGAAGATATGGATATAACTCAGCTTTCCCCCTTCTCTCTTAAAACATTTCTAACTTATAGGCTAACAGCAGCTTGCTTCTGCCCTTTTGACCACTTCAAACTGTTGTATTAAATCTAGCAAAACAAATTTGAATGCAAAACAAGCCAAAACGAAATGAAATGAAATGAGAAGACGAAAATTAAACTGAAAACGGGCCCCACAAAGAGCGCTGCTCGCCATAAAAAAAATCGAGAAAAGAAAACAGCTGAAATAAAGATAAGCGAAAAGTGGCAGCCCAAAGTTGTTGGCCCAAAGTGTGTGCGTTGGCCAGCGATAAAAATTTAATCAAAATTTATGAAGACTGCCACGCCCCACCCGCCTTCTCCACTTGTGGCTATATAACGAAGAATTTACACTAAAACTAACTCTTCTCTTCTTCTTCTTCTTCTTGTCCAATCTGTTTGCAGTCCCCGGAACTGGATTATCGGCACGAGCTGGTCGGACGCCTGCACAAGATTGAGCCGGCTGATGTGGAACTAGAAGTGCTTGCTGCTGCTGCTGCTGCCTCCAACAACAACAACAACACAAACAACAACAACAACAACAGCAGCAATAGTAACAGCAACGGCAGCAGCAGCCAAACAGCAAACAGCAACAGCTCAGCAGCAGCAGCAGCGCAACATCATCACCACCATCAGCTCCACCATCATCACCTGCACTCGCACCACCATACGCATACGCATGCGCATGCGCACCACCACCACCAACATCATCATCAGCAGCATCATCTGCACCACAGTCTGCAGAGCGGGGAGAGTGGTGCAGCCGCCTTAGATGCCTGGCACTTGGCTGCCTCCAGCTATGCCAGCGACCAGAGCCATCAACAGCAGCAGCAGCAGCAGCAACAACAACCCGCCGGCTCGCCTAACTCCAACTCGAATTCCGCGTATGGATGTGGCCCGCTCTACGACGAAGCGCCCTACGATGTGGCACTGGGCTATGGAGCGGGCGCCGGGGCGGGCAACACAACAACAACAACAACAGGCAGCGAGAAGGAGTATCTATATGGTAAGTAGAAAGGGGCCGGAGGGGGGAGAGGGGAGAGGAGAGATGCTGGGGCACATACAATTATTACACGCATGGAGAAATCTCGCAAGTCAATAGCAAAACGAGACGCGACAACGTGTTCGTAGTTTTTTGATTCATTCCGAAACGCAAATTGTGAAATTTGAGCCTAAACCAAGCCAACACGAACTGAGAGAATGCGATACGACGAGACATTGTCGATAGGCGAGTGAGTTGTATGATGATAATAATACAAGAGTGAGAGTTGTGCTGCTGCCTAGGCTGCTAGACTCTTGGAGTCTTGGCTAAATATAGCCGAACGGTTGTTTATAAATTTCATGCATATGCGAGATTTCTTTGTTTGCATTAATAATTCCCTGTTTGAACGAGCATTTGCATAAGGCATTAGCAGTTTGATTATAAAGCGATTTCCTTTACCCCCAACACACACATGCACACATCCACATCTATATAGAAACCAAAAACAAAGAGGCTCTCTTCGGCGATCCACTGGATGATCCGTATCAGCGACCCGCGCTCTGGGACGATATTGCCACCTCAATACAGAATATCGATCCGGAGAATGCGCTCATGCTGAGCGCCAGCACCGTGGCCAATGGTAGCGACAATGCGGCTGCAAATCAGGCGACACAGCAGCAGCAGCAGCAGCAACAGTTGCTGCCACAGGTCAAAATGGAAGCAATAGATGAAACTCTGCTCGAAACTTTCTCGACACCAATGCTCAGTCCCATGGAGATTAAAACTGAAAAGCAGCAGCGACAACAGCAGCAACAGCAACAGCAGCAGCAACACCAACATCAGCAGCAGCAGCAGCAGCAGCAATACCATCAGCAACAACACCAGCAGCAACAGCAGCAGCAGCAACATCAGCAACACTATCAGCAACATTATCAGCAACAGCAGCAACACTTGTACCAGCATCATCCCAGCCTCTCGTTGTCCGGGCTGCCACCCGCTGCTGAAGTTGTTGAGCTGCAGCTGCAGCAACAGCAACAGCAGCAGCAACAACAGCAGCAGCAGCAACAGCAGCAGCATCAACAGCATCTTCACAGTGGCAGCAACAGCCCGAAGCAGTCAGCCGGCGACAACAACAACTCTGCCTCCTATCAGCAACAATACGCATCTCAGCTGAACAGCGCATCAGGCGCTGCATATCTAAACAGTAGCAGCAACAACGGTGCTGCCGGTGGTGGCACCACCAGCAGCGTTGCCACCAGCAGCTCTGGCGGCAACAGCAGCAACAACAACAACAACAGCAACAGCTATGGCTATAGCTGGCATAGCAGTCAGGTGAGAATCTCAGCAATTGTTGCTCCCGCACAACTTTCTATTTAGATCTTCCTTCCGTCTTTAGACCTTTCACACCAAATACCAAATACACCCGCCATCAGCTGTTGCCACAGCGTCACCCACCACTGCCACGCCCACAGCTCAACATGTGCTGCAGCAGCATCAACAACAGCAGCAGCAGCAGCAACAGTTGCAGCTTTGCCCGCCAGCCGCGCCCAGCACGCCCTCCGCCACGTCCGCCTCCTCCTCGGGCAGCGTCTCCTCCACGGGCTCCGGCTCGACGCGTCACATGTTCGTGCCGCCACTAACACCGCCCAGCTCAGATCCCGGCAGTCCGGGCGCCTCCATGGTCGCCGCTGCCGCTGCTGTTGCTCAGGCCCAGCGACGCAGCACGCCGCCGCCGCCCTATCAGCAGGGCCATGGCCTGGCGGGCCTCTGCCCCAGTCTGGTGAATCCGCCGCCCACGTTGCAGCTGCTTGGCGCTGCCACGCCCACTACGCTCACAACTTTAACGCCCGCTAATGCCGCTGTCGTCCAGCAGCCGGCACCACCACCACCGCCGCCCCCACCTGCGAGCAGCGGCCGTCGCGGTCGGCATGCGCACCATCAGCCCGGGACGCCGGCGCACATAGCGAGCCTGATGAGCGTGCGCACGGTGCGCTACAATCGACGCAACAATCCGGAGCTGGAGAAGCGTCGCATCCATCACTGTGATTTTGTGGGTGAGTGCAATACGCAGATTCCAATTCCCATTCCCATTCCCATTACAATGCCAATTCCCATTGAGATTCAACAGCCTCTGCTTGAGATGCGCTGCATGCGCGACTCGTTTATCATTTGGCGCGCTTTGCGACACTTTTTGTAGCAAAGTTCGACTTCTGCCTCTGCCGCCGCCCCCCAGTTCAGTTACACATTTAGCCATTTGGCTGGCACTCATTGCGCATGCGTGAGGCGTAGAACCAATCGCCATTTATTTATTTATTCTCCATTTATCTATACATTTATTTACTATCTTTCCGTCTTAGCTGTCGCCCGCTGTGCCTATTGACAGTTGTTGTGGCGCTTTTTCTAATGCCTCTTTTGTAATTCCAATTAGCCAGCGTCGTATTTATGTAAGAGTCTCTCGCTCTCTCTCTCTTTCTCATCTCATTGCATTGCATTTCAATGTCAGCTTGAGGACCTTGTGTGGTGGAACAGTTAGGCTGGCTGACAATAGAGCTATGAATAGGTAGTCTATGAAAACGAATTGAAGAAGTAACTAGAGAGCAGAGGATGGATGGATGGATAGCTGAGGAAGATCAGCTAGATCTAGAGTATATGTAGGAGAATAAGTATTGAATCTATTTGAGTAATGTTAACTAGTTGAGGCAGCTGGGAGATCAGGTGAGTGTGAGTGGGAATGAAGGTGTTATTGAGGCTTAGCTTGAGAGATAGATTATGCAATGTGAGCTAGAAGATGAAATGAGGATCAGCAGAAGATCATCCTAAGAACTATTAAAAAATGTTAGGCAGATGAAGCACAAGAAGATCATATAAGAACTATAAGCTATTCAGTGTAGAATCAACTCAAATATTAAGATCTATATGAGCTTATCAGTAAGGAGATCATAAGTGATGCCATAAGAAGAATATCAATTACAGAGAGTAAGAGTTTGTTATTATAAAATCCAGTTAGCTTATCTTCGAATGAGTATAGTCACAGCTTCGATAGATCATAAGAGATATGATCATAAATGATTCCATGAGGAGATTGTCAATTACAGAGTAAGAGTTACAATTGATGAACTCATATTACTATATATTCAAGAGAGCCACAGTTATTATAGATCGTGAAGCCTTTCAAGTATTAAAGTTCAGTTAAGATCATTTCAGAATTTGAAGATCAGCTGAGATCAATTCAAACTCAACTTACACAAAACAAAGAAGAAAGCTTTAAGCACCAATCAATATTGGAAGATCAATTAAAAATCTAACAAAGATCCACGATCAATCGAAGATCAGTCCAAAAATAAAACAAAAAATCTAAGAGCTCAATCAAAAAGTCTTTTTGTACAATTTCGAGACGATCAGTCCATTAGCTCTTAACGGGTTCGTTCGCTGCGAGGGTAGCGCAAAACACTTAACCCCAAGTTAAATGCGACGTTGTCTAGCCAAAATGATGGTTCGTCTGTCCGTCCGTCCGTCCGTCCGTCTGTCCCTCTGTCCCTCTGTCTGCCCGTCTCTGTTGTTGGCGTCGCTAGCTACGTGCGTTGCCACTAATAAATAATTGACAATTGTCTGACACGTTTGCCGTGGCCATTTTTAGACAAAAAGCGCGTACCGAGCACAAATATTTTTGTGTGCGATTGCCGATTGCCGATTGCCGATTGCCTATTGCCTGGCTTAAAGCTCAGCCTAGGCTACAAAAATGCTGTCCAAATGAAGTTATTATGCCATAAACGCACGCATCAAGCGTCTCTCCGAGTCGACTCCACCACACACGTCCGCAACTCTGCAACTCTGCCAACTCGCGGAGATTGCAACTGGCAAAGTGAGTTATGTCTGCAGTAGTTCGCTCTGGCCGGCTCTGGCTCTGACTCTGGCAACAATTCTCGTAACTTTTGCAGTCGCAGCCAATCACGCGTCTAACTGTCATCGTTGTTGTTGCTGTTGTTGTTGTTGCTGTTGCTTTGGTTGTTGCTTGGCGTCGACGCAACATTCTTGACTCGCTTTTTATACCCTGAACCCATTGAAAATGGGAAATCAGGGTATAATGGTTTTGTTGAAATGTATGTAACAGGCAGAAGGAGGTGTGGCAGACCCCATAAAGTATATATATTCTTGATCAGGGTGACAAGCCGAGTCGATTTAGCCCTGTCCGTCTGTCCGTCCGTCCGTCCGTCCGTCCGTCCGTCCGTCCGTCTGTCCGTCTGTCCGTATGTTTGAACGCGTCGATCTCAGAATCTATAAGAGCTAGAGACTTGAAATTTTTTATGTAGACCCGTGTATAGCACGCGCAGATCGAGTTTGTTTCGAAAAATCGATAAATTTTATCGTTTTAAAGTTATCGATTTTAAACGTTATCGGAATTCAGTTATAAATTTATATCTCCCACATCTTAAGAGCTAGAGTTTCCAAATTTTGTATTTAACATGATATAAGGTTTATAAGGTTTTGATTTTTGTCACATTTTGGATACCATCCCCCCTTTCCTTCCCTTCCCCCAAACTTGTAAAAACCGTATTACAAATACTAGAGACTTGTGCTTTAGCAAATACATACATATGAATGACATAATCACGCTGTGAAAGTTTGATTAAGAATGTCCATCTACAAAAGAAGTTGTTAAACATTTCATTTCCCATAGTAAAGCCTATGAGAGCAGGCCACGCTCAGTTGCTGCACTAACTGCGCAGTCAGCAGAACGCGTTCTTATGCGTATGTGTATGTGTGTATGTGTGTGTGCATGTATTGCTTTTATATATGCATATGTTAAATAAGCATAGAATATTTGGAATACCGGCTCTTCGCAGGGTTCAGGGGATCTCCTAGTCGGGTACCGCCGACTAGAGCTTTCTTACTTGTTAGCTATCAATTCGCTCTGGCCATGTTTGTCTTGCGGTGGCTTACCCGCTCTGGCTGCCGTATTTTTAGCCAGGCTATTTGGGCATTGTCTTCTCAATATGCGCGTCACGTTGTACTCAGCTTTCAATTAGAGCGAACGTGCTGGGATCTCTAAGCATCCTTTTAAGTGCCACATAAATGTCTCATGCTGTGCACAAGTGAATCTTGTGCAACTTTCACCAAACAACAAGCAACAGCAACAGCTACAGCTGCACGGGCCTTTAATTAAAGGCTCGATTGTAGCGACGCCCACTGACCCACTGACAGCAGCGCTGCAGCAACCACAACAGTTGCAGTTGCAGTTGCATTCACACAGCCTCCACCACTGCACTTTGCAATGTGCCTCTTTTCTCATAGTCATCTTATCAAGATTTCTGTTTGGCTCTGTGTGTTTGGTTGCTCTCTCAGATAAATGGCCGACGAAGTTGGCTGTCTCGACCCAGCCACATATGAAGTGCTTAAAATTGTTAACAACTATTGAGCTAGCTGTTAATTTAATAGCCAAGATCATGGCAGATGCCTCGTTGAAGCTGCTTTGATTTAAACAGCTGTTAAAGTTATGGCTCAAGCCAACAAGCAATTCATAAAATATATCGAGAGATATTAATTTGTTTTTTAATTAATATTTATTTATCTAACAGAGATTTGGCAGTTGGCCGCATGAGCACAAGGTCGTTTTTAGTTGATGTTTTGAAGCTATATAAAAAGATTTTTATTTTGTGAAACTAGGAGGAATGGAGTAAGAGAAATTTGTATATATAGCTGTATAGTATGTATATTATATATATATATTTTAGCCAGCTAAATTGATTTGTATTTCATCTTGAAGAATCAGATTATACTTACTTGTGCTTGGAGCTTAGCTAGCTGTTGGCCTATGCCTCTATAAAAGGATTTCTGCAGCTTGAATAGAGACTTGAAGTTTCGATGAGAAGTCTTACTGAAGACTGAATCGAATGCCTGCTTTATTTGCAATAGATTCTTTCCATACTTTCCATATTATGGGCCACGTCTACTAGTGTTATCATAATCTACGACGGCGGAAAGGCTGTTTTAACTTGTATCATAGTTTATCATCGATATCATATATCTCCTTAGCCCACTCCTTATAGTTATATATAAATATATACACAATTCCCATACATCATACCCATCACATATCTAACTTTCATCTGCTCATACATACAACTCCACATACCCCAGATTATAATAATATATATATGCCTAGATACTTACTCCTTTTGCTTGCCTCTGCTTATGCAACAAAACTTTCTTTTTCGCTTGCAGGTTGTTCCAAGGTCTATACGAAGAGCTCGCATTTGAAGGCGCATCAAAGGATACACACGGGTAAGTTGTTATTGATAGTTAACCGGGTTTGCAGATCCATCCACCCACCACCCAGCTGGCAACCACCTGGCATTAGTTAGTTATGAGGCGCCGCTAGGCTTGTCCGCTGTCATACACATTGGCTGCTCCGCATCCGTTGTAGGCGTAGGTCTAGCTTATTACCAAAGCACCACCAGCACCAGCACCACCTCAGCCGCTGACGATGAGCCAATGTTTGGGGCTGAGCTCAGCGTCGTCGTCGTCGTCGTCGTTGAGCAAGCGAGCGGCGGAAAAAAAGGCTTTTGATTAATTCGCGCGCTCATATTTGTAGTTGCCAGCACATAATTTGCCAAGCGCTCGGAGCGGCTTAGTTTTTTGTTTTTCAATTTCGGTGCAGCAAACCACAGAAATCGTGATTTCTACGGTTGGTTTTTTTCGGTTTTTTTTTCGGTTTTTTTTTGTGGTCAGTTGCAACATCAACAACATCAACAATCGCCAATCGCCAACGCCATCAGCTGGGCGCACGTTTGGCCTGCATTTCCTTCTTGCTCAGATTACACTTGACGTTATTTTTGCTTTTTTTCCGTTTTTTTGGTCCAACTGTTTTGGTGGGTCGTTGCCAGTTGCCAGTTGCCAGTTGATCACCTGCCTCTGCGTTTTATGGGCCACACGTTTTATGCCCCTCATTCGCGACTTTCAACTCTCAACCCAGCCCCAAACCCCAGAAAAAAAAAGAGTCTCTTAAAATCCCGAGCGCAGTTCTCCTTCACTGTTTTAATTTTTATTAATCGCACATGACCAGCTGATTTATGCGCTGCACTAAAAAACATTTTTATTATTATGAAGTTTTTTTTGCGCTGATTTTCACTTAACTGATAAACTTAACGCCCCGCTAAGGAAACACAGCGCAGCACAACACATTTGATAAGCCCGACGACAAGTACTCAGAGTCAAGGTGAAGCTGTAAATTCTCAACGAATGAAGTTTATATAAGGCTAAAAACGTTTCAAAGTCATTTAAAGATATATGAAAATCGCTTTTATATATTTTATTTTTATTATATATGTAAATTTGACATATAAAAAGTATATATGTTGCATGAGATTGTCTAAAGATAATTTATATAACAGAGAAATGTATACTGAAGTTACTCTAAAAGACTTTTAGCTAAGCTGAAGTGTAAGCTAAATCATAGAAAGACTTTTCTGTCTCTAAAAGACTTTTAGCTAAGCTTAAATGTGACTTAGCTCATAGAAAGACTCTTCTCCTCTCGATTCATTAATCATATTCTAAATATAAAACATGTAACTAACACCCACTTACATACTTAACCACTATTATCTATTTCTCACCCTCCCCACTCTCTCTCTCTCCCTCCCTCTCTATCATCGCCTTTCTTATATAAGACCGAGTCAATGGCAGCTATAGATCTGGTTAACAGATTTAATTGCCTGACGGTGCCCGCCTGTGGGCCAACACGAATGAATGCCAGACGAATCAATGGCCTAATGGCCACGTCTTTGGCCATTTGGCTCAAATCTCTTGGCCAGCAATTTGGCAGCACTTTTCGAGTGGCAGCCACCATTTGTGGCTACCGTCTGATGGCTGTCCGTTTGTTTGGCTTTTGACTTAGTTAACGTCGTCACACGCCCAGCCACAACACACACACTAACACACACACTAATACACACACACCCAGGCAGTTACAGCCTCGCACAGTCGCATTTTTCATGCAATTTTGAAGCTGCGGCATCTCGTGGCGCCAGACCCCAAGTTGAGTGTTGTCTTAGCTGATTAGCTGGGCTGCAGCTCAAGTGCCAAGGCTGGACACTTGGGCTGAGCGCATGTAAACCGCTTGGGCAAGTTCGTTGCCTAAGTCTTTTGTTTTGTCGCTCGTAAATTTGTCGTTTTTATTTGGGCTTTTTGTCCTTATCGGCGACGCGGCGATTAGAAAATCAGTCGGTAACTAATCTTTATGCAGCAGGCGAACGCATAAATTTTACATATCTACCTGGAGACTAGAGAACTGGAACTGGGAGACTGGAAGACTGGGCAGACTGGAAGACTGGACAACTGGGCAGACTGTACGCTGTTTGCCCACCGGCTGGGCTTATTTTGTACTGATTTGTTTGCTAATATGTTCGCGTTGCCATAAATTAGTTTGATTTTTATGCCCCGGCGAGGGTAGGAGTTGCCCAGCCCGCTTGGCTTGCGGCTAGACTTGTCTTCTAGCTTGTTTCGGCCGCAGCCGCTGCCTTTATTTATATACGACTCGGATCGACTCTACATATATATATATCTATAGTTAGTTGCATGTTGCGCTTATCGCTCTATACGTTAAAATTATGAAGTAATTTCGTCGGCTTTATCGCATTGCGTTCATCGCACATTACAAAACTACATTTACATAACTTTGTTTGTTGTTTGTTCGGGCTGAGGCTGGGGCTGGGGCAGCTGACTGCGGCTCGATGCTGATCTTTGTTTTAGTTACGAGCGATTTCAATTTTTTCGCCATTGCCAAATGATATTCCCACGAGTGCGCGATCTGTATTTATTGTTGTTGTTGTTGTTGTTGTGGTTTACGAGATTCTGTTTGGGCAGTTGCCGTGCCATGCCATGACTCAACCAGCAGCCATTTATCAATGTTTTCGTAAAACCAACCAAAGCTTCTTACATGGTTAGAGAGAGAGAGAGGGGTATAGGGCGGACAACGCATGTGTGTGCCTTCAAGTGTCGATAGGTAAATTTTTTGTTTGATTATGTTCAGTCATCTCGAGGCACTTAAATTCATTAAAAGAGATCTAAATAAACCAATAAGTCACGCCACGAGTCAGTCGCTCATATTGAGTTTCTCTATGCCCAAATCTTACAAAAGTGTCAGCTGAGTGGCACCACTCGAGCCTGAAGAGCTTGAAAATGCCTCGAAACAACAGTAATAATTATTATGCCTATTGCCTGGCAGTCAAAAAGGGCTTCAACGGCTTAGATGAGCTTAGAAGTGCGAGTTATTTGAGCAGAAATGTGGCAAGAGAATTGTCGACTCGAATTGCAAAATTCGTTTACTTTGGAGCAATGCATATCAAATTGGCAGTTCGAATTCGCTACAGTTTTTTTTTTTTTTTTTGGTCTCGAGCTTGGACAATGTCTGAATTGTGCCATAAAATGTCAAGTTCACAAAATTTAAAGCAGCGCAATAATTATTTCATTCAATTTCAATTCGAACACGAATGTTTATGTTTATGTTGATGTTGATGTTGCTGTTGCTGTTGACTTGTAATGCTCTGAGCACAGCCGGCACAACTCGACCCGCAGCTCGGAATTAGTCATAGAGCAGCGAAGCCAACACAGAAAACATTTGGGCACCGGCCGGTCGCAATTTCGTTTTCTATTTTGTAGCTTGACTTGCAAAATGTCGTCGTGTTGTCTCTTGTTATTGTTATTGTTGTTGTTGTTGTTGTTGTTGTTGGGCCATCGTCGGCAGCAAGTCGTGTGCCAGAGTTAAAAATCCAAATCATAAAATACGCGACGCTGAGTGACTCGAACTGCGAATTGACTTACCAGCTGCTGTTTGATAGTTGTTGTTGTTGTTGTTGCTGTTGTTGTCGTGTTGTAGTTGTTCTCCAACTAACATGAAAACTCAATGAAAATGTTAATTTGCGCATACATGCAGCAACGCGCGACAAGAAGCTCACTGCAGTTGCTGACATTTACTTCAACTTATTTAGAATTTGTCATTTCATTTGTCAATCTGAAATCGTTGCTAACTGTTTCTTCTTCTTTTTGTGTGTTTTTCAGGTGAAAAGCCGTATACCTGTCAGTGGCCCGAGTGCGAATGGCGCTTCGCACGCTCCGATGAGCTGACTCGACATTATCGCAAACACACCGGCGCCAAGCCCTTCAAGTGCATCGTCTGCGAGCGCAGCTTTGCGCGCAGCGATCACCTGGCGCTGCACATGAAGCGACATCTGCCGAAGAACAAGTGAGCAGCAGAGAGAGAGTGAGCTATCCCTCTCTCTCTCGCTTTGTCTACAAATTCAACTATATCACAATCCAAAGGACTTTAGTTAAGCTACAAAGAGAAATTCGTTTAGTTAAATGGTGTTACTATTAAATATTAAATTCGAAACCTGAATATATAATAAAAGCTTTCTGCACTCAAGGGCGACAAAGAGAGAGAGAGAGGGAGATAGAGAGCAGATATCTGTCCCCTCTCTCTCTGTCGCTTCAAGTTTAATGCTAAGTAAATGAAATTTCCACCTGCTTAACTATATATTAATGCAAATCTTAAATCTAAGCACGATCCTAACTAATGTTAACTCGTAAACGCATTCAATACTTTCCCCCACTCCACTCCCTTCAGCAGCCAATGTCTGCTATCGGAGTCCCGTGTATTAAAGTGCATATAGTATGTATTTATAGATCCTATATATATATATAGGCATATTTAACATTAAATCAATGTAGGAGAACATTATCGCCACGTGTCATTGTCGCCTAGTTTCTGTATAGTTCACACCCTTAGCCATATAAATATTATTCTTAGTGTATTTGTAGTCTCTCTCTCAAATAATAAAATGTTTTTGAAAAACCACACAATACGGCATTTTCCATCCTAATGGGCGTGGTCCATGGCAAAGCGTCTGGTCCACTCGCGTGCGATGTTGTCGTGCTCGCTGCGATGACTGATGTATAGCTTGGCTATGGCCGGATTCAGCGGATCTTGCAGATCGGGCGTCACCAACATAGTGAAAATGGAGACCAGCAACTTGGCCAGCGTATTGACCGGCGACCAGTTCTCCACACAGACGTGTTCGGCGTGCACGTTGCAATGGTAAATCTTCGTGACGAACTTCAGGCTCGGCGGACTGAACGGATAGTCGCGTGGAAACGAGATGTGAATATGGAAGAGTCCACCCTCATACGGAGTGTCCGGCGGTCCGCGCACCGAGGCAATCCACTCGTACAAGTTGCTATTCAACAGATTCACCAACCAGCCCTCTAGGGGTTTGCGCCTGAGCTCGGCCAGTTCCTGGCTCAAGCGATTCTGCGAAATTTCGCTGCCGCTAAACTGAACAAACATAGGCGTGCGTCGAGTCTCCTGGAAGGAAATGGTATTGTCCGAGGGCTCCAAAATTTCGTCATCTGAGTCTATCCCTTGCGAATGGCCAAGTAGTGCGGGCACTTGTATGGATGCCATGAGATTATTTTCATATTCTTGGTGTTGCTCGACACGAGAAATGGGAAACATCTTAGCGGAGCTGTAAGGAAATAAAAGTAAGTTACTAAAATGAAAATATTAAAATTTATTTTGTGTACAGAACTTAGCAGAGATTTGTAAAGACAACCGACTTCTGTTGAGTTTTCAGATTGAATGAATTTTTTCAGCACAAATTTGTCAAATTTATGCAATGTCACAGAAATGTGAAGACTTGCTTTGAAATAAGAAAATGTACTAAAAAATCTCATATATTTTGGTATATACCAAATATTACCAAAGAGCTTTATTAGTATTTTTTTTAATATATTGCTTTTTGTCTGTTGGAAATACATATATTTTTCTAATCTTGGTTAAATTCGTTAACATTAGTTTCCAATTTTTTTTATGTAAAAAGTTTTATGTCCTGAACCCATTGAAAAGGGAAACTTTGGGTATATTAGTTATGTTAAAATTAGGGTGACCATACGTCCTGGAATTGCGGGACATGTCCCGCTTTTGTCAAGACAAGTGAAGAATTTTTTTGAGGAAAGCAGCGCAGATAACAACAAAGTCGTCGACCGTCCCGTAATGGCCTGAGGCCGATCTGGTCACCCTAGTTAAAAAGTATGTAACAGGCAGCATTAGGCGTGGCAGATACCATGGAGTATATATATTTTTGATTAGGACGAAGGGCTGAGTCGATATAGCCAGGTCCGTCTGTCCGTCTATCCGCATGTATCTAAACATACAGCATGTGTTCTATGGTTAATTGTATAAGCCCATCGACCTCAGCATCTAGATGCGCTAGAAACTTGCAATTTTTCTAAGTATAAGCAAATTTAATTTATTATATTATAAAATTTAATCCATAAGCAGAAACTTGTACAAAATCAAAGAATTATTTAAGGGAACTTAAAAGTTTTTATTAAATGTTCAAAGAAAATAGTTTAAGAATCTGTGTCAGTCACAAAACTTAAATAGAATTTACTCATTTATAGAAAGCATTTATGTAACGATGCCAGATAGATGCTGATAGATTATAGATTATATAGATTATTTTCTGAAATTTCAATGAAAATATGTACATATTTCATAATTGGATGCTTTTTTAGATTTTCACAATTTAGAGCTGGGCACACTGGTTAATTTGACAACCCATTTAACAGCTGATGGCAAGTTTTTGTTGAGCTTGGATTGACATTTCATTATGGATAGACTTCCAACAGAGAAACGCTTGCAAATTGTTGAAAGTTTGTAAGAATTGATAGTGTAGATTGGGCCATATACGCGCTAGTCGTGGCAAACATTAATGTCATCAAATATTCTATTTAATAAAGTCTATTTCATTGATATTATAAATATATTTCTTTGTTTTATTCTGATTTAAGCTTGTTTAACTATAAAAGAAAGTCTCCCCATATAATGCCAGCTAAATCTCTTTTGCTAGAAGAACAGTAAGTAGTTCATCCCAAGCTTAGCTAGCTTACCTAACCTTAGACTACATCATAAGTCTATATTATATCTCTAAACTAGCTCTAAGCTCTTCCATATCATAAACTATCTCTATCTCTGCCCTTCAAAGTTATCGCTAGATTCAATTCAAGTCAAGTTCGTCGCCCATCAGCAATTCAGTGCCAGTGTTAGACAATGTGCAATGGAATTTTTAGTATTCGATATTTACTGCAATCGCATGCATTTTATACGATTATTAACATTCGTCCAGTACGTGTCTGGCAACATGAATGTACAATTATGAAAAATTTCTCTAACAATTGTCCATAAATTTTTGGTGTTTCTTTAAGTAAACTCCACACGTCAGGCAACAGTTAGGTTATTAAAGAATCGATATAAAATACATAGATATATATGCTGATAAATAAAGAAAATAACTTTATGTGCCACACATAGCCAAGAGACAATAATTTCATTTAGATGAGAATGCAAAGCCGATAAGTGTGACCCCGTCGGTGTCTCTATGGACTGTAGGAGAGACTCAATTGCTTTCTGTTGTTATGTCCCGTGTGATTATTATCAAAATATTTTGTACACGAAACACACATGTCAAGCAAATGCGTTGTTGTTGTTGTTGTTGGCTGTTTGAAAATTGTTTAAAAATAAAAATAATAATTTCAATTGTTGACTGCATTTCATTTTCTACTCTTTTTCTACAGCGTCATGTTGTTTTGATTGGGGCGATAAAATTGTTGTCGTTGTGTGCCCATTTGAAATTATAAATCGTTTGATTTTTATGAGGCTCATTTATTTATGAGCTTGCCATGGACTGCCAGACAGACAGACAGACACAGAGAGAGAGATAGAGAGTCTAAACCAGTTCATTTGTCAGAAGGGTAGACACGTGTTAGCCGACTTATTTAGATGCGTTGACTAAAGGCAGGAGGTTTCATGTGAGCGCAAAAGCCCACTCAACGCTCGCCACATGACTCGACCTGGCATCCATCATTGCCCAGCTTAAACTCTCTATGTGGGCGTCAAGTACCGAGTGGATCCATCTCCATCTCTGTTGCACTGCAACTGGCTGCCATCGCGCTCGCCTTGTCGGACATCTTCAATTGTCTGTGCGCTTTGCGCTGATTAATCATGTTACCACTGACAGCTCAACTTTGCGGGCAAGCTGCTTATTAAATTGGCTTTAGATTGCTAGATAAACGTAATAAAAACGCACAGCTACAGTCAGAGTCGCCGTCGCAGTTGCAGCTAAAGATACAGATACATGAGCAAGACACATGTGGAGTACGTGTAGGTATGAGGACCCCACAAATTGATAAATGCAAAGGTTTCCCTCTCTCTCTCTCAGTGTGCACCCACCTGAATGTCGAGTTGGAACAAAGGAGAATTTCATATGAAATCAATGCGCGATTCCAGTCAGATCGCGTGTGCCAGCCCTCCTCGACAGATCTCGCTTATTATTTCAATTAATTTGTGCGCTTTGCGCTGTGCTCATTAAAGCAATACAAAACAAAACGAAACACAAAGCCAAATTGTGCATACAAATACGTACACTCAATTCGATCTCCATGTGGGTGTCGATACTATGCCAATCTGGTAAATATGTCAGTGGGGAATGCTTAATGCTTACTTATACCTCTATAGATACTACATGCGGATCAAGGAAGACAATATGTGTGTGTGTGTGTGTGTGTGTGTGTGTGTGTGTGTGTGCAAGTTCAATCTACATATTCAGCTGGAAGGTAAGACACTGAAAAGTTATCTTACTTTAATTATATTATATATTATTGTTATGGAATTTAATCATTATATATAAATATATAAATATATGTTAATTTAAATTAAATACTTTGATCTTTGATTGATTCACAAGCTAGGCATTGGAGCTTAAGGGTATTATAGAAATTATAATATTAGAATATAGAAAAGTTTTTATAAAGAGAGTAAGTACTCTCATTATTGATATTAGTCTAAACTTCATAAGCAGAATATATAGCTATATAGTTATCTTTATAATAAAGTCTGCTTATTTTATTCTCTGTCTATCTTGCTACTGCTCCTCCTCTTTATATATATCTCCTCCTCCTTCTTATATATATCTTATATCTCACTTTCTCTGCATTACTTTCAATATCTGTCTTTATCTAACCATTTCTTTCTCTCTTCTCTCTGTCTTTATCTCTATGTTCTTCATGCTCTCATTGTATTCCTATCTTTAATTTAACTTTTTTATAAATACTTCTCATTCTATCCAACTTAATATACATATATATACATAGCTAGATATCACACAATATAATTCTAATAGCCTAAGGGTACTTTAAGCCTTCATATGGGGTATTTGTTTAGTTGTATTACTGTTCTTTTGTCTACTTGATATACATAAATCATATACGTTGCCCCATGCTTGAATGACTTCATTAAAACTCGTTGCCCGTTGCGAATCCGTTTCGATCTAGACTTCAGCTATGGCATATGCGAGGCAAATCAACCCAAAGACAACTTTTATGGAAATATAGAACATATGGTTGACAATATAAGTTTCTACCTTTCCAAAGTTTATAGATACAGCTATAGAATATGAGAGGAAAGTGAGCGTAAAGTAAGGTGTGAGCTGTGAAGCAAAACATTGAGTAGCAGGATGAATATATTCTTACTCTTTTTAGCTAGACTACAGATATAGCATAGGCTAGAATTATAACTTTAATGCATATATAAAATAAACAATACCTTTTCTATAGAGATTCTTGGATTGTTTGAAATTTCACTGTTTGGCCAACTTCTTAAGCTTCCGCAACAACTTTTACTTTCAGGCAGGCGGCTTAGCTGGATGTCTGGCTGGCAGACTGCGTCCAGCTGTGGCTCAAGAAACACCCACAGCAAGCGCTAGCATGGTTAACCCACACACACACACACACACACACACATAGACATTCACAGATGCCAGCAGCGGGTTCATCCATTTTAAGCCAGGCGAAACATACAAAAGCGCCCATTAGCAAATGGGGGGGACGCACTCGTCGTGTCGTGTTGTGGCCGTGTCGTATCGTGTGTTGTTGTCTCGTGTGTGTGTGTCGCCTGTCAGACTGACAGAGGGGCGCAGCCGAAAGCCAAAAACTGAAAACCGTAAACAGGAACTCCTCTCGCCAAATGCTAACTGCCCCAGACGAACACGACGAACTACAGCGGGGGCGGGGGCGGAGGCGGAGGCTTGGGCTGGCTAGAGGCGGTTCAGTTGGACGCGTGTTGCAAGCAACTACTTTGCATACACGCTGCACATAAACAACGCTGACTAAAAACGGCGACAACTATAATTAAGCTTAATTGCTGTTTAATGTGAGCCACGGCGACAGAGAGACAGACACTCTGGCTCGGGCTCGGGCTCGAGCTGAGGCTGGAGTCGGATGCGGAATCGGAGCTTGCCAAGCAGGATCGAGATAGTTTTCAACATTTGTCAACTCGCCCACGCAATGACAGTGACTGCTAACCACATCTCACACACACACACACACACACACTCAGGTCTATGTATTTAAGCTTAATTTAATTATATTTATAATATGAAAAAATGTTCACAATAAACTGGAGTAGAAACCAGGTGTTTGTATAATTGAAAAAAATAGTTACTTATCGGCTGGAATTATTGTTTTTCGTGTGTGTGTGTGTGTGTGTGTGTGTGTTGGGGTAAATTAATTAGCAATTAAAAATGCAGTGCGGACCAATGGATACGCGGCTCTAATCTGTTGTAGCAACAGCCGTAATTCATATTTATAAATAGGCAAACATTATTCAAGGTGTCCGCAGCGAGTCGAGAACCGTAAATTAAATCAAAATCAAAATGAAAACGATATGGTTAGAATTTTATAACGAAAAAATAGGTACAGAATTGAATAAGCAAGAGAAAAGTGAAATATAACAAAGTCGAAGTTGAAATACACTAGAATGTGAATAAGGATTTGCTTGGGGAAATATTTGTGAGTTAAGACTGAAGATTGGTTAGAGTAAGTCTGTTTGACAATGGCAATTGATACTATAATAATAAATTTTAATAAGATTTCTAGATCAATTTCTTATACTATCTAGAGATTCCTGGTTAGGTTGAGGCATACTCCCACCTACAAACTTGCTAGTAAAAATATATATAAGTTTAAAAAATTTCCTTAGACTTTCCATCCTTACATCCCCAGCTCTAGCATAAGTTCCTTTCGAAGTTCACTCCTTCACAACAGTCTAGCGACTCGAAGGCAATTCGTAGAGTATGTTGAAAACCCATTAGATCCGTGGCCGCCCACAATTTGAACGTGGAGCCGTGTGTTCGGGTCTCGGACAGACAACAGCCGGCAATTGGAGGTTGGGGTTGTTGCTGCTAGACGGCGTGTGACTCAATCCCAGCTGCAGTTGAGCGACCGATCCGGCCGACCCAGTGGCGACTGCCGCTGCTGCTGCTGCCATTGCATTTGGCAATGAACTTTTCGATATCGAAATATGCATGGGCTAAAAGGCAGGCAGCGATAGAGATAAATAAAGCGAGCTTGGCTGCTGCCAATTTGACTTTGAACTCGGTCAAGTCGAGACACATTTGAAGCTGTTTGCATATTTAATTGAACACCTACAACAGCGACAACAACAACAACAACAACAACAACAACAACAACAACAACAACAACAGCGACAGCAACGAGAGCGACAACAAATGGTTCGCAGCTGTGTTGGCATAATAATAAGCATTATAATCAGGCGCAAAAGGCTCAATAGGCCAATTGGCTGCCGGCCAGGCAAAATGTACAGTTACTTTGTCAAAGCGTCAAGTCGTGCCTGACAAAATAATGACCGTTTATGCATAAGCTTATGGCCTTTCAGCCAAATCTCATTACAAACCACAAAAGCTGCAACCAACATTGAGTAAAACTTTAATTTTGTTAAATATTAAGATATATGTAAGTTTTAAGCTTAAACTTAAAACAAGTTCTAATATTAAGTTGGGTAGTGGAAAATTACATAAATAATTATATAAAATTATAAATTATGCAGTCGATGGATATTGAAAGGGGCTGCGATTGCTGGTTTGATGTGTAGATAATGTGATATATAAAATATACGAATATGTTCATGAAAGTAGTAGTAAAGCATGTATAGACTTTAATATGTGTATATGTATATGTCGGGGATCGTGGTGATCCAGATGCATTCCCAGTAGTCATTTCAAACTCTATTTCATTTCTTTTCTCGTTGCTAGCATTGTCTCTCTGCTGGTCCACGTTCGGCTCCTTTCCCAATGACAATTTGGGGCACACTCGATCGAAGCGACTCTCTCGCTCTGAGACCTCGTCCATTGCAAGCATTTCTCAGCTCTATGCTCTATGCTCTATGCTCTATGCTCTATGCTCTATGCTCTATGCTCTATGCTCTATGCTCTATGCTCTATGCTCTATGCTCTATGCTCTATGCTTTATGCTCTATGCTCTATGCTCTATGCTCTATCCTCTATGCTCTATGCTCTATGCTCTATGCTCTATGCTCTATGCTCTATGCTCTATGCTCTATGCTCTATGCTCTATGCTCTATGCTCTATGCTCTATGCTCTATGCTCTATGCTCTATGCTCTATGCTCTATGCTCTATGCTCTATGCTCTATGCTCTATGCTCTATGCTCTATGCTCTATGCTCTATGCTCTATGCTCTATGCTCTATGCTCTATGCTCTATGCTCTATGCTCTATGCTCTATGCTCTATGCTCTATGCTCTATGCTCTATGCTCTATGCTCTATGCTCTATGCTCTATGCTCTATGCTCTATGCTCTATGCTCTATGCTCTATGCTCTATGCTCTATGCTCTATGCTCTATGCTCTATGCTCTATGCTCTATGCTCTATGCTCTATGCTCTATGCTCTATGCTCTATGCTCTATGCTCTATGCTCTATGCTCTATGCTCTATGCTCTATGCTCTATGCTCTATGCTCTATGCTCTATGCTCTATGCTCTATGCTCTATGCTCTATGCTCTATGCTCTATGCTCTATGCTCTATGCTCTATGCTCTATGCTCTATGCTCTATGCTCTATGCTCTATGCTCTATGCTCTATGCTCTATGCTCTATGCTCTATGCTCTATGCTCTATGCTCTATGCTCTATGCTCTATGCTCTATGCTCTATGCTCTATGCCTATGCTCTATGCTCTATGCTCTATGCTCTATGCTCTATGCTCTATGCTCTATGCTCTATGCTCTATGCTCTATGCTCTATGCTCTATGCTCTATGCTCTATGCTCTATGCTCTATGCTCTATGCTCTATGCTCTATGCTCTATGCTCTATGCTCTATGCTCTATGCTCTATGCTCTATGCTCTATGCTCTATGCTCTATGCTCTATGCTCTATGCTCTATGCTCTATGCTCTATGCTCTATGCTCTATGCTCTATGCTCTATGCTCTATGCTCTATGCTCTATGCTCTATGCTCTATGCTCTATGCTCTATGCTCTATGCTCTATGCTCTATGCTCTATGCTCTATGCTCTATGCTCTATGCTCTATGCTCTATGCTCTATGCTCTATGCTCTATGCTCTATGCTCTATGCTCTATGCTCTATGCTCTATGCTCTATGCTCTATGCTCTATGCTCTATGCTCTATGCTCTATGCTCTATGCTCTATGCTCTATGCTCTATGCTCTATGCTCTATGCTCTATGCTCTATGCTCTATGCTCTATGCTCTATGCTCTATGCTCTATGCTCTATGCTCTATGCTCTATGCTCTATGCTCTATGCTCTATGCTCTATGCTCTATGCTCTATGCTCTATGCTCTATGCTCTATGCTCTATGCTCTATGCTCTATGCTCTATGCTCTATGCTGTTGACATTGGCTCGTCCTTTGCCCTGCTTAAGCTGTCATCTTATCAAGCTGCCTTGAGGCGATAACAAACATCTACAACAATTGATTCTGACACTTTAAAAACAACATTTGCATTTCGAGAAAATTACAAAAACAATTTGTTTACCCAGCAAGCCATGTTTTTCATATTGTTTACGAAACGAGAGTCATTTCGTAGCGAGACTTTCGTCTAACACAATCAACTGCTAACAAAATAGAAAAACTACATAAATACAGCTGTGAAAAGTAAGAAATATCGCATTGGATATTACAAATATATATATATAAATATAAAATTTATGTGCAAAATGGTTCAATCGATGCTTTCAGCCGTGCCTTGAGAGCAATGCCGCCCAGACGCAGTGAGCGTTTGCGCTTGCTACGCGAGGTCGTGACCCCGGCCGAGCCCAGTGTAACAGAGTCCAGGGTGGCGCGTCGCCAGCGTGCTCGCCGGCGCGCCCGACAGCCGGCACGACAGACGCGGACGAATGCAGCGGCAGCGGCAGCGGCGGCGGCAGTGGCGGCGGCAGCGCTTCACCACCGGGAAGATTCGCGCACCTGGCTGCAGTTGGAGGCGGAAACCGCCAGGTCGATTGCCAACCAGTATGGATTTGGGCAGACGGAAGATGTGCTGACGCTGCGGCTGCTATCGCTGTTCATACGCATCGCGCTGCTGGAGTCGCCATCGCTGGCCCAGCTGACCAGGCGCAATCCCGACCAGGGCATACGGAAGCTGTTTCGAATCATTAGATTTCTGTTCTTCAGACGCTAGCTTATCCAGCTTGTTAGGCATAGTAATAAACCGATTGTAATCGATCGCCGGCCAGGGCCAGGCGCCCCCACAACGTGCCATCTCTCTGACTTTTCGATCATTTCCTGTCCCCAGTTCTTCGATCGGCCCATATGCAGCTCCCCATCTGTCTACGCATGATTAATTGGCTGGCACGCGCACCCGATGCCAATCGCCTGGCCAAGTGACAAAAATCAATGCACTGCAAATGTGGAGAGACGCACCACGCTCTACGCACTTGGTGGCTGCTGCTGCTGCTGCTGCTGCGACGTGTGAGTTACTCGGAATAACACGGCTCATAAATCTTCGGGCTCCGATCTCTCAGATGCACAGCAGCCGCCCTTCTGTATGTCATTTGGCAACCTGTGCCCACGCTGGCGGCATCGGGGGCTTATCAGCAGCCAACTATCAGCCAGGCGAGACAATTCTTCTTCGGAATGTAATGTGTAATGAAACGGAAGTGGCCCGACTATCAATCTCAATTAAATTGATTGCCACCGAATGCTGCTGCTGCTGCAACCATATCCATATTTAGCTCTAAGCCATAATCAATGCCAGAAATATAGAGGGAAGCTTCCATAAGAATGGATAATATGTCAGCTTGCATTGAGTTTGGAGGATAATTCTTATGAAGTAGGTGGTAAGTAGGAGAGGTTTGCAAACGGAATTCTAATTTAGAGAGAAAGTAAAAAAGAGAAGGGATAAAAGAGGAAGAGGGAAGAGGCAGTTAAAGAGAGAAGAGAAAAGAGAGTGACATTGATAGCGAGGAAAGAGAGAACAGAGAGAGAGAGGAATAGAAAGCGAGAATAACAGAGATGTAGATTGAGAGGGAGAGTGAGAGGGAAGAGGAAAGATAGATAGAGATAGAGCAAAAAGAGAGGAGAGAGAGGCAGAGAAAGAAAGAAGAGAAAGGGGAGAGAGAGAGAGAGAAAGAGAGACAAAAAGAGCGAGTAAAGAGAAGAGAACACAAAGCGAGGAAAGAAAGGAGAACAGAGAGAGAGAGAGAGAGAGGGATAGAAAGCAAGAATGACAGTAGATTTAGAGAGAGAGAGTGAGAGGTACATAGATAGATAGAGAGGTGAAGAGGGAGAGAGAGAGAGATGGATAGAGAGAGATAGACAGGAAATGTGAGAGAAAAGAGCCAAGGAAGAACATACAAGAGAGAAGACAGATAGATTGATAATAGATGAACCCATGAGAATCACATAGAGGAGCTATACGACTTTCGCTATTTGGAGACATCAGCATTATCAGAGACATATGTTCAACCCATACATACATCAATGAATACATACATATATGCATACATTTGATTACAAATGCACACATGCATACATGCATACTCCCATTCATACACACACATGCATGCATGAATGCACTCACATATGCATACATGCATTCATAGTCACATACTTACATAACAATCAATCATCATACATACACTCTCATACATACAACTTCACATATAACACTCTCACATGCTTGCTGCATGCATGCATGCTATTACATGCATACATAAACAAATAGACAATTATGACAACATGTTCCTTGTTTATTTTTTGCATCCTCAATCACAGCGAATAACATACTCCTAATATATGTAATTCCCGCCCTGGTATACTCCATTTTCAACAATTATTTACAGTTTGCAGCGGACATGGCCTAAACATAAATTTTACCAGCAGCAGCAGCAGCAGCCACAATTTTGTTGTTGTTGTTATTTTTGGAATAAAGCGAGTTGACAATCCAACAGTTAGTTGGCTAAATTGCGCACATCCGTTGGATAGGCAAAGGAGCCGCAATAATTTGCCGCAATATGGCTAAAATAAACGCAACGCGTCGTCTATGTGTTGCTGTTGGTGTTGGTGTTGCTGTTGTTGCTGGCTGAGAAGTGGCAATAAACAAAGCCAAGAGCACGCGTTATTTTGTGAACACATTTCCATGCAAATGCTGGCGGCAAATCAGCGCAAAATGAAAGAAGCAACGACAACAATTGCAACAGCAACAGCAACAGCAACAGCAACAGCAATAGTAACTGCAACAGCAACAGCAATTGGCAATTGCGTGTTGCACAATCATTGGAAGCAGAACGAGCAGGCAAGTCAACTGTCGGCCTACACACATGCAGAGCCCAAGAACATGACATCAAATGGCAAACAAAGAGCAATTACATGCGACCGCAACTGCAGCGACTGCAGCAGCAATTGTCGCCTCGAAGAACCTTCAGCTGAATGGATCCGATCTGCGTTCAGCGATCTGCACATGGGCGAGCATTAAAAGCCCACAAGCTGAAAGATGCGTTGGACGTTGGACATAGGCTGGGAAATCGGAATAGCGAAGCCATAGCTATTGGTCTCTATCGGTCTCCAGTATCTCTATGACTGTTGCATGTCAGTTCGAAACTAAACTCAAAAGCGAAACATTTATCACACTCGCTGGGGGCACCTAATGCCCGCTAATTAATGATAATGTCGGTAACGTATGTTTGTTGCAGCGCTCGGCCAGTGCCACAGGTCATCAGTTAACGTTTTCATTAACCATATGTCACACGCATGTCCTCCGCAAGGGCTGACAACCCGGAGGCAACCCTCGCGGCACGCGGAACCCTTGAAAATTAAATTATGCGCTCGGTCGCGTGTCCTCCGCACAGACAGCGAGCGCAGTCAGCAAATGATGAGTCAAAATACATAAAAATAATAATGAATTGAGAGAGAAGTGCTCGACTAGAGAATACCCTGAACTAGGAGTGTAGAGGAGGTATATAGGAATATAGATATTTGCTCATATCTCTTAAAGTCTAAGGAAACCTTTTCTATCTATATTTGGGGAATGTTTTGAAATATCTATAATATTAAACTTAGGTTAGGGTATATCGTAGTAGATCATATACTTTATATGTCTCAACCTTGTATAACATTCGAGAGCATTTACCATATACATATCTTAGGACTCTTATGATCAAAGTGACTTCTTCTTCCTCGTAGCTACTTCCTTCTAACCGAGACATACCTACTCACATAATCATCATACCCTATACAATTCCCTTCAATATGCTTAGTTTATAAAACGGAAAAATGAAATGAAAATGAAAATAAAAATGCATAGCTCTTCGCTATTCCTGTCTCTGGCCCCATCCACTCGACTCTATCACATTTGTGCCCATTTCTCGCTTTTTTCACATACATTTCCCGTTGTTGGTTACAGTTTGGTTTTGGGCCGTTGTGCAAACTGTTTGCAGTCGGCGCGTGTTTCGGGCTAAAAAGGTGTTAAAACTGTGCCACAAAATTGTTTTCGCGTCCAACTGCCTGGGGTTGTTTTGATGACCGCCTGACTTTTGGACTCGCTATCTCATGATGAACCCGATATAATTACGCATTTTGTCGACAATGAAGTTTATGTTCCTTTTGCGCGACGCGTGCCGTATATGTGGCCGAAAGGTGGGCGCATGCTTTTTACCTTTGCTTTTGTCTCTCTCTCGCTCTCTTTCTCTCTGTTTTTTATAAGGCCGCGACACGCAATACTTGAACTAGGGGTTAATATTTCTGGTTTCCTCGTTTATAAGCTGTGAAGAGCATAATAATTATGGGGGCACGTATTTGACTTGTGTGTGTCGAGAAAGCGAAGTTGATTTCTGTAGGGCTAAAACGAGGCAACAGATTTCCTTTACTTTTTGAGAATATGGCTAAAGGCAGCTGCCAAAAGGATATCCATTATATATCATTTAGACAAAAGAAGACTTTTGTGTGTTAAGAAGAAAACTAGGTTCGGGAACCGAAGGCTAGTTTAAGGAGGAATCTTGATGAACTAAAATTACTTTCTACATTAGACTTAAATGAGGAATTTCCCTTTCTTTGCCTGAGAGAGAAAGAGGGAGAGAGAGAGCGAGAGCTCTCTGGTATTTCCTGATGTATTTCACAATTCATTTTAAAAGAATTTAATTTCTCTCTCTGCCCCTCTCCCTCTTCTTCCCACTCTATCATTTCCTAACCCATTTCATAATTTATTCATACTCCCAACATCATGTTAACCCAATTAACTATTAACCCAAATTCACATACACAAGACACCAACCAAATCGACAAAACAATTTGCACATCACGCCGCACACTTCATCTAATTAGCCCAGCCAGAAGAAGAGGAAGAAATCAAAACTGAGACTCACGCATTTGGCAAAAAAAAAAAAAAATAAATAACTGAAGAAACTACATGAAAAGGCATTGGGAATTGGCAGCCTCGCTTACATAATGATTGGATGTGGCTGATTGATGGATTGGCGATTGGCGAGAGATCAAAGTGAGGCTGAGTGAAGGAACAGGCACTTGCTTCGATCCAAACACTAATTCAATTGCTTTATAATTGAACTAAGGAGGCGCGACGCGAGCTTCAGTTCGCGAGCTGCGAGCTGCGAGCGAGGCGGAGCGGAGTGGAGTGGAGCTGCTTTAATGAGTCTGCCACATGTGGGGCAGCTGGCTCAGCGGGCTTTTGGCCAAGTTAATAATTTAATGGTCAACGTTGTAATTTTTCCAGCAAAATTGATCAATAATCGCCCGCTGCCGCGTCCAATTCAATTCAATGAGATTCAATTCAATCGAATGCAATTGTAATTGAAAAAAAAAAATGGATTTTAATGCCGAATTAATAGAAAATATTTGTTGTGGCATGCGACCGCATGCGCCGTTGTTGATCGATGATAGCCGCCCGAGTCATTAGCTTAGATCTGGGCATGGCAATGCCTCCAGCCCCCGCCCATTGCCTCGCCTGCTGCCAGACAAATGCGAATTTATGCGAGGTCTTAAAGCTGCCGCGTGTCCTTTGTTTAATTAGCACGCTAAAAAATTAGTAGAAATCAAGTAAAAAACAAAAATACGAAATATAAAAGATGATCACATAAATATTTAAGCGGATTATGCGGCGATTTATCAAAAGCAATTAAAGAGCAACGAAAATGAGTTATTTTTTGATACGATTATTATTTAAGATTGTTTTTTTGTTCATTTTTTTGTTCATTTTTTTGTTCATTTTTTGTTTCGTTCGTGGAATGCGCTTTGATGACAAATAGTAGCAAAAATGTTGCGCCATCAATTTGTTGCGCTGCTGCTGAGAGCAGGAGCAGCAGGGGGAGCAGGGGGAGAAGGAGCAGGCGGCGAGTAGTTGGGGGCACACAAAATGTTTATAATGCTGCTAAAAGCATGTCAGTACGAGTATCTCGCCGATATACATCAGAAAGCGGCCCGCAAGCAAAGTGGGCCACGATGCGACGGCAAACCAATTCGGATTGGCCCGACCAAGTCGGCCAGCCAGACGGTCAGACGGTCAGACGGTCAGACGGTCAGACGGTCAGACGGTCAGACAGGCAGCCAGGTGAGGCGGCTATCTGTGCAGATCAAAGCCGCTTGAGAAATCAGCGAGATATACGAGTATATTTAGCAGCTCCCGGTGGCAAGTGGAGGCCAAGTCTTTAGCTTAAATACTAATTACCCTATGGGGAGCTGGCTTATCGCTGCAGGAGCTACCAAGTCGTGAGCTCCACAGTCTCCACACCACACTACAGAGCTGGCTGTGCGTCGTGCGACGCGTCGTCAATATTTGTCAAACTGTCATTCGGTTTGACATTTACGTTTGATCAACACTGCAACTGGCCAAGTGGCTGTTGGCCATGTCCATGGCAGGCTGGCTGGCTGGCTGGCTGGCTGGCTGCCGTTTGTTGGCCCGTTCCAGGAGCCGCTTTGCCGCGTTGACACAGCCAGATAAAAGCCAAAGCGAAAACAGAGAGACAAAAACTAGCCCAACTTCGATTTTTCAATGTGTGGCAATTTAAAGGCGACACATTAACGAGCTCCAGACAGCTCGACTTTTGTTATACAATGCTCCACATGCGCTGCGAGTGGGTCTCGAATAGAAACAGATCTCAAGCTGTAGATAAGCAACTGCTTCTTCACTTAAGAGCTGCGTATGCAAATGCAGCCGTAGATATGATAAGCCACTGTTAAACACTCGTCCAACTGAAATGCTAATTAATACTTATGTTCCTCTACATAATAAAAGCAAAAAGAAATTATTATTTAACAGCTGTGCGCTCGTTAAGATCACTTTATTTATTTCCCATTTAGCCAAAGGCCAAAAACATGTTTAAGTAATCCTCTTAACGTCTGTGTGGGTTTCAGACTCGCAGCGCTGCCGCAGAGTCTGGCTTTTGTTTCGTTTCGCATTGAGAAAGCGTCATTTAAATATTTGACAAACATTTGATACTATCATAGCATATCATCATTTATTTATACATCATATTCTTAAACATATATCATAGACTTTATAGACTGTATTAAATGGTCAAAAGTGTTTGGCTACGATTTCCTTATTGTGAGTATTTGGCTAAGATTTCCTTATTTCATTGATTCATTGTTTAAAGTTTTCAAATTGAGATCCTTGTTGAACGACTGGCTTGTCTGGGCCTTTCAGACTTGTCTGTAGATATCGCGTACCATAATATTTGTATACCTTAAAGATAGAAGAGTAAGTAAGAGACGGATCTAACCTTATCAAATATATATATAACATATATTCTATATCAGCAGCAACAATCGAGTTACCATTGTCTTGTCTATCTTTCCTTGTCTCTGTCTATATGAAAGCTTCAATCTGGGCACCCAACAAAGCTAGAGACTAGACATTCTATAGATAGGTCCCATAGCATGCTCTGCTCAATCTTAATACAAATCTTAAATCAAATTTTCTATTTACATGAAATTACTTTTAAGAGAGCTAGAAGCTCTAACTTAGGTATATGAAACTGCCATATATACTCCTTGACTGCCTTCCCCCATTAACTCAAGCACATCACATATATCCGGGTATCTCTTAGTCGCGCACACCCCACCAGAATTCACTTTCATTTCATTTCAAAATTATTCACAAATAAAGAAATCAATTATTCTTCTAATTAGTTTCATTGCAGCAAGCTTAAACTCTTGACAAGACTCACCTAATTGGCAGCCAGTTTCTGTTTCTGTTCTTCATATGATTTATTAATCAAGTTGAAGAGTTCATCGCACATAAATCATAATTTTAATAGCAATTCAGGCGTCAAACATTGTGCCAGTGAAATTGCAATCAATCGCTGGCTGCTGCTGGAATTGCAGCAGCTCAAGTAGCTACCTTACCAGCTTTGTCTCTCTCTCCCCTTGCTCTCTCTAACTCTCCCTCTTCCTCTCTGTTTCATCTCATTAGCCGCTGATTGATTGTGTTGGCCAAAAGTGCAGAGAGCAACGTGACCTTCATATGGTTAAAAAAATGCGGGCAAATAAACTTCCGTCGCAGTTGGCCACTTGGCACACTTTTACTTGGCTCATCTCCTGGCTGAGCCAGCGTTCGACTTCGCCTTCCAGAGTGAGTCATTGCCAAAGTTGGCCAAGTTCACGCGCAGCTGGAGGCCTCGCTCGACCCGGCATGTTATTTTATGCTGCGTAAGAATTTGTTAACGGGCATGTTTAGGAGCGCCTCTCGACTAAACACAACACACACACACACACACACACACTCTGGCATAGACAGCATTTATATTTTTGTGAATGAAGTCAAAGAGTTTCACCGTGTCGCCTTTCGGGTCTTTGGCTTGAGAACATGGCATGGCGTGGCGTGTGGATTTTTATGTTCCATCAATGAAATGGCATTTAATTAACATAATTTTTATTGATCGCAGCTCGAAACAACAAAGCGCAACAACAACAGAGCGAGAGAGATACAATCGATAGCCGATCACTGTGGCAAGTTCTTTCAACTGGCTTCAACTTCTCGCTAATTAGCATAATGCGCACATCGAAACATCTTTGGCATAGATTGGAGGCCCCCTCCATCAGCTCCAAAGGGCAGACAAAAGCCCTCAACGCCATGTCTTTGCGGTCAACTAGCGTGGGCTTTAATCGTCGCATAGTTAGTCGTCTCTGAATATACAAACACACACACAGACATATGAAGCTCGGCGTATCCATGTCAAGTGTTTGCTCCACAGCCGCAGCGAAATTATGATTGAAATTTAAGATAGGGCTACACAGGTGATACACACACACACACAGCTGGCTATCGCTGGCATACGATCTGGCATAAGTAATGTGTGTGTGTGTGTGTGCCATGCTGACATCACTGCCTTGTAGCGCCAGAAAGTCTCTAAGTTGCCAGTTCGATATGCCAATGATATGATGATATAAGAGAGAGTGTCAAAATTGATGCCAGCTCATAAAAACTACTTACAGCTAGAGCTAATCACTGAACTCAATCAGCTAGCCAGGCTAATCAATTTGAAAAAGATTTTAAGCTGTCTCAAAGCCAAGTCAAAGTAGATCTATTCTAGACTGAGAATTTATTTGGGCAGCTTGAAGTTTGAGAAGAGTTTTGGTGTGTTGAATCTAGTTAGATTAAGCTAGGTAGATGACTAGATAGATACTAGATAGATTAAAGTAGATGGATGAAACTAGATATAAGTCAGCTGACTCTTGCAGTAGGTTAGATAGATTATTAGTTTGAAATAATTCTTATTTGGAAATAGATTTTAAGAACAATTTCATTGTTTTTATTATACATAGATATCCTCAAGGGCTCCTCTGGCTTAGGCGGACTATATATGAAGCAAGAGATATAAGTCTGAAGAGGCTTTAAGCCATGCTAGAGGAGCTGGCATTAGTGCAGACTTTCAGGCAAAACATTCATTGTGGAGCTAAGTTTTGAGTAAGCTACTCTTTCTATATCCCTATTAGTTCTGTACAGTTTTCTAGTTTAAGGAACTCTTTCTTTACCCAGCTCATTTTCACTGTCCTCTAGAATTTCTTTAAAATCGACAACTTTTGCTCTGGCTAAAAAACAATTACAACCCTCTCCAAGGCCTAGCTATAACCTGAGCCTTACATCATAAATCATGATGCAATCTAGAGTTTCATCAGCGCTGTGCCTCATCTAGCCATATATACCATATATGTATCCATGCAGTTTTTTCTGGCATGTCATAAGTTTCTAATCTGTTTTTTCGCTTATTGCAATGCTTTTTTTTCTATATATATATATATATATATATATATAAAGCACACTTTGATTTATTGTGTGTGTAAAGTGTCACGCGGGCGACAACAGCCACCGCTGTGAGTGTGACTGCGACTTTGACATGTCACACAAACAGCTACAGCTACAGATACAACTAGAGATACAAATACAGATACAGATACAGATACAGATACAGATACTGAGCTAGACTTGAGACGCTCTGCTGTCTGAGAAATGTCATATTGTAATGCATATTAAATGTAAACTGTAAAACTAATAGAATTTAGCGCCCCAACACGAGCAGCAAATGACAGCGATTACAATTATGACAATTGGAAAGGTTGGCCAGGCCAACTCAAAGCTCAGAGCTCGCAGCTAGCAGCTCACAGCTCAGCTGCGATTTGAGATTGCGATGCCGATTGCAGTTGCAGTTGCAGTTGACTCTCCATTTCGTTACCTTTGAGTGTTGGCGTCAATTGTTGTGCGGGTGTGTGTGTGTGTGTGTGTGTGTGTGTCAGAGTTATCTGCACACACACAATGAATGATTTCCCACGATTTGCAAACGCCGAAATCTTTTGGCCAAAGTGTGAGTCATTTTTCAAGACAATAACTTGTCAGAAATGTTTTGCTTTTTCGGCTATATAAAAGAGCAGCTCAGAAAATATCTATCTATGTCGCGCAATTGTTGTTTGGCTTTGCTTATTGTTTTTTTTGTAAGCATAAACCCGAAACTAAACCACAGAAATCAATAAAAAAGCAGCGGATAAAAAGGAGCAGCAGCAGCAGCAGCAGCAGCAACTGTTGCAGCGGCAGCAACTCTGCAACAACAATTGCGCAGGCGTTGCTCGGACACGGGGGGCGGCTGGCCAGAGGGAGGCGGGGCAGGGTGAGTCTGTCTAGCTTGGCTCTGCAATTGAGCAATTGAATTCGCACGCTTGCGCGCCTTTTTTCGCCAACTGTTGTTGCTGTTGCTGTTGGTGTTGCTGCGGCGGCGGATGTCGCAGACACATCTCGGAAGTTTGCCAATGTTGTTGCTGTTGATGTTGCTGTTGAGAAAAGCCAAACAAAAAAGAGTGCCAGCCAAGATATTACAAAAATCAATTACCAACACCTCAAAAAGTTGTTGCCGTTGTTGATGTTGCTGCTGTAAACATTGCCTGCTGCAGACACAGCAGCAACATTAACAACGACGACAATAACAACAGCTACAGCTACAGCTACAGCAATAACAATGCAAAGAGAAGTACTTAAGCGAGATCTTGAGTAGCTCTGAATACTCTATCTATATCTATATCTATATCTATATCTATATCTATATCTATATCTATATCTATATCTATATCTATATCTATATCTATATCTATATCTATATCTATATCTATATCTATATCTATATCTATATCTATATCTATATCTATATCTATATCTATATCTATATCTATATCTATATCTATATCTATATCTATATCTATATCTATATCTATATCTATATCTATATCTATATCTATATCTATATCTATATCTATATCTATATCTATATCTATATCTATATCTATATCTATATCTATATCTATATCTATATCTATATCTATATCTATATCTATATCTATATCTATATCTATATCTATATCTATATCTATATCTATATCTATATCTATATCTATATCTATATCTATATCTATATCTATATCTATATCTATATCTATATCTATATCTATATCTATATCTATATCTATATCTATATCTATATCTATATCTATATCTATATCTATATCTATATCTATATCTATATCTATATCTATATCTATATCTATATCTATATCTATATCTATATCTATATCTATATCTATATCTATATCTATATCTATATCTATATCTATATCTATATCTATATCTATATCTATATCTATATCTATATCTATATCTATATCTATATTTATATCTATATCTATATCTATATCTATATCTATATCTATATCTATATCTATATCTATATCTATATCTATATCTCTTTCTCTACTTTTGTTTTTAGGCATAGCACTTCTTAAGTCAGAAGGACTCCACTCGAGTAGGGTATTCAATATAAGGCAAACGTGCGTGGTTGCTGGTAATAGACACAATCATAAAAATGAAATATATCTGAGAATCTCTCATGACGTTTTGCTGGCGAGGCGAGACTTGCGCAACGTCTCCAACGTCGTCTCCTAAGCTGCCTCATCAGCAGCAGAGCAGCAGCGGAGCAGCAGCTGAGCAGAAGATGAAGCAGGAGTGGTTCAGCTGTGGCTCGGTTGGTGGCTTGGCTGCTGGAGGCTGGCCGCCAGCGCTCGTCGTCGATGTCGATAGCCAAAAATGGTAAATGTGGTAAATGGGATAAGGCAGAGCCACGCGTGGGCTGTCAACTAGCAGCTCGCAGCTTGCAGCTCGCAGCTCGCAGCTCGCAACTGCAGATCGCAACTGGCTGTGGCTCACGTGTGCTGCGGGGGCAGTTGCCTAGCTAGCTGCTTCTCAATGGGCTGGCGTTGCATAAGACGCGCTTGGGGGTGCTCGCTGCCAGCTCCTGCTGTTGCCTGCAAATATTTAAATTATTTCATCGCATAACCAAAATGACCAGCAGGCATGCAGAGACACACACACACACACACTCGCACACACACAGTTGAAGCTGCTGCATGTTGTTCATAACTCATGGAAACGCCAAAAGCCTCCGACTGGGAACCCGACTGCCTGGCTGCTTGGCGGCTTGGCTGCCTGGTTGGCTGGCAAAGCTGGCTGCCTGCCACCCAGCCAAGAGTCGAGGCGCGCGATTTGCGTTTAACAATTATTATTGGTGATTAACACGGCATGTAAAGAGCAGCTGGGCGCGGGGCAGGTAACCAAAGTGGGTGCAAGCGGGGGCGAACAACCTTCGACACCTGCAGCCAAGTGGCTGCAGTGGTTGCAGTGGTTGCAGTGCCTGCATTCGTTGCAGTGGCTCGCTGGCGGCATGTGGAGCGCCACGTTCGGCTTTTAATTAAAATATTAAACGAAAATGCAACTGCACAAATTGTAACTGGATCACTGAGCGCTGCATTTCGATGTAGACTCGCGACTCGCAACTTGCGGTGGGGTAAGGTGGGCAAGTTTACGGCGTGATCGCTGCGCACGCTTGAGGTTATGTACAGCCGGGTCAGCGCTGGCTTATAACATGTCGAGAACAGAGGCAATTAGTGCAACATTGATGAACCGCAACAGATTGCAGCAGACTGAAGAGAGAACAGTGTGGTAAATGGCTTTAAGATGACATATGAGAGGGTTTCGTATGGCAATTATAATTGGAGATTTGGATTAAGAGATGGGAGATGGAATGAGTTAGAGTAGGAAAGAGGAAAGTTAAGGAATATATATATAGTATAACTGCAGAGTGAGCTGGCTGCAGAGAAGAGTAATTTGAAGTGAGGTCAGATGAACTTTGGGTGGGTTTTGAAAGGTGAGACAAAGGCAAATATGGTTGGAAATGGCTGCAAGGAGAAGAGTAAGAAACAAATATTTTTGAAATAAAACCTTTAGATACTTCATCCATTGATCCATTGATATATCTCTCAATTCTGCCTACTTTAATTGCCAATTTTAACAATACATAAACCTAAACTAACAAATTTTTCAGACAATTTGCCAAGCATAAAAAAATCAAATATAATTTTATGTTTGTTTTTGCATAATAAATTTACGAACAATTGCAGCTGTCGCTGGCTGAAATGTTAAGAGCCAATTCGTAAATGATATATAAACAGAAATGAATGCTTTGAATGGGAGGCGAAGGCACAGGCGATAGGCGATAGGCGATAGCTGAGGTGCCATGGACAAGGATGCTCCGCATAAAAAGCCAATAAATTTCAAATGTCGGCCTTTAAAGCGCACACTTTAATTAAAGTTACTTTGAAAAGTGTGCGCACAGCGCACAGATTCAACTGGCTATATCTCTGTACAGCTGTACATGGACATGGACATAACAGCAGATCGTGCGGAACATGGCAAAAATGTGCTGGGTGCTGTCGCACGACGGGTAAGAGATATACAAACACTCCGCTGCCGTAATTCAGTTGGCAGTCACGGGTAAACGATCTGGCTGCCGTCTTTGGACTAGCTTCGTTTAGCGCACAGATTTATGGGCTGGATTGATCGATCGCCGCAGTTATCATTCAACAATTATATATCGAAAGAGAGTGACATCGAGAGAGTGAGAGAGGGAGAGCAGCATTATTATTATTGACTGACAAATTAATGAGCACAGCGCGCACTTCATCTACTTGGAACTCGCTCGATTTGTGTCACAGAAATTATGTCAAGCACTCGCAACGGTAGCTTTACAATCGAAATCAAAATAATAATAATAATAATAATGAAATTAATTTTTATACATTTTTTTCTTACTTATTTTTGCGCCATAAAATGAAGCACAAAAGCGAGAATTGTATAATGAAAATCAACTGAAAGCTGATTTCCAAAGAGAGACAACAACAACAACAGCAGCAGTCCATGAATAATCTGTACAGAAAGCAACTGAGGAAACGTCATAAGGCGTGCAGGAATTTTTTGTTAATGAATAAAACGGTGACTGCGACTGCGACTGCGATTGCCACTGCGATCAGTCACTGCTTTGGCCCCGCTTTAATTGAAACAATAAACAACAATAAAAGCCTGTCATAAAGACATAAAAACGGCTAGACATAAAAAACAAAAAAAAAGCCAAAAAAAATCACACGCTTCACACAGCATCAATGCCTATCAGCTGACAGAGATCTTGTTTGTTTTTCTCTCGCTGGCCCTATTGATTTTCCTATCCAAAGAAAAACATCAAATTTCACTGAATTCATAAACTTAAATGTGGAACTTGCGCTCAGGCCTTCAGCCCAGACAACTTGGTCAACAGCTCAGCTGAGCCGAACTGAGCTGATCAACAAGTTTTGCCCGCCAAACAAAAACAAGTGTCGCATCGAGAGCCCAATCCTCAAGTAGCCACAGCAGCAGCATCAAACGGTAGGCACAAAACTTAGCTAGTTACTAAGTAAGTAAAGTGTGTAAATATTTATTTAATTATGCTCATATTTATGCTAGCCACACTCAGCATTCAAACAGGGGCCATGGAATGTGAAACGAAGTTGGAGACACGATCAGCAGCAACAGCAGCAGCAACAGCAGCAACAGCAGCAGCAGCAGCAACAGCAGCAGCAGCAGCAGCCGCTTAGCTGCAGCTAATGTTGGGAAAGTTGTTTGAAAATCTTAAAGGTTTTCGATTAAGTTTTGTAAGAAGTGAAAAATTAACAAAAAACTGATCAAATTTCAATTTTTTAAGCTCTAAATGCATTTTCAACTATTTTCTAAATGCTTAGCTTAGTGAAGCATAGTAAAACTTGGTTAAGAAATAGATAATGCCTAGTTGCAGATATATATAATCTAATACAAGTGTTTTCTAGGCGAGAACTTCTAGCTGAAAATACATTGATGAAACAATGAAGCAATGAAGAACTATACTCTATGAAATTCTACAATGATATGTACCAAAGAAACTCTTAGCTAAGCTACCCAGACACCCAGATACCAGACACCCAGATACCAAACACGAAAGTCATATGTTATACCTTTGTATATAAGCTCAATCTAAGTCTGGTAAGTAAATAAACCATCATCAACAAACCAAGCCATATCTTCTCCTTGTAAACTTTGTTTCTATTTCAATACAGCATATGAAAGTTGGTAGACTTAAAGCTTTGCTGTTTACAATCAAGTCCTGCCAGATCAACTATACACACACACAGTCACACATTCACACACACACACATTCACACGCACATGCACACACACACACACACACGCACACACACACATAATCACACATTCATACGCACTCTCTCACACTCACACTCATATTCACATACCGATTTGAACTCTCCCACGACTTATGCCACATTGAAAACTTTTTTAAAAACTCTATTAACTGCAACGGACTTCAATTATGGCTCGCAAATATGAGTGAGTCTAAAAATGATATATGTGTTTTTTATATAAGTACATATATATATATATATATATGTAGATAATATGGCGGTGGTGTAGAGGCAATTCCCCGAACTCTGGTAACAAATGTGGCGGCCATTAGAAAACGCTTTGCGCTAATGTGTTACAAATATTTCATGTGGATTTCGCGGCGAACAATGTTGACAACACACATTCGCCCGCGACTGGGGCAAGACGTGTGCAACATTAGGATTTGGCTTTGGCTGCGGCTTTAGCTTTAGCTTTAGACTGGCGATTTGTTTGCTTTTCAGACGGTGTCTGCGGTGGCTGTCGATATGGAAAGCACCGTTAATGCCTGGCCACATTGTTGTGGTAATATGTTTGGCCAGATGTGTTGTATGTTGTGTATATGTTGTTGCTACCGCTGGCGACAACAATACAGCTTCATTTTAGCTACCATAAATACGGCAGGAGAGTGCGCGTAATTATTCATATTTGTGGTTGGCCAAAAGGCAGGCAGGGGGGATGCGTTGACCCACTGCTAAGAGTACAGCTGTTGCTGTCGATGCTGCTGCTGCTGCTTTATGTGCCACATCAAATTGTCAGAGCAGCGAGCATCGAGCATCGAGCATCGAGCATCGAGCCACAATATGGGCCACAATATATCTTGCAACACGAGTCAACTGTCGGTTTTTATTGTCGTCTGCTGGCAGGCCAAACATTTCTTTGTTTCGTTTGGCATTTTTGCATTGCAAATTGCCACCAAAATCGCTGCGGCAACAACAACAACACGAAGAAAATGTTGCGGAAAAACTCATAAAAAAAGCAAAAAAAATATCAGAAAAAAAATAAATAAACTGCAGCCCGAAGCTCGCTTCGAGCTCATTTGAAAGTCAAATAACCTGGCCGAACAAAATCAAAGAAAAAATTTACAAAAAATAACAAAAAAAACAACAACAACAAAATGAAACTTAGTAAAAACTAAAGGAAAAATTTGCGAAAAATTGCCTGTTTTGCATTCGAGTTGCGGCGAGACTTTTTGGCGAAAATTACTCGCGAAAATGATTTCGCTAAATGCTGCCAGAAGACAGAGCCCAAAAATGGGAGTCGAACTGGCAATTGGAGGCGCGCGAGTCGAAGTTAATGCAGAAATGTTTTAATTAATTTACCAAAGCAAACGACGACGAGTTGCCAGCGGCGCAGAGCTTAGCTCAGCTCGGCTTGGCTTGGTTTGGCTAAACAACTCAATAATTCATAAACTTTGTCGGACTGCGATCTACAACAACAACAACAACTATTTGAGTTTATCAGTTGTGTGTCTTCTGGTGTCACGTAGTGCCGGATGGACGGGGCGCTAATGATTTCTGGGATTTCATAAGCGAACAGGCCAAGATCTCATTTTTTGTCGCTGGCGATAACAACAACAGCAGCATATGGCAAGCTGTTTCTGTTTCGGTTTTGGGTTAATTGGCAGCGCAGTCAACATCCCAAAAGATTTCGGTGACGCTTCTCGTAGACCCAAAAAGAAAAAAAAACATAGAAAACTAAAAACGAGTTCATAATGAATGGCCAACAAGGCAAGCGCACGTTTTTCTAGACCCCAGCGAACCTATTTTGATTGTTGTTTGACGCATGTCAATGGAATCGTTGTTGTTGTTGTTGTTGCTGTTGTTGGCGCCACAAAAATGTCAAAAATTGTGCTACACGACTCTGTCGACTCCGTCGATCGCTGTTGTTGCCCAAAATGCTCAAATGAAGTTGTTTCACTTGTGCGGCACGTGCGTTTACTTTTCGAGTTTCGAGTTCGAGTTCGAGTCTGTTTCTCTTTTTTTTTTTCTTCTGGCTAAAGACATGGCCACAATAAAGCGCCAACTGACATGTCTACGCAGTTGGGTGCCTCCACTAAGCGGCCATTGATTCAATCTAATGATTGCAATCAAAAACGGCATCAATACAAGATCAGACTAGCACCAAGATTTATCTGCCAAGCCTCGCAGCAACATGCCATTGGCATCTAGTATTGGCATTCAAAAGTTAACTTATAGCAAAGTGATTGCTGTTTATGGAATATTAATAGAATTTTCTGATATCTTAAGAAATTTCTCATACTCGTACGTCTCTCTACGTCCCTCGCCAACCATTCAAATCTCTCCTCTAGCTACTTCATTTATCTGAAAAGTTCAACAGATCTTTTGACATCTCCTTTCTGTATCTGTGCGCTGCGATCTTATTGTTTGTTACATCATTACAGAGCCGAACGGCATCTGCTTCATTAGTCGAACAATTAATTTTTGCTGCTCGGCTTATCCAGCAGACATGTGTAGGCATTTGCCATATAAGGACACACAAGCTGGCAGCCAGCCCTCCTTCGCCTGCTCACGATGCTCGGCTCGCAGATGGCACCGCGGGCTAAAATTGAGTAATAGCCCATCTAACTGCCAGCAACAGCAACAGCAAGAGCAACAAAGGCAATAGCAAGACCAATTGATTTATTTTATTTTCTATTTTTTTATAGTCAACAATTTGCAGCGCCTGGCGAAAAATAAGTTAAAACTTCAACTGAAACTTCAACTTCAACTGAAACTGAAACTGAGTCTAAACTAGACAAATACTTGAGCGGAAAGTTAACTCCACACTTCGTCATCGCGCTGGCAGTTGGATTAATATTGAAATATTGCCGGTCAGGCGACGTGGCCCATGAGTATGTAAAGCGAACGACGACGTCGACAGATGGACGGACAACTGCTAGCCAGGGCCACATGTGAGACACCGTCAATGGCAATTGAAAGAGCTGGCTCTTTGATTTATGACCGCAGCGCTAATAAAGACAACAAGCTGCAAGCCAACAAGCCAACTAGCTACAAACTCCGTATAGAATGAGCAGGATGTGCCGCTGGCGAATGACAATCAAACTCATAGCATGGACGAGGCTCAAGCAGCTTGGTAGCTGTTGGCTTTTGCCAGAGAGTAATTATGTTTATATAATTGATAGACTTGCAAGAGCTGCGCTCTCAATTTATCATCTGACACTTTTGCATATTACATATATTTATATATTTCAAGTTCGTTGCTTAAGTCTTTTGTTTATCTCAAGTTAATTCTGAAGTCATTCTGCCTAGTTGCCTCAACAAATACTTTGGTTCAGTTAGTGATCATAAATAATGTGCAGCAAGTTCGTTGCCTAAGTCTTTTGTTTTAATCAGTTAGTCCATATAAGAGCGACACCAATTACAATATCTCATACAAAATGCCGTGTAGAGCAGCTCAAGTTCGTTGCCTAAGTCTTTTGTATTAATTAGGAGACTTCTTCGGCTGACTGCAACGTCGCTGTCATAGTGACCCAGTTAAAGGACTGTGCCGAGCAGCAACTTGTTTGGCAACATATTCTATGCGGCCCATAAAACTGGTCGGGTCAGCAGCACCGACTTTAGCACTTGCTCGGCTCAGAGCCATAAAGTTGCATCATCATCATCGCCGTTGAGGGAGCAACAGCAGCCAGGAGCAGACCAGCGGAGAGTGGGTGGGTGGGTGTTGTTGGGGTGGCTAGGAGGCGGCGGTACAGCGACCATTGTACAACAAGAAAACGCGCGCCTCGCAGCAAATGATGCCATGTTATATATATTTTCGTACGGTCCATCTGTCTGTAGCGCTGTCGGTGCGTCCGTTTGTTCGTGCAGCTCAGATTACTGCGGGGCGATAAAAATGACTTGCCAACTTGCACATTTGGCCAACAGAGCAGAGAGACGGCAGACCAGAGACCGGAGACCAGAGACCGGAGACCAGAGACCAGAGACCGAAGAAGACTGTAGCTGTAGTTGGAACGGGCAGCTCGTTGCCTATGGCAAATATTTAGATAGATTTGACTTTTCATGTTAATGGCGCGCTTTCAGCTGTTCATAATTAATCGGGCATCCACATTGAACAAGTGAGGTATTTTTATTTGCCAACTGCGAATACCAAAAGACATTTTATGGCTAATTAAATGCATTGAAATCGCATGACTTGATAAGCAACTGCAGCAGCAGCAGGGGATAAGTGAGTTATTGGATCAGTCAACGGAACAATTTATCTAGTTTTTCCAAGAAGTAAAGAGTTATAAAATATATATTTGATTGCTGGTAGAAACTTAAGAGATTATGTTTATGCTCGATAAGCAGCTTAAGTTGTAAAAGCTGTTCATTAAGACATGCTTAATTCCAGCTAGGCTCTTGGCTTTATTTGGCTAAAAGCTTCTAGAGTGGGCGTTTTTAATGGCAATGCGGCAATAATCAGCCCGGGAGGCCCATATGTCCATGTCCATGTCCGATTGCTTCCTCATCTCGGTGCCGTGTGTAAAAATGTTGTAAAAATCTACGAGCTGTCATTAAATAATACCACGCAATAAAAGCACTAAAAATGTGCATAAAATGCATATGAAAATGCAAAACGCTTTGCCCACACCACGCAAACGCCACAAACGTGGTGCAAAGAAACAACAACAACTACAACTACAACAGCAATAGCAGATATTTTACAATTTATTAAAAATTGATTGTATTGCCACGCAGCAGCAGCAGCAGCAGCGGCAGCAACAACTAGGCCCGGCTCACGGCTCGATACGGTCGGCATAGCTGGCCGGCCAACCAGACAGGCGCAGATTTTGGTCTTGTGGCACTTGTTGAGCGAGCGTTTTTGGCAAATGGCAACACGAAAACAACAAACTACAAATAATAATAAAAACAAAACAAGTGAGAACATTGCAAGCGGTTGTAAGCAACTGAATAATACTCGTTTAGGGTATAGATAGAGATATACTCGATTTGCCATGCCTCAATGGGCGCATGGAGCAATGTGTAGTGGGGTCATAGGCTTGATGATGAGAGATATATAGCTGTGGAAGGCATATATAACTATGGAAGATGGTTCGGTGAATATACTTTTGATCAATCTATAGAGGATGCCTACAGTACCTTATTCTCTGATGGTTGCGCCTGTAAGACTGTGGAATTTATATGTTTTCCCTACATGTCACGATCATATCACTTATAGATCTAAGTCTCGAGCAGATCAATAGTGCAAGTTTGAATGCTTGGAACTATAATTGAGGGAGATATACTTGGGACTCACTTGTCAAGTTTTCAGTGGTCGCTGATATATGTCTAAGTATAGGTCAAACTATAGGGAATGCCTATATATGTCTAAGCTTAGGTCAAACTATAGGAAATGTCCCTTGGCAAATCTGCTACCAAAACTAGGACCAAGAGACCTTCTCTACATATGGACCTAAGGCAAGACCTTTAGATCAATGCAGATCTATGAACAAGTTGGATATACAAGTATGATATACAACTTGAATACTACACAAAACCCTATATACTCTACACATTTACTGAACGCGTATTAAACTTTATATAAAATAACAAATATCAAATCCTGAAGACAAGCGGCAAACATGCAACATTCGCACACCCAGCCAGCAAAAGCGACAAGCAATGTGAAAATTGCATTTTAATAAATTCAAAGCGGGTCTCTTTATCGATATCTCTCTTTACTTACATATATATACCTATGTGTGTGTGTGTGATATGCGTAGCATAAATGATTTTAATGCGTGAGTGTGTCAATAAATTTGCAAGTTGCTGCAAGTGGCTGCCCCTTGCTGCATGATCTCTGGCTTGCATCGTGGTCCATTTGTTGTGGCTGCTTGTCTGATAAGCTCTGACTGCCCACCCCCTCCATGGGCTTTTAATTAGAGCTGTGCACTTGAACTGCGCAGCGATTTATCAGCAGCTGAACATATTTTGTAATATTTGGCTTGTCGCCCTGTCAGCTTGGCTCGCCACCTCGGTCCAGATAACGAGGCGCAGCGAGCGCCTATAATAATTTCTCACGTTTCAAACATAAAACTGTTATCTTTTCGCTTGCAACAGCAAAATTATGACCAAATATTAATAAACATTCAGCATTCAGCAAGCGGCTCAAAGGCTGCCGCCGTAGCGAGTGCTGCACAAGTTTTGCTCTGGTCTTGAATTTATTTAGTTGGCCTCTATCGATTTGACCCGCTACGAATACAAGTCCAAATTGGAGCTGCTGCTGGCCAAGCCGTTTGCATGTACGAATTTAATTAAAAATATTTCTGTTTGCGTGCATATTTCACAAATAATAAATAATTATTATCGTTCTCTTGGCCCGGCTTGTTTATATTATTTATGAGTCCGTTTGCCAAGCAAGCGTCGCAATCATGTTTCGCTGCTCAACATTAATATGCAACCAAAAAGCCTGCCACAGCGTGCAGCTAATACTTGGTTAGCAGCTATTTAATATATATATATATATATATATATGTTTGGTTTAATAAGGATTAATGTGTGAAAAATGGATATGGAGAGTAAAGCAAAACAAATGCAGCTAAGCATAAATTCTGTTGGAAAAGATGTATTGAGAAATCTTTATAGTGTTTAGTATAGTATTTCTGTGTATGCACATGTTGGAGATGGATTTAGTTTAACATTAGTTTAAAGAACTGTTAAGCTATGATATAAGACTGAAATGGAGCAGAGGTTCGAAAGGACAAAGCATGCCAGGAGATCTATGCTTCAAGCATACCAAGAGAGAACTTGGGAGACTAGGGCAGTAGAGAGAAGTTACTTTTAGTAAAGAACAAGAAGTAAAAGTTCAGTTCAGATCAGTTTACTATAACTCACTCAACTGCAGTTTACATTTCCCATAGCTCATTCCCACCTCGTAGCCCTTACCCAACTCCAACCACCCCAACCCTATCAAACCCAGTTCAATTTCAACTTTCGCCCGTCATTTCTCATACACCAAAACAAGGTTTCAGTTCAGCTCATTAAATGCACTTTTTATTATGAGTTACAATTTGCTGGCTATCGGAACGATCAGACGCAAAGCGCGTATTTATGATGCTGTTTACACCAGGCAAAAAGCCATTCGCGAGGCTCCATTGAAAATCCATCAAAGACCCATAAAAAAGAGCGCAAAAGAAACAAAGATTTTGATGCTTCAGCACGCTGCAGCCAAATCGCACAGACAGCTGGAAAATTGTCTATAAAAGTTGCAATTAAGCGAGTTGGACGCATATCTAAGCAAGACGCGAGCACCAAATGGCAGAAGGAGTAGAAGTAAGAGTAGCTGATGGAGCGGGCTGGGGGCATTGCGATCGAGACGAGGTCTGTTGCCAGACGTCGCGACGACGACGTCTGTGACAATTTTGTGGCGGAGTTTCAATTTAAGTTTCAGTTACTGCGGCGGCGGCAGCGGCAGCAGCTCGTTAAAGCCAAAGTCGGGCTTATTAAAAGGCGCACGTCGTTTATGGCACATGAAAATCATTTAATCGATGGCCATATTTGGCGGGGGCTTACATTTTGCCAAATCCAAGCAGCAGCCAGTGAGCGACGCCCACGCCATGGTTATGACTGCCAATGTGGCAGGCTCTAATGACAGCTGAGCTCGCGAGCTGACATCTCGAGCCGTTGACAGTAGCTTCAAATTATGAGCCACAAATCGCAGTCAATTGAATGTTTTATTAAATGCCATCTCAAATTGTCTGCAGTCTCTCTCCTCTCTCTCTCTTCCTCCCCTCTTGGCTGCTGGCTAATTATGAGTCTTGCGAGTCTCGCGCTAATTGCAGAAATAAATCTGCTAAACAATTTCAATTTGTTGCCTCGACTCGCATCCGAGTTCATAAATATGCAAGAGACAAAACGCTGGCGGAGAACTCGAAAGCGAATTCACTTTGATGGAATAACTTAGCGCTAATTAGACAACAAACTTGGCATGGGAAAAAAAAAGAGTCAAGTCAAGTCAGACCAAACTGGCTAAAGCGAATTAACTGATATTAATTTATTAGCGCGACGCGTAGAAATTATCGCAAATGCTTATAAACCATTTACAGTAATTATATATGCCAGCTCATAATTAAATAGTTTACATTTGCCACGCTGGGAATGCAGTGCAGCTGAGCTAGTTATACCCTGTGTGTGGGGGGCAGATGGGTAGATTGGTTATGTTGAATGGTATGCAATGTATAGAGCTGAACTTGTTGTACTCTGTAACCATTGAAAAGGGGGTGAAGATGGTGGGAAGGGCTTGGAGAAATGGTATTTAACAGACGTTAGCAGGCGAGGAGCTGAGTCGATCTAGCCATGTCTTTAGGTCTGTCTGTTCGTCTCTCTCTCTATCTAGCTGCTGGTATATATACCTGTCTATCTGCCTAGATAGCTTGTCTATCTGTCTGTTTATCTGTCTGTCTGCCTATCTGTCTATCCATCTGTTCGTCTCTATATCTGTCTATCAGTCTGCCTATCTGGCTGTCTATCTGGCCAGTCTGTCTGTCCATCTATCAGTCCATATGAATGCTTGAATATCCCTATGGATGATGGAGTCTTCAAATATATGCGCCTTATGCCATGCCGTAAGTAGAGCAAGCTAATGATCTCCTTTGATATTCCAACTGATTGCCTCATAATCGATAAATATCGATATTTTCTGAAGTTTTCAAACCAAAAGAGAGACCTTCCGCTTGTAATACATATATAGAAGTTAGTCTAGAAAGCTGAAAACATGAACTCTATTGCAGGACATATTCTAGTTAAGTAGTTTAGTCTGTGCAGAGCATCTTCTAACTAAGAAGTCTAATCACTGACTACATAAACTGTATGCAGGATATCTCCTAGTTCGCTAGTCTAGTCACCAACTACATCTATGCAGGGCATCTCCTAGTCAGTCAGTCTAATCAGCAACTAAATCACTCTTACTTGTTTTCTAACTTAGATCTTATCGCTTAGTCGAGCTTAGTTAATTGCGTTTGTTATTCTTTTATAAACTGTTTACACAGATCGCAGCATAGATCAGATATGATCACGTATCTATCGTTTCCTCATTAATTTACAGCTCCTGCTGGTTGGATTTTCCCACAGGCTTTACAAATGCCAGGCAAACAAATAATATAAATGCTGATTGCCAATACTCACATTAATCTTAGCTCCGCTCGATCTCTCTCTCTCCCGCTCTCCCGCTCTAAGCAAATGCCGCGCACGCCACAATATTTAAGATGCCAAAGCGTTTTGCGTATTAATCGCAGCAGCAGCAGCAGCAGTGGCGCCAGCGGCAGCAAACGTGACGCAAATCTTGTGGCGCCACCAAAAAGAAAAAGAAAAAAAAAAACAAAACTCCGCCTGTGCCCCCATGGAGTCAGTGGCAATACCGAAACTGAAAGCTGCTGCATTTTGTGTAAGTCAAAGATTTGCATCCGCAGCTAGAATCGGCAGAGGGCGCGGAGGCATTGATCGCAGCGAGGATTACCAGCTGACTGGCCCCCAGAGTGTGACTTATGCGGGTGCCACGAAACGGACAACGGCAACAGCTAAAATTATACCAGTTGCGAGTCACCTTCATTGCAGCAACTGCAACTGCAACTGCAACTGCAACTGCAACAGCAACAACAACTACAACAGCAAACACATTTGCAACATGAATGACTCGTTACGCCTGACCTATGTTAGCCATTTGCCGTTGCTGTTGTTGCTGTTGTTGCTGTTGGGCTTTGGCCGCCGTCCTCAATTGCCTGGCTGAATGGCGTCCAATTCGATTATTCTAACATGAATTATAGTTCGTGTTCGTTGAATGGACAATTATGAATTTATCATGTTCAATTTGAACAGATATTTTGAGCTATATACAGTTTTATTTTTTTCTCCTTTTTGCTTGTGGCCTGCTTGAAAATTGCATTGGGCCATGTTTTGCTATCGCATTCGTCGTAGTCGCTGTTGTTGCTGTTGTTGTTGTTGTTGTTGTTGTTGCTGCAGTGGCTGTTGCTGTGCGATACTCGGAACATAATTAGTTTCTGCTGCATAAGCGAACAAAAAAAAACAACAACAAAATTTCGATTTGGGCTAACAAAATTGCAGCGAAGATTTATATGCGCTTGCATAATCAAAGTATATATAAAGATATGACTGTCTATATATGAAACTATGTGATTAGAGTAGGAAATCTAACAGAAATTTGCATATATAAGAATATATTACTATTACTATATTACTATTACTATATTACTATTACTATATTACTATTACTCTATTACTCTATTACTCTATTACTCTATTACTCTATTACTCTATTACTCTATTACTCTATTACTCTATTACTCTAGACACTCTATTACCCTAGATATAAGTTTTTCTATCATCCACCTATAAGTTTTCATATACATTCTTACCTTTGAATCATAGCTACGTTAAGTTCCTGATATGTGCTATGGAAGGAATATTCTAAGCCATTTGTGCCTTCTGCATCTGCATCTTATAATCCTAGACCTACTATCATCTTATCACCATTCAAGGCATCTTCCTTACTTACAGATAATTCTATATCTGGCACTAGACTATGTGTCAGTCCAGTTTGCTCAGACACTTATAACTTTTCTGCATATCTGAGCTAAGTTCCCTAAACTATCTAAAATCTAATTACTATTCAAGCTATTCTCAAAGACTACAAATTCATTAATATCAAATACAACACTCCAACTTTTCAATTAAAGTTTTCTCACACAGCTTTACGTTTAACCTTTAACCTGCTTAACTGAGCCAAGTTCCTGACATTACCGATATAACAAATACCAACTATATCTATCAAGCAAACTTCCATTCAAACAATTTTCTAAGCCTGTGTCCAAAAAACAATCATTTCCGTTTGCTTGTTTCACGCGGCTCGCATGTTCGAGTCGCATTATTCACAAGACAAACCAACAAACACCATATAAATTTCTCGAAACATGGAGACTTGTGCAATAATTTAACAGAAATTGCGCTGCTCATAAAAATATATAAAATATTTATTGAATTTAAATATTTAAAAGCAGAACAAATACCAAAAAACCAAACAGCGATTGGGTGATTGGGCGATTTGGCAAAAGGGGTTTTGTTTTGCAATCTGATAATACAAATAAATGTACTATATATATCTATATATACATATGTTATATACTTGCACTCGCATATATATAGAGTGTCATAAATTCGCAAGGGAATTAGTCATGGTGCGTGATAAATTCGCCTTTTATTTGTCTTTCGTGTGAGAATGCTTTTCCCAGTAATATATATATATATATATATATATATATATATAGCTATATGGCATATAAATGTGTTCTTTGTTGCAGGGTATTCGGTTTTTACTTTTCAGCTTTATAAGTTAAGCAACTTTAACTGGTCATTGACGCCAGATCGAATCGATCAATCGATCGTGCCTGTTGCCTCAATGTCAAATTTCACTTTTTCTTCTCTCTCTCTGTCTCTGTGAATCAGCAGCAGCAAGAGGAGGAGTTAGGCTAGGAGAGTCGCGCTTAGGAGCGGGTGGGCAGGCAACTCTCGATTGCAACCTGTTCAAGCAATTCTCTGCTGCCGCCGTCGCCGTCGCCTGCTGTCTGCCAGATTATGCAATTATTGGCAATCACTTTCATGCTCGTTTAGAGCAGCGGGCGGTTATTTGGCCAGCTTGGGTGTTTTGGGCTTTTGGGCATTTTGGGCACTTGGCTCACAGGCTTAGTGGCTCAAAGAGTCAGCCATGCAGCCAGCCAGGCAGGCTCGTTGTCTTTGAAGAAAAGGGAAATTACATAAAAGTGAGCAACTAAATTTTACTGGATTTCTGCACGTTCGACACACAAAAAGCGCAAATATTCAGACGCCGAGGCTACGAAATCGCCACGAATTGATCGCAAATGAGGGTTAGAGTTCAGCTTCAGCTTCAGCTTCAACTTCAGCTGTGCTGCCAGCCCAATTCGTGTAGCCAGGCTTTAATGGCGTTGCCTGGTCGTTATTGTTAGCAAATATTTGTGTTATAATGGCGCGAGCTTTTTGGTCGGAGGCTAATGATATGAATGAACTCGTTAGCGTGAGCCCAGCCACACACCAACACACACACATGTGTGTGTGTGTCTTTGCAGTCTGAGAACGGCGCAGATAGCCGAGTGTCAGCTGAGCTCAGCTGAAACTAAAAATACCGATCAAAGTTTCTACTTAGCATAGATATCAAACTATTGCAACATGGTTTATATGTCTAGACATTAATGCCCCGATGTATTTATATTTATTTATAACATTTACATCCGTTTGTTTCTCTAGCTTTTAGCCTCTCTATATAATATTTATATTTGCTTTTGTTAATGTTGTCGTCGTCTCTGGGCATATTTTAAATAAGTTGTTAAATGTCAAATATTTTTGTAATAAAAATAAACTTTTGAAGTTATAATAACAGCGCTGCATAACATTTGACTGTTTAACATAATGTTAATTGCTTAACATAATATGGAAATGTTGATAAGAGCAATTTGAGTTTATAGCCAAATTTCAAGGATTTCTTAAAGGAATTTATATATATTTCTACTATATTTAAACTTGCTCAACATAATTTCTACTAGCATTTCAGCCCGACCCCAGGTTAAGCGCTTTGCTATTTAGTCAACGGCTTTTTGCCATTTGCCTGGACCACATCGATCGCAATCTGTGTTGTGGCACGCATGCGTTAATTGTTGGCATGAGGCAACCCCAAAAAGCAGCAACAAAGCTGCCACAAAGTGCAACGCAGCAACAACATCCTGCGCGTGCCCCCAAAACAAACATATATCAAATCTAACACACTGTACTCGATATCGCGGCTAGCTGATTGCGTTGCCTATAAATCACAGCGAATCGGAACCATGAGTGTTACGGCGTCGTAGTCTCTGTTCGGTACCAAGTGTAAGTCTCGTATTTTGTCGATTGCAATCATCCTAGACGACAGCACGCACGCGCGTAATGCAAGCGGACAACGAAAGAGACAAAGAGAGAGAGAGAGAGAGTGAGAGAGAGAAAGAGAGAGTGGGCGGCATTAGAGAGCGTGTCGCTGAACAACTTCATTAGAGCTAGTCGATGGAGATATGTGAACTGCGAACCATACAATAGCCTAACGCCTATTCAAAATACTTGAGGCGGCTGTGAAATGATTTACGCGACGCGACAGGCGAACAAGTTTTTGCACTCATTTCAGCAATTTGACAATTAATCAACTCCAACAACAACAACAATCGAACAATCCAACAATCGATCCAATCGGGCATTAGTCAGCAATCAGGCTGGCAGGCAGACAAGCAGGCGAGCAGGCAGGCAATGAAATACTCTGCACAAATGTTCAGTTTGAAGCCAAGTTTTGAGGTCAAACGCTCGAGTTCAGAACGTGCGGGCCACATGAAAATCAAACTATATACGATTATACTATATACATATATCTATCCATCGATTGTATGGCCCATTGGCCGTGCTAAGTGACATGTGACATATTGTCAACGCATTGCCTGGCGATCATTTGCATAAATTCCAATTGTTAGCAACATACACGGCAAATGCAGTCGCTGCGCTGAGCTGATCAACAATTGTGTTGACAAACATTGTTGCTACACATGCACGCGAATGCGAGCAGCAGCAGCAGCAGCAGCAGCAGCAACAACAAAAGCTGCAACAAGCTTTTGCATATGTTGAGTGACAAAAATGTTGCTGCTACAAAATGGCTAATTGGTATTGGTTGCCAATCAGCAATTGTTGTTGCACTAACTGTTGTTCTTGTTATTCGGCCATAGCTGTCAGCTGATAGAAAGAGAAGGTTAACGGTAAGCGCACTGCCGGTCACTCACTCAGCGCACACTTCATCAACAATGTTGCGAAACGGCGCAGCCAATGACAAAGTGCAGGCACAACAGCTGCTCAACTGTTGCCCAACTGTTTGATATCCCTAAGTATTTCAGCAGGAAGGGGAAGATGATGAGTTGAGTAGAAACATGTTGCAGAGCTGCGAAAGCTGCTGAACTGTTGATATCCCTAAGCACAGTAGAAATTAAAGCAGATGCATATAAACTTATGTTGAGTAGAAAAATGTTGCTCAACTGCGCAGCCAATGAAAAGTAGATGTCATCCATGATGTTGCGGAACTGTTTGATGTTCCTAAGCCAACAGTGTTGAGCGCAGCAGAAGAGAAAGCGGATACTTAAGAGTTTTCTTGGTTGTGGGTGTAAGACTACATATATTTCTCTAAAGCTGTCACTTAGATCATTAATTCAAACACATAACATATAAAAAAACAATCTTAATGCCCATTAACAGTTTTATTGTGATTGCAAAATAGTAAAAGGAAACACCCCGACTTAAGTCGAGCCACCTCTTGTTTATGTGCATATATCTTGTGGGGCAAACGGTCAAAATGTTTTATATTAAATTTGTGTTAGCCATTGAACAACTAGCCAATAAAAAAGCATGCAACAAAACGGGGCAGCATCAGCAAACTAACAAAATGCTGAGCTGCCAAATAAATTGCAACTATTTATGTGTTGAGCATAAATTGATGTACTCAACTCTGTGTGTGTGTATCGATCTCTGTGTGTGTGTTCGAGTGCTTAATTTCAATGGGCAAAACGTGACCAATTTGGTTTATTTACATGTGGCGAATATAAATTGTAATTGTTTAATAAACATTTGCCACAAACAACTTCAAGGATTATTTTTTTTTTTGCAGCTTTCGCTCGATGCTGAATTGTGGGCAGACCCAATTTGCCGCTGCAAAAGGAAACCCGACCTGGTCTTCGTCTTGGCCAGTTGCCAGCCAAGAACAAGACCACGAGCAAGGCAGACGCACTTAAAAGCCGAGCAGAGCTGAGCTGAGAGCCAAGTTGGGTGCTTAAAGTCAGTTTTATGTCTTCATCTGCGTAAACATGTTGCGAACCAATTGTGTTGCCAACAAATTACGGCCAATACCAACGGAGCCACCTTCAATTGGTGAGCTGTTGCTGCCGCTGTTGTTGTTGTTGTTGTTGCTGCTGTTGTTGTTGTTGTTGCTGTGGCTGTTGCAGTTGTTGCTGGGCACACGTGCGGCATATGTTAAGGCAGAAATTTGCATTTTAAGTGAATTCTCTTCATTTGTATTGGTTTTCCGTTTGGGACTTTGTACGCGTGCCAATTAGCCGCAGCAATTTGGCCAAATTGCAATTTGTTGTTAGCTGTTGGCGTGGACGTTTTTTTGTTGTTTTTTTTCGGCGCTGTTTATGAAGTTGTTTTTTCGCTGTTCGCAGGCGCGATTTATGGCCCAAATACAGTGTTCGGCATGCTTCACAGAAGTTCGCTGCGAGAACTCTGAGAGTTGTGGTATCACAAAAATCTATTAAAGGGGAATTAGCAAGGCCTTTCTATGCGATTTTCATAAATTAGAGCGGTACACAGTTGGTGCGGAAATAGAGGCAGCATAGGTACGAGTTAATTATGTTCCATTGACTTGTTTCATTAGGCCAAATGTCGTTATGGCTTGATCGGCAGCTAAAAGTTGATAAGTTTTGTGGCTCTAGTCGAGCTCTGCACTCTGATCTGGCGGTTAATATAAACTTATATACGAAATTAAGTTAATTATGCAACCGAAATCAATAATGTTTAATGTACGCGCATTACTCGTATTTCAATATTTTTGTGCAATTTGCACCCGAGACGAAAGGCGCGCAGTGAGCCAACCGCTGAGCCAGCCAGCTGAGCCAGCTGAGCCACCCACTGCTGGCAAACGCTAGTGGGTTCAGTGGGTCAGCAACGTCACGCGCTCGATGCTCGATGCCCCAGGAACCAGTTGCAGTTGCAGTCGTTGCTGTTGCCTTTGGTTGGGCTTCACTTTCGTCTCGTCTCGTCTCGCCACGTCTGGCTGCGGCCCAATTTCAGTTTCATTTGCAATTTTACTCTCGATGAGTCGCGACTCTTGGGTAGATCGGTGGCGTATCTTTGGCAATCAATCATTAGACGCAATCATTGGCCACATTAACTTCGGCACTCGCGCTCGCCAGTTGCAAAGATATTGAAATCAGCAAAATAGAAAAAAAAGAATCTAATGTGCCGCCCACTGGACAGCAGCCGGCAGCCGGCAGCTGAAACTTGCCTTGGCTCGGATCTGATTCAATCGGCTCGTTAGCGGGATTAGCAATTACCCAAAGGCTGACGGGCCGGACACTCAGACACTCAGACAGACGTGACTCTGCGAGACAGACAGACAGTCGGTTGCTTGAATTGTCAGTCATTTTGTCATTCGTTTAATTGCAGCTGGCAAACTCCGACTGCAACTCCAAGTCCAACTGCAACTCCAAATGCAACTGCAACTGCAATGGCAATAGCAATAGCAATAGCAATAGCAATACTAACGTGCCACAGTAGCCACAAACTGAATGACACTGAAATGCTGCCAGCTTATGAGTCAGCACCAGCATCAGGAAGCCAACAGCAGCAGCAGCGGCAGCAGCAACTGTGGCTGCAACATGTGAGTCGCGACTGTGGCAGCCACTGAAATCCTTGACATAATGACCCCTTTTAGCGCTAACCGATATAACAATGGCTGCTTGAAGCTTTCGACACGCTGTATGCTATTTTGTGATATATGAAGTCCAATCTTTAAATGATTTACGTTTTCAAGTTAACTACAAGCAGAGGTTAATAGAGGCTAGAGTTTGAGATTCAAGCAGTCTATAACGGAAGTCTGTAGGCTCTTCAAAGAACAATGCTACGAATTGGCAGTCAGGTATGTTAAGATGATGAACAAATAGGAAAGTTATTACTGAGTTTCTATATCAGAATGTTCCTTGAAAAGAGGAGAGCTTACTTTAACTCTAATTCGATCAATTGCAGACTGATCTTCAATAGTATTGCAGTTTAGAACTAGTAAGGAGCACAGCTAATGATTGGCATTCATTGAAAAATATATTAAATTTTGACAATTTTCTTACAAACTATACAAATTTTTATAAATATAAGATTGAGCTCGAAATCAACCATTTATAGATATTCGAATAACTCTAATACTATCAAATGCAGTCAGATCTTTGCCAAATATAACTTTTCGAGCTCCTTTAGATCTCTGTTAATAATTGACTTAAGCCCTCTGATGACCTTTGATACAAAAATTTTCAAAATTTAGCTAGCTTCTGCTTGCTTTTCAGCTTTCAATGACACCCAACTTGAGTATAGGAAGAGCACTAAAGAAATAATCTCTCTTGTTCATTTCCTTTTGTAAAACATTAAGAAACCAAACAAATTCTTGAATATTTTCTATCAAATTTGATAACAGATTGCAGCTTCCAGCTTTCAATGATGCTTAACTTGCATGCATAAAGTAAACTCATCACATGATATATCCAATTCATTTCCAGTCTCTCCGCACAGACCAATTCTTAAATTTTCCTTACCAAATTTGACAAAAGAGTGCAGCTTCCAGTTGTCAATGATCCCTAACTGGAATACTTGAAATTCACTCATCATATGATATATCTTATTTATTTCCATTCTATCCATACAATTTCTTAAAATTTTCCTTACCAAATTTGACAAGAGGTTGCAGCTTCCAGCTGGACCATTCAGCGATACAGTGGCGATACAGAGCGCAGACAATGACGTCTAATTAGTAAACGTAGACGTCGAGGCTTAAGCCTTTAGGCAACAATTGCTAACGGGCAACGGGCAACGGGCAACAGGCAATGGGTAAACAGGCAACAGGCAACGACTTCCACACGTGCATGCTCACGCTCTCGGCAGCAACATGTCTTGGAGCAACAACAAGCAACGGCAACAGCAACACAATGTTGTTGTCTGTGCTGTTGCAGCTACCGTTGGCAACATTTGTGGCTGTCTTTTGTTGCTTGGCTTCTGCCCTGTTCCTGTCTGCATGTTGCCCGTGTGCCTGTTGCCCGTTTGCCTGTTGCTGCTGCTGTGCAAAATGTAATTCAATCATGCAGCAGCATGTTGCTGTTGTTGCTGTTGTTGCTGCTGTCCATTGGGCATGCTTTATTATGAGGGGCATGCAACATAGGAGTAGTAGTAGCTGGCAAGCAGTAGCTTGCACAATCGATAGTTGCGCTCGAAGAGAGGTCGACCGGCAGACGCACGTTGCTCACCTCTATAAGGTCAGCATCCAATTTACAGTACGTTTCAGCATTTGGGGATAGTTGAACCAGCCAACTCTGTATAGATATGCAGGTTGCAAATTTTCGGTGAGTCACTTAGCAGACAAAAGGCCGAAGAGATCGTGATATTAACCTGACTTGCAGATCTGCCTCTGCCTCTGCCTCTGCCTCTCTCATATACATATGCCTAGGTAATTTAATACTCTTAGCCAACTAATTGCAGCCACTTTAATCCAAGACATTGCCCATGTAAATCGTATTATAAAATTATTATCTGCCGCTTCGCAGCAAACTTGTTGAGCAACGTTTTTAGCCAAGTTGTCGCCACTGTCAGCTGACTGCGCCATGATTAACCTCATTAGCCAAGAATTTTTTGGGGTCCACTCTAAAGCCAATCAGAAAGTGCCCACTTTTCGCTTTGCTTATTAGAGCTGTTAAATTATGGCAGGCATTTTGGCAAACACCATTTGGGATCTCTGCCTGCCACAACTCTCCCCTGTCTGCCCCGCCTCTCTCTCTCTCTCTCTCTCTCTCACTCGTTTGCTGTGTGTAGCTTAGTCGCAGTCCACCCACGCGTTTGTAGCCAGGTAAATGAAAATGTTCATTAGGTTTGCAACGGTTTTCAGCGCAACGTGTAATAAGTTTTGCTATACACTAGCCTAAGGTATGTGGACTTGGACAGGCTGGATGGGTTATGAGAGGCTGTAGAGGAGAGTTAGTGATATATATATATATATAGAGACAGGACTTGTATAACTTATATATATAACTATAGATATAGTTTTTCTGTATGAAAGTGTTTGATTTGATATAGAGCATATACAGAAAGAGTCAAAGGTAATCATCTGAGGCAAAAGCAAGCACCAAACATATCGGATGATGTTCTTTTCCATTTTCATTCCTATAGATACAAAATTCTATTAACAAACCAAAAATTTCCTATTAAATATCTACTTCCTTTATCAATTTCAGAAACCTCAAGAATTTCTCAACTTTTGACTAGTTTTTCTTCAGTTAGTGTATACAAAATTCGTCATCTTCTTGATGTTTCTTGCAGCTCGTCGTTGCTGTGCAGCAGCTGAGTGCAGGCAAAGACAATGATTATGTGTCAATATGCAAAAAGGCGATTTACACGCAAGTTAAAGCAACTAAATTGTATAATAAAAAACATTTTATTATTGAGGCAGCAGCAGCAGCAGCGGCAGCAGCAGCCGGCGGCCAAACAAATTGAGTGCCATAAAGGCAATAAATGGCTTGGCAATAAGCAGCAACTGCAGTCGCAGCAGCAGCAGCAGCAGCCGGTCCCACAGTTGATCGGAGACTCTTGCAGCCCAGGCCGGTTCTATAGGCAAACGCACCTAGGTTGCATAAAGCTGCGACGCACAATACAAAAGAGGGCGGCAAATGGCAGAAGGGGGCGCGGCTTTTGGCTGCCGCTGCGGTCAGTGAGTCACAATGTGTTTGACTGTGGGTCGCGCCGCACGGAACACGGAGCACGGAGCAAAACAATTGTCAAGTTTGTAAGTTTTATGGGTCAACGTGGCGTATAATTAATACACTTGGCCAACTTCCATTTGCCATTAGGCAGCCAAAAAAAAAAAAGAACTAAGAAACTGCAACAGCTTGCATTTAGTTGTTGATGATGATTGCAGCTGCCTTTGTTTTTGCCCAGGCCAACTGATAATTGTCATAACCTTGCCATCATTTCCTGACATTGATCGATTTGCCAGCATCAATCAGATTTTGTGAGCACCACTGAAAATTAATGCATATAATTGAAACTCTTTTTCGTGGACTTTTGATAAAGTCATGCTGAGTGTGCAGTAACATGAAATTGTGGAGGTAGAGCTTCAATGGGTATGATTAAGTCTTGAAAAGACTTGTAGCTCTTAGCTAGAATATTTGGTGGGGAATGAGGAAGCTTAATGCTAAGCTAAAGTGGAGTATGAGCAAGCCTGGACTAAGCTTCCTCGAAAAAGAACTTAATATTGATTGAATTTTTTAATAATTCCAGGAAACTATAGAATTATATTAATTATATATTATGTCTAAGTAGTCAAATAGTTGTAATGAGTAGCTAAGTGTAGATATGTACTATGTCAATTCCTGATGAACTGCTAGATATTATTCAGGCAAGCTGTATAGAGATATCAATGAGTATTTGCTATACATGAGGCAGAGATGCTGAGCAGGAGTTTCATTTTCAATCCATTGAACCTTAAGACTTTAGTATCTCTGTAAGTACCTTCTACTTCCCTCCACTTCTCAAAAGCTTCATTAATATTTAAGCTAAGCTAATTAGGCATAGTACTAAACTACTTAACTCTGCCCTCAATCTCTAAGCTAATTCTGAAATTATAATTGCTGCTAGTCTTACATAGATTAAATACTTTATAAATAAGCTCAAAATAATATAAAGTTGACCAACTTTAGCTTAACATTACCAACTGCACAAGTCGCACAATAATTCAGTGTGTCAACTAAAAATTTGCACATTGGACACACTACAACACACACACACACTACACACACACTATACACACACACTCGCACACACACCTTATCCACTGACTACATCTGTCACCCACTCGCTAGGTACAAATTCCCATGGCGTTGGCTTTTAAAGAGTCGATTCTTATTTTTTAGCTTTTCGCATATGACACTTCTGCAGTTGACTTTGTTGTTGTTGTTAGTTGTTGTTGTTGTTGTTGTTGGTTGTTGTTGTTGTTGTTATAGCTGTTGGCTTCCGCTTGTTGCTGCCACACATTGGCCTGGCTCTGACCAAATTTGGCCATGGCTGGTGGATTCGAGCTGTGAGCTGTTGCTGATGGCGCCCGCGCATGCGTTCAACTCTTCTTGTTGTTGTTGTTGCTGTTGTTGTTGTTGTTGATGCATCATCATCATCATCATTTATATTGTTTAATTGTAAATTTGGAATATTGTGCGCTGCTTGTCTGCTCTGTCCCTCTGTCTGTCTGGCAGTTAAACATATTGTGCATGTTGCTTATGAGATTACAACAATCGAATAAATAATAAATATAAAAAAACAAACTCCGCTACACTCCCCCTCCCCCTCTCCACCACTCCCCTCCTCTGCCCGCTTCCATCATCGTGTTCTTTTTGTCATTTTTGTGTTTAGTGGGCAAAATCTTAAATGAATCTCTGGCTGTTCGAGTAGAAAATACAGTTTGCGTGTGGGCCTCAAATCGTTTTTATTATTGTGCATGTCGTGTAATTTAATTTATGAATTTAAATGAACAAACGAGGCTGCCTTTTGGCATGGCATGGCAGGGGGGAGGGGCAACAGAGGTCTCCAAACTATTCCGTTGTAGTTGCCACAGTTAGTAGTTAGTTTTGTTCGGCTGCATAATTTTCTAATGCAGACAAATGGGATTTGGATTTATGACTGCTGTGGCACGTAGGTGTTGCAGCAGTTGCAGTTTGCAGTTGCAGCAGTTTTGTTTGATTGAAGATGTCGCAAGCTGACCTCGACGACCAAAACGAACATGAGAAACTGCGCCACAAACTGTGCCACAATTGCGCAAATATCGTTCCTCAAATGTTGAGCTGGCCAAACAACAGTTTGGCCAAGGTAAACAGAAAGGGTGACTAAATGTGCTTGAAGTATTCAATGGGAAGAGAAGCATTTGAATGAATGAATTGTATGAATTGTTGAGGCAAATGTGATGATTCAAGCAGGAAGTGAAGAGGAAGTGAAGCAGGCAGAGAAGAGAATTGTAGTGAGGAAACTATTTGATTGAAAATTGTTTTAAAAGAAACTTGAATTTGTTTCGTTGCTGAGTTGATGAAGCAAATTTAAAATATTCAGTTCCATTTTTGAATATGTATTTAAGTTCCATAGTTAAACTTCGCATATCTGATCTATATGATAGTCTCAACTTAAACAAGAGCAAGTCTGACTTCATTTCAAGCAACACTTAACTCCCCATATGACCTATACAATATACCTTCTATGGAATGGAATCCCCTCAACTTCAAAAGAAAGTTTGACTTCATTTTAATGCACATTAGCATAACTGATCTATAGATAGTCTCTATCTTAACATTTCTGAGCAAGTCTGACTTCATTTCAAGCAACACTTAACTCCTTATAAGACCTATACAATATACTCTCTATAGAATAGAATCCCTTCAACTTCAAAAGAAAGTCTGACTTCATTTCAAGCAACAGTTAACTCCTACAGTCCTCTCTCTAAGCTCACCTACAATTCCTTCAACTTCAAAAGGAACTCTGACCTCATTTCAATGCACATTTAACAGCATAACTGATCTCTATGATAGTCTCTACTGAAACATTTCAGAGCAAGTCTGACTTCATTTCAAGCAACACTTAACTCCCCATATGACCTATACAATATACTCTCTACAGAATAGAATCTCTTCAAGTCTGACTTCATTTCAAGCAACATTTAACTCCTATAGTTCTCTCTCTAAGCTCACCTACAATCCCTTCAACTTCAAAGGGAACTCTGACCTCATTTCGAGTGACATTTAGCTGCTCACATATGACATATGCGGAATGTCCAAGTTGCAAAAAACAAAGAAAAAAAACAAAAAGGTTCTCAAGCTATCAAAGTAAATCTCTCGCTTTGCCATTTGCCGCCAGTTGGCAGTTGGCGCAGTTGTTGTTGTTGTTGGCATTGCTGGCGTTGCTCCCGTTAAAACGTTTCTAATCTTAACTCATTATAATTAAATAAGTCACGAGTTTTGAATTTTAATTCGCTTTTCTGACATTGCCCCGAAACAGACCACAAAAAGCTGACTGACAAAATCGGCTACCGTCAATGGCAGTTGCTGTTGTTATTTTCGGATTGTTCGGCTTTAGATGCCTGCCCGTCCGCCTGCATCGCCCTCTCTCTCGTTTGGTTTCGGGTCAATTTTATCAAAATCGCAACAAGCCAAGGTCTGTGGCCACGAAACTTAATTATATTGCAGACCCACAGCAACAACAACAACAGCAACAACAATACCTGGGCAGGTAAATAGAATCTTGTGAGGGCCATTAAAATTTGCACTTTAATGCTGCAGCAACAAAAGGTAAAAGACAAAAGGAGTGAAGTACAAATTACTTAAAAACAAAATGAGCCAAATTAGCAGACTCACTTGGCTGCTACTGATTTGGATTTCGATTTCGATTTCTAACCAACAACAACAACAACAACAGCAACAACGGCAGCAACAAGTCAAGGTCTTTGCGAAGGTGTTGAAATGTTTGAAGCTGTAGCTGAATTCAAAGTTGTATTTGATTTACGACTGATGCTTGGAAATTGCTTTGAAATTGGACAACAGACAACAACAACAAGAACAACAACAACTAAGAAATAAGGAACGAGGCAAAGCTTAAGAATTGGCCCAGGCCAAACAACTCTTAAGTGTTCGGCATTGTTATGTTTGGAGTTTGGAGTTTGGAGTTTGTCGATTTTGTGCGGCATTATGCAACTCACGACAATGACAATTCACGGCAGGACCTTTGGCGACCTACAAGCGTGTCGGCAACCCTCAGCTCCAAGTGGTTGCTAGTTGGTGGTGCTGCTGCTGGTGGCTCACACTCATTTGAAGATGCCAAGCGTCAGTTTGGCGTCGCTTGTTTGGGTTTGTCAGCTGAGCTCAGTTGTTCGTATGACAAATCGACAAATCGATTTACATAGCCTCCGCTTGTTGGTGTTAGCAGTTGGCTGTTGACTGTTGGCGGCTTACGGTTCGGCTTCATTAGGTTTGGCTTTGGATTTTGGGCCAATTAGGTTTGCTTGGCTCGACTGGAGGTTATGCGGCTTTGACTTCATATTAAAATGTCATTGCTGGCGCCGTGGGGCACTGTTTAAACGGGGCAGGCTATGGCATGTCTGACAACCAATTCGTTCAATTGTTCTTTTCGCCTTCTTTTTTGTTTTGTCGTTATTTAAAAACAAATACAGAAACAGAAACAGAAACACACACACACACACAGACAGACACAGTTGAGTTAGTTGAGCGGCATTCGAAAGTGAGAAGTTGAAAACAAAAACAAAAAAAAGAAAAGAAAAACAAATTATTTTTATTTACTCGAACTTTTTGTGCTTTATTTGATTTGAAACGAAATCGAAATAATGGCCAAGAGCGGCTACTGCTCCAACGAGCAGCTGATCAAGTTGGCCCAGAAGCGCTACAAGAACCAGTTGGACGTCGTCTTCACCCCATTCATGATGTACATGGAGGAGTATCTGGAGTATCTGCAGGAGCATGCGATGAAACACGACTACACCATGGACGAGATCATACAGATGGCCCGGCACAACTGGAAGAAGTTCAAGAAGTTCGAAAAAGTGCGCTACAAAGAGCTAGCCGAAATGGCCAACAGTCAGTAGACGATGGGGACAGGCACCTGATTATTTAACGTGTATTTTTGCAGACTTGAGTGAGAACGAAAGAAGAAACAACAACAACAAAAAAAACAAAAACTTTACAGAAGAAAATTCAAAATTTGGCATAAAACGATGTGCAGTTGGCCCAAATTATGGAATCGCTGATGTTGCTCAATATTTAACCACAGCCGAGTGAATCGGCTTTTGTCTTTTTGGTATACTGACTATGTCGAGAAATGATTAATATATATATATAAATAAGTGTTTTATATAACAAACTGCACTTTCTATATGCAGGGGCAGCAGTCGGTGCTCCACTTCAGTCATTTGCCTGCCATTGATTGACAATTTCTAGATAAACCTTTTATGCTTCTCTCGCCTAGCGTAAGCACAGCAGCTGCTGGCTGCAGTTCGGAGCTCGAGTTCTTGGACACCGCTGACCGTGTGTCTATGTCGTGTGTCCAATCTGTCCGAAATGTCTTGTGCCCTATTAAGAACATGGCATTTCAAATGATTTATATAATTTGCGCGCTTTGTTTACAATATATATATATATATATATTTCTGTCTGGTTTGTAGGTGTCTGGGAACTCGAGTACATTGTCCAGTTCCACTTGAAGCTTGTCAGCGGCAGTTTGACATTTTGGCTGTCAGTTTTTTCCATTTTTTTTTTTGTATTTGGTGTGTCTGACACTTAACACACACAACATAAATAATAAATTATAAAAAAAAAAACAATTGCAAACAAATTCATTTGCGTTAGGCCCGTTGCAAGACAATTGCAAAAAGGAATTAAGTGCAATTAGCGCATTAACAAATCGACTTTAATTGATGGAATTTTTGCACAATGCAAACAATTTGGATTTTTATTAATTATGTAACAACTGAAATGCCTTAATCAAATGTTAATTGCTTAATCAATATGCCATAAATATATATAATAACCGACAACAACAACAACAACAAAATCATAATCGAAATCAAAAATCAGCAAAAGGCTCTGTGTCCCGGACACACTCTCCACACACATATTTTATTATTATTACGGCTGCAACACTTTTGTATGCGAGAGCGGCCAACAACAACAACAACAACAACAACAACAACAGCAACAATGTAACTAAATTGTATAAAAATAAATTCTTAAAACTTGTTTGCTGCATGCGATTACGTCGCAGATCGACGTCGACGTCGACGATCAACGATCAACGATCAACGATCGCCCCGTCATCGTCATCGAGTATCGCATGAATTTCAACAACAACAAAAATTGTCGACATCGCCGCGCACAGCTGTGACGAATCTTTAGCTGGAGCAGCAAAGGCAGCGTGCGGCTTGGGGGCGTGACAGGCGGCCAGGAATGATCTACAGCTAGTCGCAAGTCCCACTGCTGCTCGCTGGCAAACGCTTTTCACTTTTTATAGCCAGCTCGCTAATTTGACAGGCGGGCGCGCAATCGCGATCACCAGTCTCTGGGTCTACGACTGCAACTGCGACTTGGACTGACAAAGTGCCATGTGTGGATAGATAGACTCAGTTATGCATGAATATATATATATATAGAGAGCTGTGCAGTGAAAGGGGATGCACTAAGGCACACTGGGCTACAAGCGATGACAAAGGCAGCAATAGGACAGAACTGAAAGAGTTTGAGATATATTAGAAGAGTTTGGTAAATATAAAGAAAGGCAGGTAAACTGTGAAGCTCTAGAAATGAAGTTGGATAAGACTAGAGAAGGATAAGACTAGTATAGAAATAGAACTGCAGATATAAGGTCAAGATCAATTGAATGAGCAGATCAATGATCAGTCAGCTTGTAGAAGATGGAGCAGTCAGATGAACTGAAGCTTTAGGGCTAGGGTCCAAAGAAGTAGATTCGAGAGCTACGGTTAACAGAGCTGCAGATATGATTTAAAGCTCAATTGAATCAGCAGCTCTGTGATCAGGCAGTAAAGCTGAGCTGAAGCTTGAGCTAATGAGTTAAGCCAGGCGAAAATCTAAGAAGAAATGTTGAGAAGCTGCTGAAAACAGAGATCTAAGCATAGGAATTGCCCATGGAAGTTGTCTCTTAAGTGCCTCAAGAAGAGAGAAGTCAAGGGAGACAATCATATAAAACTACTGCTTAAAGATCTACAATACTTCTTCACATGGACATGTGTGATGATAGATACTTCGTACAGCCAGTATAAAGAGACTGCTTCTTTCTAAGAAGAAATGTTGAGAAGCTGTTGAAAACAGAGATCAAAGCATAGGAATTGCCCATGGAAGTTGGTGCTTAAGTAACTCAAGAAGAGAGAAGTCAAGGAGACAGGCCTTTAAAACTTCTGCTTAAAGATCTACAATACTTTTAAGCACACATGGACAGATATTATGATAGATACTTCGTACAGCCAGCATAAAGAGACTTGATTGCCAATACCTTAACGATTTCATTTACTTTACAAAAAGACTCACCTCAAGTAAAAGTGATAGTAACAACTGCGCCAATCATCAACAATTCTTTTGTCTTATCTCCAATTACTCGCTTTTGAAATTAGTTTCATTTGTGCGCATTAAACATAGATCAATCATCGATTGAAGCACAACTGTCCGAACTAATGCAGTTTTATCTGGAAAGCGTGCAACTTGAATAACAATTAATCAAATATGGACTACGATGAAAAGTTGAATATTCTCTTTAAGTAATCATAATTGAGAAAAATGGCTGGGCGCATAAATCTCTTAATATAGTATACTAGAGACTGCATACAATGCTTGTCTGCTCATATGATCTAATATTGATCTGGGAATTAGCTGTACTTGGATTGTCTGGCGCCTCGACTGCTTAGCCACAGTGTTCCCCGCATATGGACGACAGTTGCAGCTCGCACTCAGATCGGATCTGTGGAGCTGGCAGTTGGAGCGCAGCTTAGCTCAGTTGAGCTCAGGTCTATATTGGTCTACAGAGATAGACAGCTATCGATCAGCTGCACAGTTGGCAGCTCAGCGAGCTTAATGGAAGCCCGCCACTTAGCCGGCAGTTGAGTTTATGGACTTTAATTTATGCACTGAGCTCGAGGCACAAGACTTGGCCCCGGACGCGGTTGCCTTACCTTAGCCCCCGCCCCCACCCCCTCTCAACTCTTGTTGTTGTCTCCAGCTCTGTCCCTGAATGCGGCTTAAGCTCTTGCGTCTGAGATGCGTGCCAGCGATAAAAGTAATTTGCTTGATTTAATTTTAGTCAGCAGCTCACAAGACAACTAAACAGCCCCCGCAGCGTGCCAGCCCCCCTCCCCCCACACACGCCTACCTGCCCCACATACCCCCTATTTGGTAGGTAGCATCCTGTTTGTCAGCTCTTAGCTAGCCCGAGTTTTAGTTTTAGTTTTTTGGTTTTTAGTCGATTTTTTTAATTAGGCAACCGCAACAAATTTTTAGCAAAGTTTCATGTTGCAAAATGTTGCCGGCGCATGTAAGTGGCAAATGGCCTGCCCCAATAAAAAAAGGCTGCAAACAGCCACAGCTACAGTCACACAGCAACAACAACAACAAAAAGAGGCAGCCAAAAGTAAAGCCAACTTCTAAAGTGGCTAATTGTGTTATGGCATAATTTACACGTTGTGTTTTCGGTTGCCACGAACAAGGCGCTGGACATGTGCCACTAGCGGCAGCCACTTGAACAATTTTGTTGCACCTCAGCGAAGAGCTTTTCTCCTCCCCCCACCACCCTTCCACCTTCCCTCTGTAGCCAATTGCATTTTATGCGGAATTTATGTACGCGTACTACCAAAAATACACATAATATTCCATTAAGAGCCGATACGTTTACTCCAAACAACAACTAATGGATTTCAGCAAAACTGATTGCTATATTAGCCAGAGGGAGAGAGAGAGAGAGAGAGAGAGAGAGAAAAGAGCTGTGGGTCGGAAATAGCATTGGATAATGATTGTAAAAACAGAGATAAAAACTTTAAATATTATTATGATTGTTATTGCTTTTCTATGAGTATTCAATAAACTTTATTGATAGAGAGAGGGAGAGCGAAAGGGAAAGAGAAAGAGAAAAGGCGAGATAGAGAAAGGCAGAGTGAGGGAAACAGGCAGAGAGAGCTCGAGATAGAAAAGAAGAATGGCTAGTGAGAGCTGAGGGAGACAGATTTTTTAGAGAATAGAGAGAGAGAGAGAGAGAGAGAGTGGAAGAGGGTCGCAGAGGTGTAAAATAAGGCATAGTGAGAGAAAAAGTGAGAAAAATTGAAAATGGAAAGTCGAGAGATACATGAAAGGAAAATAGACGCATGGAGATTCGTAAAGACAGAGCAATACATAGAAACAGAGAGAAAGAGAGATAGAGGGAAAGAGAGAGAGAGAGATAGAGAGAGACAGAGAGAGAGAGAGAGAGAGAGAGAGAGAGAGAGAGAGAGAGAGAGAGAGAGAGAGAGAGAGACACAGAGCAACACATAGAAACAGAGAGAAAGAGACAGAGAGAAAGGGTTGCAAAGATTCAAAATAAGGCATGGTGAGAGAGATAGTGATGTGAAGTAAAGTGAGAAATTGGAAGAGGAAAGTCGAGAGACGCAGAAAAGTATAGAATCAGAGTAAGATAGATGCACGAAGATTCGTAGAGATAGAGCAATGCATAGAAGCAAAGTGAGAGAGAGAAAGAGAGAGAGAGAGAGAGAGAGAGAGAGAGAGAGAGAGAGAGAGGCGAAGGAAAGAGTATCCCTGTCTATCGACAGAGAGAAAGAGAGAAAGTACCATGTAAAAACTCTGAAACAGAGGATAAAAGTAGAAGAGGGAAGTGGGTATAAGTATAAGAAGGAGAAACATGGAGAGAAAGTAGGACAGGAAGAGGAATATATATTTTGAATACGAAGTAAATGAACTGATCTGAGATTTGTATATGCTATAAGCAAAGCATAATACACTTTCAGCAATAGATATATAAACATATATAAAAGCGGAAGGAATGTAGATAACATACATACAATAGATACCTATACCTAATACACCCAACCACACTCTGTGTAACCCCCACTTCTCCACATCCCCCTTCGTCAACAACTTTTTGCATAGTTCTCTGCGTTTAACTTTCTTCGCCCTCCGCCTCACACTCTCCACTTTCTTGCCTATTCATGAAATTAGCATTTCTACAGGTTTTTGGTTTTGGAGCTACCTTTGTGCCTGTCAGCATTTGATTATTTATCAGTGTCAACCAGAGTTGAGTGTGACCCCCTCTACTCAGGCATCCGCCCCCTCCCCACCCCTCGCCATAAACTTAACAACATATTGACTGATGTCTTCATAAAGTGGCTTCACGCACCTTTGTGATTCAGTTGCTGATTAGCCGAGTCGCTGGTAGCGTGGGAACCAAAAAGCGCTATCAACGAGCTCGCCACGACACACAGCTGGGCCATTTGATTAAATGCCTCGTTTTATTTCATATTTAATATGTGAAATTATTGACAGTCGATTAGGCAATGCAAACGGCAAACACTGAGACACAATCTGAGCTATAAGACGAGCGGCACTCGTGCCCCCACCGCCAACCTCGACTCCGACTTCGACTACGACTTCGACTTCGACTTCGACTTCGACTCGTTATTCAGATTGGGGCTGCCCGCATTTCAGCTGCTATCGCTATCTGCCCATATGCCGTATGCCGTATGCCGTATGCCGTATACCTACCAAGCGGTCAATATCAAAATTCAAATATCAATATTTACGCAGCAATTATGCAAATTAAGTTCAAGTCTAAACGGACCGAACTGGCCGATCCGCTCAGCGTCTGTTCGCTTGGCTATGTCGAAATGGAGCTGGCATCTCTCAGGTGGGCGGAGGGGTAGGGGACGTGGGCGGCAGGCAACTGTTATCGCTTGTTAAGTTTCAATTTAATTGTTCTAATTACATGGCTCACAGTATATTTTTGTCTCCCTCTCCCTCTCTCTCCTCTTTGGCTATTTTGTTTAATTGCTCGTGGGAAAAAAACAACGCGCATACGCAGCCAAGTGGCCTGGGCGCATGGCCATATTTGTAGTTGGCTTTGCTGGCTTTTTTTTTTGGCTAGGTTGCGGTGCCACACGCACAGCTTGACACCTGCCCGTGTTTGTCGTAGTTGTTGTTGTTGTTGCAACAGGCGCCAGGCGGCTTTGTCTATGCTAGTTGCTGGCGCTGGGACTGCCCGCTGCGGTTCTTAAATGTCAGCAAAGCGGCTCAGGCAGCTCCTAGAGCACAAGATTTGTCATTTCAGTTAAGCTATTGATTCATTGTGTCTCCACAAAATGCAAAACCTTTAAGGCTAGAGCAACAAGCGGCTTTCAATAAAAACGATTTCCCTCTTTGCATATTTGTCAAAGTTTTAAGTTCTCTGAAAGTTTTTTTTAATACCCTCACCTCATTATATTAACCAATTTTTGCTTTGCCAAAGGTGAGCAGCCCCAAAAAAAAAAAAAAAAAAACAAGCATAAGTGACAAATTTATGGCGCGTGTGTTGCAAGCCACATAATTTGTCTGACTCTGACCCCCAGCAAGCTGACCGCCCCCTCCCACCAATGCCCCCCATTCGTCGTATATAGCCGAAAATCATGAAATTTATGCACAACGCCCGCGCGCCAAATTAATGGATGCTTATTAATTTATAGCTATTTAAATGATCGCGAGGATACAGGACGGGGGCAGAGAAGGAGCAGGCTGCGCAAACAACATTCCAAGGCTGATCCTGTCGTTAGAGATGGGCAGAGGCTAAGAGTGCTTAAGACTTGATTGAAAGTGATTATATAACTATTTTATGAGTGTGATAATAGTGTGTGTCAAAAGTATGTGTATGTGCTGCAATAAGCAAACATTGTAAAGCTTAAGTGCAGCTAGGAAGAGGTTGAAAGGGGAGTGAAAAGAAGAGAAAATTTATTAGAATGTAATTGATCTTTATGTTGATCTTAGAGAGTATGTAGTCATATTTGTCAGCAAAAAGTGCGCTGCTATTATTTTGAACACAACTGTATAATAGTATTGGCAAAGAGTTATAGAAAGAAGAACCTGTAGGAAGACAGATATAGAAAATTCATATACTTCAAACTCACTAACTCACGCGTGAGCAAACACGAGCAGACACGCTCATCTCTTGGCTTAAGCTGCGTCCAAGCTTCCCTTAATGAAGTCTGATGTGTCGCCTGCGTGTTGCGTGTGTTGTGGCCCGGGGCCCAAGTGTATTTAATTTACACCTGAGTCGCATCAGCGCGAAACCGAAAACCGAACTTGAACCTGAACTCTGCTTGACATCGACGTCAGTTGATTTTGTTGTTATTTTTTGTTGGGGCTTTTGCAGTTTCGGTTTTGTTTTTGGCATTGGCATTGGCTTTGACTGCTCGGATTGGGCTGGGGCTGGGGCTGGGGCTGCCTGCATATAAATTAGCATCATGGGGTGAGGTCTGCTACGCCGAAAAAATTGAAACATTTTTCGCGTTTTGTCTTCTTTTTGCACATTTGAAAAATGAAAGTGTTTCGTTTGGTTTCTTTTTCTTTTTCTTTTTATTTTTCATTTTCGCCTCGAGCCGCGAGCCCCGTGCAGCTTGTGGCATTGGCTGGCTGGCCCATAAATTAGCCGCAGCTCTTAACTGGACGCCACGCGGCTACAGCCAAAGCAACAGAAACACAAACAGCTTCAATTTCAGCTCATCGCATCGCGCGCTGTGTGGTCATCGAGGCTGGGTTAAAGTCGAAATTGATCGAGAGAGGGGGAGGGGGGGAGAGCGGTATCGAGGGGCTGCCTTTCTATGACTAAGCCCGCACAGCTGGCCAGTTGGAGAGCGATTGCATCGCTCTTTCTCCATTTGAAAATTACTATTATAGTTTTATGTGCTATTATTTGGGCATAAAGAAAACGCCAGCCCCCGCAGCGCTGGCCAAGACATACACACACACATGAGGCCGCTCGCTCTGCAGTTTTTTGCATAATCGATGCGGCCAACAGTTCAAAAAACCTGGCAAATCTTTAGCCAGTTGCCAGTTGCCAGTGGACGGCAGCGGCGACGGCGGCATCTTGATTGGAGCTTAGCTCAGTCGCCGTCGCAGTCGGCTATAGGGTGGCAAAGAATCTTTTTGGGGGCCGAGTTGGCGCCAAGTCGAAGCCCCGAATTGTGGCTACAGCGCTGTTATCTGGCATCTGCTTTGCTGCTGGCCAGCGAGAAACATTTGAACATGCGGCATGCGGCATGCGGCATGCCACACGAACAAGCGCCGGTCAGCTCAAAGCCGGAGTCAGCGAATCGAACTAATCTCTTGATAAGCCAACATTTGGCTGGCCTTCAAAAGAGCAAAACTTGGTCATGGCTGCCGCAAAGTTCTCACAATTAAAATGCTCACCCCTCGCAGCATTCCAGACTGGCTGGAGGCATCGCGCTTGGAATGTGGCGTCAACTGTCAGGGCCATGCCCATGCCTCAGTTGTTGTGTGGGCGTCGCGTTGCGTAGCTCAGCAGCAGTTGACTGTGTCGCTAATGTCGCCGCGCGTAAATGTCACGGCAAATGCCAGCGGTCGGACAGACGGACGGTCGAACGAGTGAACCAGGCGCACTCAATCAAAACCAGTAGCCAAGGCAGCCAATGCGAAGCCAATGCAGGGCAGCCAACTGGAAATGTAACAAGTTAAAGCCAAAGGCCAGCTCAATGTGGCCCGATGAAGGCAAAGCCAAAGGCAGTGGCTAAGCTGCAGCGGCAATAGCAGTAGAAGTCGTTGAGATTGAGTGTGTGAAGGTAGGAAGAAGCTGAGTAAAGGATGCGTAGATGAGGTTGGAACTATATGAAGGAGGTGTAGGATGAAAGTTAAAGAAATCAAAATAAAGTCAAATTAACTGTAGGAAGTCTTATATATTATGGTATCGAAAGAAGTTGTCCTTGGCTGTTCAGATATCTTCAAGCTGCTTGACAAACGTTTCTTGCATTACTTATTAGAAAACTTGGGCCTTTTACCTTTACGTTTAACATCTACATCATATATACATATCATATACATATTTATATGCAATGATGCCCAAAGAAAAATAAGTTTATCTTGTGAATTCCTAGCGACGGATCACGTTTTGGTCTTAACTTATTTAGAGAACATTATCTGTGCACAGTGACAGAACGGATATGAAGGAATCACATACACATACATACATACATAAATAAATATATATAGATATATATAGCTATCTATATAGCAACATAGCCACGCCCCATCAAAGAGCAAACGCCCACGCAATGATGGCAATGGCAATGAAGCTGGCAGCAGGCAACGGGCAGCGGAGCAGTGGAGCAAAAGCAGCGCAAATTATTTCTCACCATTTATCTGTAAAAATTCGCATATTAAATAAGCGTGCAACCCAAAATTATCACGGACCTGGCATCAAGGCAGGCCACAGCCATAGTCAGAGTCCGGAGTTGGAGTTGGAGTCGCAGTCGAAGTCGGAGTCGGAGTTGGAGCGCCGAGCTGGGCAAGCAACAGGCTCGATCGTAATCTGTAAGTGTTTGCAGCGGCACACGTAGCCGACGCCGATGCGGATGCTGAGGCATGCCATTGACTCGAATGGAGCCATCTAGAGAGAGAGAGAGAGAGAGAGAGAGAGAGAGAGAGAGAGAGATGAAGCGGATTCAGCGCATTTATTTGTTTTGCGCGTACGCAAAGGATATGCCGAGCAACGCCCACTCACAGGCGGTGGAGATGCTGTGCAGATGCCGATGCGCACAGATGATGATGATGAGGATGATGATGTCGACAACGATTGCGATTGCGCGTTTGGATTACAATAATTTAACATCATCATAATAAAACAATCAACGTAAGCATTTAACTCGCCAAAAGAGAACCCAAGTGTACTCTGTGTGTGTGTCTGTGTGTGTGTGTGTGTGTGTGTGTGTGCTTAAGTCGATACAAATCGCATATGCCAAAAGGATAAAAGCTGCACAATAAATTGAGAGGTCATTCCTGCCACGAACAAGCGCTGCGACTCTGCCTGGCGCTTCGCCAAAGTTTGAGAATTGCGACCGCAACGACGACGGCGACGGCGACGGCGACTTGTGCCAAAGTAATTGATGTGCTCGCCTGACCTGTGGGAGTTTACGAATCACAGATTATCTGAGGCAGACAATGGTGTGCCTCAACCTCATGTCGTCGCGTGGTGCTGCGTGGCTTTGCGGCTCGCTGGCTCCACTGGGTCACGCCTACCACAGCTAGAAGACATCGTTGCCGATGTCGATGTCGATGTCGCTGTCGCTGTCGATGTCGCTGTCGATGGCGCTGCTGATGCCAGCTTTTTGTTTAGAGTCTGCAGCTCGATAACATTTTCATTGATGTGCAGCTGATATGCAAAGTTACAAAAAACAGGTGGCGGCTGCTTTTGCTCTCTCTCTATCTCCCTCTCTCTCTCTCTCTCCCTCTCTCTATCTCTCTCTCTTGTGCCGGCGACAAAAGCTGCCCGCTAACTAAATCGCAATATGCAAATCGCAGCTGGTTGTGTAATCTGCTCGCTGCCGGCTCCCATGCTCCAGCGTTTGACCTCGCCTGGTCCGATATTGTGTGAAAGGCTTCGATTCGATTTGAGCAACCAAAACTAAAACCCCAAATGCTGCCTGGCTAATTTATCTGACTCATGTGAGTTGCCTTTTTATGTTGTTTTGCTATATCATTGTTGCTGTTTATGCTTCGCGGCTGCAGGATGCGTAGGCTGTTAAATAAGTGCGGCAAATTATATGGAGACAAGTGCCTTGGACTGGGCCGGAAACCGAAAGGAACAATAGCGTGGGCAGGTATTGAGATAATTGAAGGTGTTCTCTGGTCGCAGAGTGAATAACTCAGTGTTAAAAGAGCTAGAAATTAAATGAATTTGGATGAAATATGGGGAATTTGGGAATATTTGGAACTGATTTAAGAGATATATATGAATATAGTTTATATCAATGCTAAGCTCTATATGTCTTTTTGAAAGATAAGCTAAAGATAAGTTAGTTCTCTTGAAGATCTGTATATGACAGCAACATAAATTCACTTTCTATTCCCTCTCTAAAGCTTCATAGAATCTCCAAGGATTCCTCTACTAACAACACAAAAGCTTCGCTTCTCTCTCAACTCTACTCCCAAACGCTCACTAAACTCATTCCACTTGCAGGCATCATATTTCATTAGGTTTTCTTCTACCAACTGCTGCCCCATCTATAAGTTATAGTTATTCATCTTTCATATTCAATTATCTCTAACCCAATCTTAGTGATGGGGGGGCATGTCCTTTGGTCTATACTCACCTTACTCTTTTGCATTTTGTTTAATGTTGAAATTAACCTGAGGTCTAAGGCAATTTTGAATGCGATTGTGCCGCGTGATACGCCATGTACCTGCATATATATATATATATATGTACATATGGCAAGGCATATATCCCCTTGACAGTGCGCGCACAGATAAAACCAAACATAAAAGCGACTGAGGCTACAAACCTGTCAAGATGGCGAGATGTGCCATTTATGAATCGCTGCTGCCAGAGCTGCTGCTGTTGTTGTTGTTGTTGCTGCCACCCACAAATATTTGACTTCTCACCTACAATAAATAAAACAATAAACCAGAGTTGTACAACTGGCCAGACAAATGCGAAATACGAATGCAAAATACGTTGCATATTCAATAAATTTCTTGTTTGTTTTAACTATATTTGAGATCTTTATCGTGTATCGATACACACGGCTATTGTTACTCTTGTTGTTGTTGTTGTTGTTGTTGTTCTTGTATTTGCATGCCAGTGGGTGAAACCTCGAGAAACAGCAAAAAGTGCAGCAACAAACGCCTGTCACGCTTGGCTAAAAATGGTAAAAATGACAAATGTTTCACAGCGAACAACAAAAAAATACTTGCAACAACAACAACAACAAAAACAAAAGCAAAAAGTTCAATTTCTTAGCGCAGAACATGACAAGCATGAAACTGTATTATGGCCAAAAAAAAAACAGTCAACAACAACAACAACAGTATGTAAAATAATAACAAAGAGACACACATACACACACCAACACACACACACATATGGCCGACAACATTTTGGCTGCAGTTGGCAGGCTAAGCAAACAAAAGACTTAGGCAACAAACTTGCAGCGGGCAGCATCATTATTATCAGCAATTTGTGCCTTTTATTGCCCGAAATTGTTCAACGTCCAGCAATAATGCTCAAAACTCGTAATAATAATGCCCGAAAAAAATTTGTTTACCTCTTTTTTTGCTGACTTTTTTTTGCATTTTTTTGTAGGTAAACTGCATTATTGGAAAGCGGCGGAAAAACTTTTGAAAAGTGCTTACATGCAAAACAAAGATGAAAGATGAAACTGAGATGCTCTATAAGGGAGTTGAGGAGATGAAAGATGTTGGAAGTGAAGTTATATATATAACTGTATAAGACTTTTTAGACAAGTTTAGTTGAGCTTAGAATGTTTAAGCTTAGGAATATTTACTAATGAGTGGAGGAAAGGGAAAGAGTTTAGTCTATAAGTGCTGCATGAACACATCTGTATCATATATAAGCATAAATGGAAGACTGATAAAGATTAATGTAAATGTAAAGTGATGCACCTAAGTATATACATATGTATACATATATCATCTCCGATCTATACTACACCACTTTTTGCAGACTCTGTCATATGCCTGTTCTCTGGCTGTCTGACTGTAAGGGTATTCATACAGCGAAGAGGATGCCTGATAATTTAGCATACTTACGGCTTTTCGATTGCCTGCAATTTGTTTTGGGCACCACCTACAATTGCTCTCTGCTCTGCACAGCATTGCATCTACCCTAAGCCAAGGCAACGCCCCCTCCTGCACCGTCTCTTCATACCACTGCTGCCCGTAGCTTCCAGCGGCCATCTTCATGTGTGTGTGTGTGTGTGTGTGTGTGTGTGTTGGCCATAAAAATCAAAGTGGGCTGGCAGGCGATTTGCTCTGTTGTCAGTTGATTGTTGTTGTTGTTGTAGTTGATGTCTTCATTATAATTTCTATATGCGCAGCTCATATATGAGCATCTACTTATATGTGGCCAGGGCTAAAGCTTCGATATTTGTGCAATAATAATTTCACTGCGTGGGTTGCTCAAGTTGTTGCTGTTGTTGTTGTTGCTGTGGAATGGGAAATTGGTTAAGCCCACAAATGAAGGGCTATGTGAGAGTGGCTTGGCTTGGCTGCTTGCCCGCCGCCTGTCCATCATTTGTTTTCTCTGACATTTGCAACGCCAACTAATTGAGATATTTTGCAAATGAATTGACGCCAAGTGTAAAAGTTGACAGGTTCTTAACGCTAGGTGTTAGCCAGAGAGATAGAGAGATAGGGAGAGTGGGTGCCTCTCCTTATTTATCTGCTCGCGTTATAATTAATTATTTAGCAAATTGAATAGTCTAATGACAGTCATAATTTATGATGCTGACCTCCACTTGAGTCCACTCGAATATATATTTCGCTTTAGCTCCACTCACTAACGAACAGCTCGCTGTCATTTGCACTCATAGTACAAGCAACTAATTTAATTTTCATTTATCACAACAACTAATTAATTTCCCGCTGAGCTTTTTATGCGCCCGCCCGCAACTAAATCGACACAATCAGCAGCTAGTCGATTGGTCGTGATGTTGTTGCTGCCTCGAGAGTTGGACATTTTAATTATTTAAATGCAGCCGAAGGCTAAAGTTCTACAAAGCAACAGCAGACGCAAGGCGCAGGCGCAGGCAAATCATAGCTCATAAATCCATCAAAAAATAGAAAAAAAGGCTGAATAAATATTTTGTATCTGCAAAGAGGCCAGCACCAAAGTGCCATGCAAATGTTGTACAACATTAAAGCGTACAAGAACAATCAAAACATGAATGCCTATTACTTCAATCGAATGCAGTTGCTGTCGTTGTTGCTGTTGCTGCTGCTGCTGTTGTTCTCGAGAGAACAATTGTTTTAGTAGCAATTGTTGTAGTGGCTGCTGTGGCTGCTGTGGCAGCTGCCGTTTCGCCACGACACAGCCGGACAAAATGCCGTGACCGTGAATTCCTTAGAATAATCACAATTTGCAATTGCCATAATAATTTTTATGATTTATTAAACGCATTCGACTCTCGGGCCCGCTGTCTGTAGGGCACTCGACCCCAGCCGGACGGCTTCGCGTAGCTCTCGCGGCTCTTTGTGGGCCGCAATTAAATTGTAAATAAAGCGAGTGACTTTTTGTCTGACTGCTTGGCTAGCTGGCTGGCTATTTATTAAGAATGCATTATTAGATAAACAAGTCGCCAGCCATTACAAATTTCATAAATTTCCGAGGGAAAAACAAAAGACTTAGGCAACGAACTTGGGCCGGCGACAATGCAAACATGAATTATTATTGGCTGTCGCCGCTGTGCATGGCTCTTGACAGTTTACAGTTTTTAATTAGTTGCACGCAATAAAAACGACAAGTGCGCGGTTTTTGTAGACTACAGCACAGTGGGGCAAAACTAAGATGAACAGATTTCGATGAAAAGTGAGATTGGGTGGGGGGAAAACAAACGTTGTAGAAGATGAAGAAGCCTGCATGAATATTGATGGAATTTTAGCCAAACTCAAATACTGCTGCACAGTGGGACAAAACAGAGATAGTCAGTTGAGCAAATACAGAGATGAGGGTGCGCAGATATGCTAGAGATGTAGTATGTTTGCTGCTTGCTCTTTGCAGGCATGCAAATTGATTTGGTTTCAGGCAATTTGAGCTACGATGTTGACTGTATGGCACAGTGTGACAAGAGAGAGAGAGGGAAAAGTGACAAGGCTTATAAGGATTAAGAGGGGAAGGCAGGTATGCTAATCTCCTTGTTGTTTCACTTAAAAACTGAATGACTTCAAGCAGCTTCAACCACTTTGCTTCCCTATGCATCACAGTGCGACAGATAATTTGTAGCATTTTGTGGCACTCTTCAACCACTGTGCTTCTGTGCCATAATGACTAATTACTGCACAGCTTCCAGCGATGTCAGCACGCGATGTCAGCTTTATGTTTGGCCCAAATAGCTGCCGCACTTGCACTATGTCTAGCCAAAAATCCATAGCGGCAACAATTTGTGGCACAGTCGCTCGGCGCGGCAACGTCGTCTGTGGCTAATTAAAAAAGTGTCATCAAAGCGTGGACAGCGCACGTTGCGAACATTTTGTGCGCTGGAGTTGCGTGTCAAAAAGGCAGCATAAAAACGCAGACTTTAAGGCCGCCAACAGGCAGCATCTGGCCGGCCCCACTGGGTGGCATTTTATGCCAGCGACAAGCACATTGGCGACTTTTAGGCAGCACAAAAGCAAACACATGTTGCAAGCGAGCTAGCCAGCTAGCTAGCTGCCTGGTATGCAAACTATATTCCCATGAACATGAAAACCACTTGCTACAAATTGTCTTACAAGAGCAGCCACTAAAAGCGCAACATTTTAAACGGATGCAGATAACGATCGTCGAACACAAATGGTGCAGAAATAAACACGAGTGTAGATGCAAATCAGTTGATAAGCGCGAGGGGCGCACCGAACGGATGGTAGCTGCGGCGACTGCTGCGGCTGCTGCTTAACCCTGCCCTGGCTGCTCGGCTACCCGGCTTTGTCCGGCAGCCGTCCAGTTGTCCATCAGCCGAGCATAAATTGGCACTATGCAAATTAAATTATCAACTGCAATTCGAAACGAGTTTCGATGCCAGCAAATTACTGTCAACAACAGCCAGCTTCAGCAAAATGCGCAATGAATGCGCCGCTTATTACCAAAGAGCGGCAGCCGCAGCCGCAGCCGCAGCCCGCAGGAACCGCACTGTTTGCCTTGGCATGATCTGTTGGCCAATTATGTGTAAGACAGGCAGCCATCCAGCCAGCCATTCAGCCAGCCAGCTTGCTGTTGGTCCAGCTTGGTCGCATCATTATAATCACGTGTTGATTGCCTTTTAAACTCTTCGACTCAATGAGCAGTTGCCATGGCAGACTAAGTGGTCCGCAGCGCAATTTCCATGCGAACAAGCGCCGGCTATAGAGAGAACTAAATGTGTATTATCGCTGCTCGGTGCTGGCCTTGTTAGCAAATGGTTGACAATTAGATGCTGCCCGGGCGCGCAGAATCCAGCTCGAACCTGTTAACACATGATGCTAGCCTATGTAATTGGAGGCGCCAGCAATTGGGAAGCAGAACAAGAAGATGAAGAAGAAGAAGGATGATCAGAGACAGCAGCAGCTCTCTCACGAACCCCAACTGTTGGTCACTTGGCCAGTTGGTCAGCTCTTGATGGCATTTCGACCATTCAGTTGCCAGTTACAACTAATAATCAGATAAGCTTTAACTGCATTTCATTTTGGCTCGCTGCTTGTCAACTTTTACACTTGTCAAAGCCTTCGCCCCCGCCCCCGCCCCCGTCCGTTTAAGGCATATCAAATTCATTTGAGTGTGTCTAACGAAGTCTGCAAATATTAGCGTTGAGTTTGTCAGATTTATGAGCAAATCTGCATTGCTGACCGCATCGAGTCGCAGTTCGCATTGCGTTGCGTCCACAGCCAATGGAGAGTCCAAGCCAAGTCTCAGTCTCAGTCCAAGCTGCTGAGCTGCACTGGAGGCCATGGCGTTAGCCATAAGTGGAACAGCCCGCTGTGCATGTCTGTGTGTGTGTGTGTGTGTGTGTGTGTCGCCCCCGCTATGGTTGCAAACATTTGTAAAAAGGCGTGAAAATAATTCAGCGTCAAGTGACAGAAATGCCACACACATGGGCAACAGGCAACGTGCAACGTGCAGCGAGGCTTCGTGCCAAAAGCGAGCAGTCGTTAGAGAAGGCTGCAGCTAGACTTGTGGAAAAAGCAAAAATATTAAGCTATACAAATGGCAATTCCACAAAGAAGTGTGAAAATCGAGTGGAAAATTGGCGAAAAATGGTAAAGTGTGAAAAAACGTGTTGGAAAATATTGCAGAAATTTCTAAACTAGCTAAAAGTGTTTTATGAGAGATTTGTTCTATGAAATACTGATGGATGAATGATGATGGATGATGAATGAAAATAGATGAAAGCAACTTAGAATGAATTAAAGTAAACAAAACTGAAGCCAAAGTCATCATCCTGACTCTAAAAACCCCCTCACAAGAGACTTAGTTTCCCATAATTACATATTCCCTAAGGCAAGCTATGAGAGGTATTCCAGACTGACTTGAAAAACCGCTAAAAAAAAGGCAATTAGATATAATATATAATAATATATATAATATATATATAATATTTTTACCTTTACTATAGCAGCTGAAGTATATAAATGTGACTAAATATATTGACTAACTATAAGACACTTAATTACATACTATTCCCATGCCAAATGGATGAGGAATAAACTCTGAAGAAAGTCATTTATATTCTTTTTCTATATATTTCCATATTATTATATTCTAATACTCAACTCGAACTGTAAAGCGAACATAAATCAATCAGAATTAATGCGCCAATTCATTATCACGCGCCCATCCCTAACTGCGACGCGTGCGAGTCTTGCGGTTTGAGACGATGATTCATTGGCTAGACCACAAAATTGCGGTCAGTGCGTGTGCGCAGCGAAATCGATTTGTGGAATGCAATGCGCAGCGTCAGAGAGGGAGAGCGGGAGAGGGTTCGGGGGGGAGCACTGAGAGCGAGACAACTTCAACTTGACGCTAATAGCGGTCAGTTATATAAAGCGAGTGACACCCACGCGCACAGAGAGGCTGTCGCTTTTCCCAGCTAGCCGGGCAGCAGTCGGGGCAACATGTTGGAGCAACATGTTGCCGGGCGTTTGTTGTCAACATGCCATGTTGATAGCGCTGTTTAATGATAGCCCGAGTCGACAACACGAGAAAACATAGGCAAATGTCAACTGCTTACCAAATTTGGCCAGCGAATTGTGTCATAATTTGTTGGCAGCGCCACCTAGTGTCCAAAACAGACAGAAAATAAACGAAAACCAAAACGAAAACATATCTGAAGTGATGCCTGGAACGGAATGGAATGAGCAAACTGCAGCAGCGATCAGCGGACACAATAATCAACGATCACCGATCATTGAGCAAATGGACAGTGCGCTTTTACCTTTTCGGACAGTTCGCCTTGGGGCGGAGCTGCGCCAATCGTGCAGCGGGTCGTGACAAATTTAACCTAATGATCCGAAATTATTGCACCTTAATTGCCCTGGCTAGCGACGGCGACGGCGACGACGACGGCTGCTGCAATAGCCGCAACGGCGACTAAATGGAAAATCGACTTGCAAATATTTAGAGAATTTTATTTATACTTTAAATAATTTTTACACCAAATGCCCGCAGCTCGGCATTTGCCTGACAGCCGACAGGGACAGCAGCTGAGCTGAGTGGCCGGGCCCGAGTTTGTTTTTTTTTTCTTCTGGCTTTTTCGTTAAGGAACTGGCGCTTGGCAGCTCGCTTCGTGGCTTTTAGACTCTCTGTCCGAATTTCAGTAAAAGTGATTTGTAGCTTGGCCAAAATGTTTGGCTGTTTTAGCCGTTTGGGCTGTTAGCTGTTAGCTGTTGGCTGTTGGCTGCTGCTCTGAGTTATTTTTGCGGCGGCATTTAACGGCCGTTGTCTTTCGGTAGTAACTGTTGACAGTTGAATGCTCGTCGAGAGTTGCATGTCAGATGCCGTCGAACCGTGCCAACAGTTGCAACTTCGCAACTTATAAACAGTCGAACAATTGGCGGCCTTTTTGGCCGGCGTGTAAAAATTTACACGACCAGCAACAAGCTGCAACACATTTTATGACCTTTTCCAGTTGTTGCTTTGCTTTTTTTCCTTTTTTTTTTTTGCTCTCTGCTGTGATACTGATAGCCAAAAATGAGCAGAACATTTGTTGTTGCTGGCTGGTGCCATGTTATGAAAACGCAGCCGCCAAAATCCAAAAACCAAAAACCAAAAACCAAAACTGCGGGCTGTTTTCGTATCCAATTGCAATTGTTGCATTCGTTTAAGCCATTTGCCGTTTGCCATGTTGCTGTTGTTGTTCAAAAGTTCACAATGTTGGCCTGGGTTGGGTCAGCCAACCAACCAACCAATGTTGACCAGGTGCCTGTGAAACATCGATTTAAATCTCGACTCGCATTCGGGTAACTTGAGAACGCCTTCAATAATACAAGCGGCCAAGTGTAATCAGATCAATTAAAACTAATTGTCAGTGTGTTCGGTTGAACCCCACTCAAGAGGGGGGGTGGGCATAAAATATATATTCAAATATCAATGAGCAGCAATACAGATTGAGAAATATGGCAAACATATCGCAGAGATAACAAGTCACAAGATAAGCAAGAAAAATGCACTTGACTACTAATAGCCGTAGATAAGAGAGTTTGATATATATCTGAGTGTGAGGCGGAGACATAGATAAAGAATGATAAGCTGAGCGAATGATATATAAACATAAATGGCAAATAATTTATTGTTTGACAGAATGATATACAAGTCCATTGAGCTGAATGAGAGAAGCAGAAAGATGATAAAGAGAGATAGACAAAGCTATGAACGAATATATATTATTGTATCTATGTCTGTTTTGAAATGGAAGATGAGCAAGAATAATGAGTTGATGTGTGAGTTAATAAATAAACGGAAATATTCATAAACATATCTTAATCTAATCAATGACCAATGATCAAGTATCAATATTTGAATAGACAAAAAAATATATTGCGAATTTTTGTGGTTTCTTAAATTTATTGATTTATTTATGCATATTTATTTTGTCAACTTCATGGCGATTCACATTCAGATTTTTTACACTTATGCTCGAAGCACTTCAAAAATTATTTTTTATATTCTTGTTCAGCTGCTCCTGCGCTGCCCTCTTAAGCTTATCGAGTACCATGAAAGGACTAAACTAGACTACGTTTGAGAAGCTAAAGGCTCGCTTGTATTCGGATTCGTGTATCTGGCTGAAGTTACAGCAGACCAGGTTAGCGGAATACGCTAGCTGCAGGAAAATTATTGTCTTGTTTTCAGCCAAAAATTATAGACAGACTCTAAGCTAAAGTTTTGGGCATATCTAAAAATCTAAGACGTGCAAGTAAAACAGCTGTCAAAAACTAATTGAGCATTCAAACAAGTAAGAGTGCTCTAGTCGAGACGGCTCGACTACGAGATACCCTGAACCCTGCGAAGATCCAATCTTCCCAACATTATATGTTTATTTTACATATACAAATATTGCGAGCAACGCACACACACACATACATGCATACGCACGCACGCATAAGCACGCGCTCTGCTGACTGCGCAGTTGACGCAGCGACTGCGCTCGGGCTGCAATATGCTTGTTGTATGGGAAATTAAATGTTTAATAATTTTTTTTGTGGATGGACTTTCTTAATCAAACTTGCGCAGCGTTATCATGTCGTTCATATGTATGTATTTGCTAAAGCACAAGTCTCTAATATTTGAAATACGAATTTTGCAAATTGGGGGCGAAGGAGGCGTGGCATCCAAAATCCAAAAATTACAAAATCTTCGCATTCGTCACACGTATCTACACAGTAAATTTTGAGTCTCTAGCTCTTACGGTATGCTCAACCGAAGAAAACTTATCGATTTTTATCGATAATAAGGAAACGGGATGAGTTATCGAAAATCTAAAAAAAACTCGTACTGCGTAGGCTATAGACGAGTATTCTCTGAAAATTTCAGATCTCTAGCTTTTGTGGTTTACGAGATCGCTGCGTTCATACGGACGGACGGACGGACGGACAGACGGACAGGGCTATTTCAACTCAGCTCATCGAGCTGATCAAGAATATATATACTTTATGGGGTCTGCGATGTCTCCTTCTGCCTGTTACATACATTTCACAAAAACATTATACCCTGATTTCCCATTTTCAATGGGTTCAGGGTATAAAAAGACAAACTTGTCGAAAATGAAATATATTGCAGAAATTTATCATTCGCATTACCTTTCAAACAGATAACGTATATGTATGTCTTACTAAGCATATGTGCGTGAAAGTGTAACTTTTGGCTGAGCAAGTTCGTTGCCTAAGTCTTTTGTTTAGAACAATCAGTCATACTAATAGTTGATTTTATTCAAGTAGCAATACGTTTTGTACAGACCTGACATATGAATGTCCCTTTGCGAATATGTGCCTGATTGTGATAAAGAGAAGAGGTACTACATAAAATGAGAATTCTTATAAAATATTAAATACACATTATCATTAGCATATTCCAAGCTAATCTATATACATATACATATATCTCTTTATATATATATATATATATACCTAACATCCATGCTCACACATCTAAGCTCTACCCACATGCTAACCCAATTCTTGAACTAACTTGTTTATACACTCCTTCAATCACTTCCTGCCTTAGTCACCAAGCTTAAAGCCATATTAATTGAAAGTTTCCTATATCAATATCGACTTATATCATAATCCAGACTATCATTGCGCTCGGCATGTTATCGGCAGCATTATCTTAAGCCTTTGGCCACTCTTATTAAGCACAAGTAGCTGAACATGCTCTAGTTATTTTTCCATTTCCAGCTACTTGAGCTCTTTAAGCCGATTGCAATCAGCGAACACCTTCGACTAATCCGCCACACTTCACATCCAACACAAATCAATGCTTTGGCAAGTCGAACGAGTTGTGGAGCCACTAATAAAACGGCAACTTAAATAAAGCCACAAAATTAAATAAATTATGACAAATATTTAAATGGAAATCAAAATGAAAAATGAAAAATGAAAAATTCAAAGAGTCGACAACAAGTCGAATGAATATCTAGAGCCGGAGCGCCACTTGGCTGCACACACAATGCAGCTGAAAGTGAAATTTATTGATCGTAAATCCATAGACAATATCGATTAGTTGCTGGGTGGGTGTGGCCCGGGGTGGCCATAAAAACGGCAAATGGCAAACAGCAGCCGCTGCCCCAACCACCATAGAGCGCTGCACAGCCCGCCCGCTGCTCGTGGCGAATCAGCTGCAGGTGCATAAATTAAAGTGCGAAAATTCTAATATTAATGATATCGGGGGCAGCATTCGCGGAGTCGAGCGTTCGAGCAACCATTATGCGACTCCAGCAAGCAGGAAGCCAAAAGTTGTTTCAACTAAATGTTAACTAACATGCAATGACTACAATACACACACACACATGTATGTATATATAAAGTGAGGCTTTGTAGTGGTAATTGATTCAATGTGCTCGTTGTGTGTGGGAAAGTTTATTTGCAACGCCCACTAATAAGCTAAAGCAGTGCATGACAATACAATTCTATTGTTATACTCTAATAGAGTGGAAGGCATTTAAGCATTCATGTTGAGTTGAAGTAAGAAGTGCATTATAGAGAGTAGAACTTGTATATGATATAATCTCACATACAGGGATATATGATATGCTGATAGTTAGACTCACTGAAAGAACTCTAAAACAACTCCTGTAGTAGAAGCTACATTTAGCTGAAGATCTGCAGGAATCTCATTTGTATTAGATTTCTGCTTAAGTTATTTCTAAAGAACTCCTGCAGTTCTTCAGCTAAATGTAGCTTCTACTAAATATCTTAAGGTTATATAATATATATATATAAATTACTATAAAATATCTTTAAGCAATCATAAGCCACACGACTGTCTACAAATCATAAAAATATATAAAAATACAAATATATAAAAACTAATTCAGTTAAGCAAAGTCTAACCACATCTCTTCTAGCTTTAAACCCATTCAGATAGAGTATAAAAAGTTCGCAATTTCTAACAATGCTTTCCCCATTATGTTTACCATTTAAACGATGCCAAGCGCTAACGAGCAGTGGCAGCAGCAGCAGCAGCAGCAGCAGCAACAGCCACAGACATAGCTACAGTCACAGCTCCAGTAACAACAACAACAACAACAACAACAGCAACAGCAACAACGACAACAATTGGCAAAGTTGAAGTCGGCCATTTATATAGCAATTAATAAGCAACTATTCATACATATGTAGATATGGCATACAATTAAAGTTAATCAAAATATAACACAAGCATTTACGATACATGTGTATGTGTGTATGTGTGTGTGTGTGTCTATGTCGCTGTGTGTGGCATTTGGTTGAGCAAGTTCGTTGCCTAAGTCTTTCGTTTAAAACAATCAGTCATACGATTAGTTGATTTAATTTAGATTCCTTCTGAGGGCCCATTGACAGTTTATCGGCCTGCGCCTAGCAAATGCTGTTTTCTGCGCCTTTTTCAGCTGTCGTCGTCGCTGGCTCGTTTTTGGGGCTGCCTTGTCGATGCTGCGCTGCGATAAAGTTGTCAAAGCTATTTCTGTTTTTTTTTTTTTTTTTGTATTTTGGCTGGCTATAAAAATTTTGTATGTACGCCTGCCGCAGCCAACAACGAATGGCAATATGCGGCTGGCTGGCCGGGGCTGCCTGGGCTGCCTGGGCTGCCAGGCTGCCAGGTTGCCAATAGATTTTTGTGGCTTTGCCTCTTTTGCCAGGCTGCGCGAGCTGTTGAATGTCTAATGTCGTGACTCGATTAATGAAATGTTGCACCAACAACAACAACAACAACAGCAGTAACAGCAACGAGCGACAAGGAAAATGCAACAAGAATTATAAAAAGTTATAATAAAAGCATTGACAGTCGCTTAATGGCCAACTATTGTCGCTGCCAGCCGTTTCTAATAAGCCACTTAAATGGCCAGACTAATTAGATATACACAAGCATAAGATGACTGGGATCAATCTTTGAATCTGTCTATATATAGAGAGAGTGAGGGAGAGATAGAGAGAGAGAGAGAGAGAGAGAGAGAGAGAGCAAGGGAGTATCTCTCAATAGAACTGTAGTCTCTCTAAGTAAACTCTTCTCTTTCTCTAATTTCCTTGAGCTATAAGAGTCTTGATATACACAAATATAGATCAAATATAGATCAGTCTATGAATATGAGAGCATCATCTATGAGAGAGTATCTCTAAATCTTTCTCAGTAAACTTCTATACGTATATTCCCTTTCTCACATTCTCCTTAAGCTTCACTTGAGCTAAGCTCGCACAGTTGACAAAACTGATCATCAATATCAAATTAACGCACTTGATTGCCTTAATAATATAGCTATAATACAAATGAACAACAACAGCAACAACAACAACACTCATTGTTTAGACAATGCGCTGGCAGCTCTATCAACATCTTCATAATAAAACAATCAACGCACAATCGACGCCAAGATCAAGTGACTTTCGCATAGACAAAGCTGCAGACTCCTCCAAGCGCAGACTCCAAGCAAATCTTAGCCAAAGTCTCAGCCTCTTAGCCGCATCCTCATCCTCACTTGAGCTTGAATCTTGGCATTTCCTGGCATTATGCGCGCTAAATTGAGAGGTCAACTGTGCGAGTGTGTGTGTGTGTGTGTGTTGTATGTGTGTTTCCTGCCTGAATGTCTGCATGTCTGGCCGTCTGTCTCGCGCTCCGTCTGTGGCTTTTGGGCCTGTGCCAAAGTAATTGATGTGCACGCTTGACCTGTGGGAGTGAACATATTGCAGATAATCTGCAACGCAGACAATTGCCTCAATGAATTTTTTATAAGTCGCCGCAGCACAAAATAAATATGTACACAATATATTCTCTACCTTCTATCCCTCCCTCTCTCTCTCTCTCTCTCTCCCTGTCTCTCTCTCTCTCTCGCACACTCACAACTTTTTCTTATTTTCATCATGCCCCATAGTTGTAAAATGTGGCCCATTGTTTTCAAAGTTGACTAGCTTTGCATTTGATTAAGCGCCAGGCAGTGTTTAAATATTTATTGCAGCGTTTATTAAACGCTTTTCACCGCAGCTCATCAACTGCTCGAAGACAATGAAATATAAAAGAAATTCCACTCACCGCAAATTAGCCGCATTCGAAGACGGACAGAAATAGTTAATGTGGGCGTTTACAGATTTATGTTGTTAAACACAAAAAAAAAAAACAAAACCTGATACTGCATAAATATTTTGGTTGGCAGCTGAAGCTGGCACTCAACTGAATATCATTCACATATTGGAAAGGGTCTGTTATATGTTAGAGAATACTTATACACATTGATATTGGAGATTTACAGTATCATGTTTTTGATAAAGTGTGTGATAAGCAAAAGGGTATGAGGGTGAACTGTTCTGTAAGTTATATATTTCTGATAAGGCTCAATAGTCAAGTTGATCAAGTTGAGCCCTGCTCGTCTGTCTATGCGACTGTATTTATGATCTTGATGATCTTTTTCTCTCTCTCTCTCCTTTTCATTTTCGCTTTCTCTCTTTTGCTCTCTGCATCTCTTTCTCTCTCTCTCTCTTTCCTACCTCTAATCATCTTTTTCATCATCATAACAGCTTCCTCATCATTATTCTAGCTCTTAGTCATCATCTGTTTCTATCTCTCTCTATATAAGCGTTACACTCTCTCTCTCTCTCACTCTCTCTTTCTTTCCTCTCTCTGATCCTCTTCTCAATCTCTATCTCATTCTTTATCATCATAACAGCTCCCTCATTCTATCTCTTAGTCTCTATCTGTACCTATCTCAGAGAGATATCGCTCTATCTCTGTCTTCATATTTCTCTCTCTCCTTCTCACTCTCTCTCTCTCACTCTCCCTCTCTCTTCATATTTCTCTCTCTCCTTCTCACTCTCTCTCTCTCTCTCAATCTCCCTCTATCTCTCTCTCTCTCCTGTGTCTTAGTCTCTATCTGTACCTATCTCTCTCTCTATATATTGCTCTATCTCTCTCTTCTTATTTCTCTCTCTCCTTCTCACTCTCTCTCTCTCTCTCACTCTCCCTTTATCTCTCTCTCTTCTTCTCACTCTCTCACTCATTTATCAGAAACTTTATAAATTTAACTTTATCAAAGTTCAGCATCTATCCGACTGTATCTCTTGGTACAAAACTTAAACTTTCCACTCGATGCCTACTGTGAATGACTTAACGAGCGCTCATAAATGTTTCTCAAAAAAAAACAAAAAAATTAAAAACATTTGAACACTCATCACCATTTCGTGCAGACAGCAGTCGTAGCTTCAATCAGTCACTCAATCAGTCAGTCAGTCAGTCAGTCAATGTTTTTCTCATGTTTGGCTATTTTACAACAAGAAGAAGATGATGAAAAAAAAAACATTTCTAATTAATTAGTCGAGGTTAATGAGCCGCTATTAATAAACATGTTTATTTATGGTGCTAAAAATACAAATTCCATAAACATTTATTTCTATATATCTATATATATTTATGGAAAACTTTCTCCCCAACTGATTGCATAATTCATTATGAGTGGGGGAAGGGGGGCCCATCTAACGATCTATCTAACAATCTGTCTATTTATATCTAACTAACTATATATGTTGTGTATCTATGAATTATGCACAGCAAGTACAGTTGACACCATAAACACTTAATTAACGCTTTGGCTTTTTGACTTGGTTTTCATGATTTCAATGCAGGCTTTGAGGCTCCTGGTTATGGCCAGGCATTCACTTTGCTGTGCGCCATTTAAGGCTATCGGGGCGCTGCCAGTTGCAGCTCCTTTCTCAGCGCCAGTTGATAATGATGAAGGCTGCCTGCCGGGCTGCCTGGCTGGCCATTTAGAAATGAAGCGGGGGCAGTTTCTATATATCTGTTTCCCATGATAACTGTACCTCGTATTGTCTTGCCAATTTGCCGCCAAAAAAAACAACCTGTCGGCCCTGTCGCCAGTCGCTGGCAAAAATGGAGCCCAGATTGCGCCCGATATGAGCCTTCAGAATGCGACAGTTCATTGTCTTTGCGAACGGCCCAATAAATGCAGCTTAGATTTCTTTAGTTTATTTTTTTATTTCTTGTCTTGTTTCATGCAATTTAATTAACGATTACTTATCGCTGATTATGTCAATGAGAGTGAGAGCTACAAAGACAGAGAGAGATAGAGAGAGAGAGAGGGAGAGGGAGAGAGAGAGGCAGGCTATGCCCACGCAGTTATGCATTGCGTGTTGAGTTTTCTAATTGGATTTTACAATTTTCACACCACAAAAGGCTGCAAATGGCTCGGACTTCGACTTCAGCTTCGATTCCAACTTCGACTTGGGCCTGTCAACCATTTCGAGACGCGTCAACGCCGCATGTGGGCAGCGCTGCTGTTGTTGTTGTTGTTGTTGTTGCTGCTGCTGTTGTAGGTGTTGGCATTCGTGCATTTGTTGTTGTTGTTGTTGGAGCTACCGTTCGCAGCCTCTCTTTGTCCAGCCATAATGGAGTGTGACTAATTAATAAATTAATTTCGGCGTTGTCTCATTTGTAATTTCAATTTGTCTAATAGGATTTCATGTTTTGACCATTTTTGTCGAGACCCCAACATATTATATAGCACCAGTTTCTCAGTCTCTCTCTCTCGGCACGAAATGAAGTTATTTTTCAGCTCGGCTAATTAAGCGTGAAGTTGCGACTTAAAAGGTGCCATTAAACTGAATCTTTATGTGGGCGCTGCATATATTTAGCTATGTGATTTAAGTATGTGTAAATGTTTCTATTTCATTGTATTTTTATTTAGTTGTCTGATGGAGTTAGATCCGCAACTGAATAAGTGATGAGATTATTTAAGAAATATGTTATTAGATTTTACCATATATGTGTATAGAAGGCAAATGCATATATCATATGTATCTTAGTAGGAATTGTATGCTGAATAAGTAAGTTTTCGTCGGGAGTATCCGACTAGGAGATGCTGTGACCTGTAAGGCGACCAGGGTTAACTTCGGTTCTAGCTGCATGATCTGAATTAAATTTTAAGAGTATAGTCAGCATATCCAAATGGATGTATGTAAAGAAGCTCAAGTCTTAACTCTTTAATAGAGCGGCATACAAAGAGGTGGACTGACATATGGAGAAGTACGAGGGCAGGTAGACAGACAGACAGTTAGATATGCAGAAGGACATAGCTTAGCTTAGCATAGATTGAATCATCTAGTGGTTATGATCAAGTATATACATACTTTATAGGATTGACAAAGCCCTGTTCATCCCTATAACATTCCACATGGCATGCAAATCAAATTCTTATAAGAAACCTTGACTCAAGTGCTAAAGCTTGACTAAAGTTAGACAACTAAAAATACCATCTAAATTTAACAAATCTATAAAAATAAGTGAGTAAGACAAACTACACTCTAACAGAATCAATCAGAACCTTACTTGAGATCAAACTACTAGAAAATATGAGCCAACGCGACAATAGCTCAAGTTGCTGACGCAAGTTATGAGCGTTTAGATACCCTTTTGTCTTATATACTTTGGCAGTATAATATTTTATATCACTTGCTGCGATTTATTATGTAGCACAACAAACAGCAAACAGACAGCAAACATCGACAGCCGCAAACTTTCAAAACAGAGCAACGGCAGCCACAATGGCTATCAATATGTCAGTCTCTCTCGCTTTTCCCCTCTCTCTCACCCCCTCTCTCTCTCTCTCAGGCAACAGGCGCTGGGTCTATCATATCAGCAGCTTAAACGTTTAATCACGCGTAGACATTCGGGCGAGATAAATGCAAAAAACGAAAACAAACCAGAAATCAAAAGACGCAAAAGCAACATGCAAAATCTGAAAACAGAAAACAGAAACCAGAAAAAAAAGTAATTACAAGAATCAGGCCAGCAGCAGCAACAGCAACACCAACAACAATTGCTGTGACAAATCTGCAATTTTTATTACCAACTGTTGTTGCTGTTGCTGGAGTGTTGGTTGCTGCTGCCGCTGCTGCTGCCGCTGCTGCTTGTCAAGCTGCAAAATGATCGAAGAGCTGCATATGAAAATGCGAAGCAATTGAGATTGATGGCTGGCCGGGCCAGGCTCAGGGCTGCCAGTGGGCTGTGGGGGCGTGGCATGCACTGGTGTTGTTGTTGTTGTTGTTGTTGCCGTCGTCGTCATTTGCAGGGCCATTTTGCATTTGTCTCGACTTTTACATGAAAATTACAAAACTACTGGCAAAACACACACACACACACAGATTTTATATGCTGCGTAGGCAGCCAGAGGAGATGGGGAGAGGGGGGGCAAGGTGCTGCTGGCACATGCCAAAGCCAGCAAAATTGTGTCGCCAATTGTGGAGCGCAGGGAGGGGGGGAGAGGAGAGGAATGGCAACATACAGTGTCAAGCTGGCATGACGCATGTGCGGCAAGCGCGAGTGCCAAGCGCGCGGAATTCATGATCAATGACTGTGCACACACGCCACAAGCGGGCCGCACAACCGCAACAAAACAAACACAACAGTAATAATAGTGCAACCAGACAACAGACAACAACAACAACAACAACAGCAACTTGCAACTACAGCTACAATCAGAGCAAGCGGGAGACACAAATTAATGAACACTTTGGTTGACATTTTAAGGACAAGTTCGGCAGCGGCATTTTATGCTTTGTTTTTGTTTCTTTTTTTTTTTGTGCGTGGCATGCCGCAAGTGGCAGAGGCAGGGCAGAGTTGGGGAGATGTGTGTGTGTGTGTGTGCCTCGGCACAAGTTTGATGGCGCGTGCAATGGGACATTGAGTGATTGCACGCAAGTTTTTGGATACAGAGTGTGAGGAAGAAGGTGGATAGGAGGCTGAGACAAGGTTGTTCTGAAAATATGAAGTTAAGAGAAGTCAGTTAGAATGATAGAAGTATTAAAGTTAATAAAGTAAAACAGTTTTCTATGAGTGCTGCCAAGGCTCGTATACCAAGCTATATTGCTTAAGCTTAAAGGCAATCTTCCAAATTATATTTCAACAGCATCTCCAACTACTCATTCTCATACTTTAAACCTTACAAAATACCATTCACAACTTCAATCTGCACATTTGTGTTAAGTCTATCTCTGGCCATTAATCAACAGTTGCTCATCTGTCGAACATCCTTGAACTAGCTTGTCTTACAGCACACACACTTCACTACCTCCTACACAGTGATTGTGGCAGCTGCCTCTCTGCTAATTAACTGGCTAACTGCCGAACTGGCCTGACTTTGTTTGACTCTGCAACATGGTTCAATGTGGCCCACGAGTCGCGACAGGGCTCAAAAGTCAAGCCAAGTAAATGTGGGGGTGTTGAGGCCCAGAGGCAACTCGAGGCAGTTCGAGCAGCAGCAGCAACATGTATGTAATTCAATCAATTGAGCTGGCTGCAACAGCAACAGTCAATGACAATTGGGGGCAGCTGAAGCAGCAGCAGCAGCAGAAGCCGAGGCAGAGGCAGAGGCAAAGGTAAAGGCAGAGACAAGGCTAGAAACAACAGACAGAAAGAGAGAAAAATGCTGACAGCTTCGGACCGCTACAAGGGTCACCTAATCAATGGGTCTGTAGCAGGCTGCTGCCTCAGTTGTTGTTGCAACTTGTTGCACATTTACGACTGCAACGGCAACTGCGATTGTGAGTGGGTGTTGTGCCTGTTGCCTGTTGCTGCTGCTGCTGCTGCTGCTATTGCTATTGCTGCTGTTGTTGCGTGCAACGACAACAACATGTCAGCGCCAAGTGTCAAGTGCAGCGACGATGACAATGGCAACATTGCAATAAGGCTAATGAGCTTATTTACAGGAAGAGCTGTGGCTAACAAAGTCTAAACCGGATATGATATGTTAGAAAGAGAAAATAGTTGCTGATTCATTGAGGATGTTGGCAGCAAAGATGAGGATGAGCTTTAAAGGAAAAATGATGAGGTTGAGTTAACAGATGATTACATGAGCAGGAAGAATAGGCGAGATATAAATGCTGAGAAAGTAGAGAAAAGGAGACTAGGACAGATAGGATGAGGTGGAAAGAAAAAGAGAGAGAAATAGACCAAGAGAGAGAGAGAGAGAGAGAGAGAGAGAGAGAGAGAGAGAGAGAGAGAGAGAGAGAGAGAGAGAGAGAGAAGAGAGAGTGAGAGTGAGAGTGAGAGAGAGAGAGAGAGATAGCGAAAGAGAAGCATAGAAGGAGCCATATATAGTGAGAGAATGACAGAGGGAGAGAGAGAAAATAACAGAAGGAGGGGTATGGTTCGAGAGAAAAGCAGAAAGGGAGCCAGAGAAAGAAAGAGCGAGTAAGAGAGATAAAATGAAGCAGTGAGAGAGTGAAAGGCAAAGAGAAATCGAAAGAGAGACAAAGCTAACTAGTTAAACAGTTTTGCTATTTCAATTCATGAGAATCGCAAAGAAAGGTGTTTGTTCTACTGTCTTAAAAACTGCTAAAACTGAAATGAAATCGAACTAAAGTCGACTATACGAAAATAGGAGTTATATCTACCTAAATTCAATGGAATTTTCACTTGCAGACTATCTCTTCAATTATGTATTACGTATACGACTAATAACCAGGCAATAGTGGCAATATAAAACAGAAAAAAAAACCCAAACTGGAAAACTTTCTTAATTCTTGCAAGCATTTGTGCTCGACTCACGATTCCAATTGCCAGTTGCCACGTTTTGGCCAAGTTTTCGATTTGGCGACCACAATTTGCGGGGCCATAAATCAAATGGCACAAACGAAAGTAAAATGTGCAAGTAATTACAAATTAAAAGCAAGACAACAAGGAGGGGGAGACAGAGGGGGGAAGGGGGACTGAAATTGGCGACATTGTGAGGTGATTTAATGAAAAGTCCAAATGGAAAAATCAAATTGAAATTATATAAAAAAAAAAAAATATCAAAAAAAAAAAGGAAAAACAAATCAAAGAAAGAGCTGAGCGAGCGGAGGGGAAAACTAAAGAAAATTAAAGTCACGGTTTCTAGCGTGTAAAGTTGTTGTTGTTGTTGTTGTTGTAGTTGTTGCGACACTTGCACAGCAGCAACAACACTTAACTGTAGAATGTAAATGTCTTTCTGGTCAGGTTTGTGTTAGCCACAAAATCCAAATTGCCATCACAGGCAACACACAATAACAACAACAATAAAAGCAACGACAACAAGTGCAACGGGAGGCAGTCAGCAGTCAGCAGCAGGCAACAGGCAGCAGGCAGCAGGCAGCAGGTTGCAGCAGTTGCAAGCTGCCTCATCAATTGATTAAATTTGCAGCGCATTGAGATACTTTGGCCAAGACGCTGATCTCGCCGCTGCCTTTCACTTAAGAGCAAAAAGCAACAACAACAACAAAAAAACCAAACAGCGCACGATTTTTATTTATTTAGATTTAGATTTCGATTCGAGTGCCCGCTGTCTGCTGTCCACTGTCCGCTGTTCCGACCTCTCCCATCAACAGCAATCAGCCAGCAATTTGTTTGTTATTGCAGTTGTTGGTTATGGACAACGCACAGCAGAACGCAAAACGCGAATTGAAATGTTTAGAGCGCGTCACCAAATCTACAAAACAATAAGCATGTTTTTGTCATTGACCATTTTTGGTCATAGAGGCAAAAAAAAAAAAAAAGGCGCTGATAAGATCGCCAACTGCAGCAGCAACAGCAGCTGTCGGGGCGGGGGGTTGGGGAGTCCAGGCAAGGCCCACCAACAACGACGTCCGCATCCGCGTCGCCATCAACGCCATTGTGAGGCTGTGCAAACGGCAGTCAGGTGTTGCTTTTATTGTTTTACAATCACCAACCGAAAAACAAAAAAAAAAATAAGGTAAAGAGCCAACAGCAATGGCCAGAGCTACAGTCAGAGCCGGAGCCATGGCTGAGCCTCTGCCGACTTCTTGGGGGCTCATCGATAGCGTCTTTTGCTGTAACTTTCACAAAAAACCAAATCTCAGCCAGGCTCATGCACAGGCCATAAAAGCGCACCACAATTCAAATAAAATGAAAATAGAATCAAATAAACTTGCTGGCAAACAAAGGCCATAGCTGAAATCAAACTCCGCGCCACTGCCAGCTCGGGTCATAAAGAAATCCCGCCAGCCAAAACGACAAGTCGCGAACTGCGATCGGGCCAAATGCAAATTTTTCTTTTGCTTTTCTCAAAACGTTGCCAGCTAACAACAACAACAGCAGCGGGAGCAGCGGGAGCAGCGGCAGCAGCAGCTAGACCTAGACCTGACCTAATGCTATGGACGCCACTGTACTAGGAGATCTTCTGCTATACTCAAGGTGAACTAAAGTGGAAAAGATGTCCTGATTTGTCAGGATGTTTATATGAAATAGTCTATGTAGGCCTCAGCTGTAGAGGCTACAAATGCTTGTCTTGAGCATTATATAAATAAAATTTTGATTACTTTTAGTATCTACAATAAAATATTTATAGATGAGGAGACTTCGGGCCTTGGCATAAAATATTTCTTGGCTGAAAATCCTGTTAACTAACAGCTGTTAAATGAGTTGTCAAATAAACCAGTGTTGCCATATCTAAGTTGGGAACCAATCAATACTTTTCGAAACTGAAATTGACTTATCGAAAACCCAATTTCCTATTTGCCAGGTATTCGAGATAGTTTTGTATTAAACTGCAAAGCACAAGTCTCTTTTGGTTACTTTTGACTTCCTTTAAGTAGAGAAGAAATTTGTTGTATATATATATAACAGCAATTCTATCTGAATCTACAACTCTTCTGCTCTAAAAACCTATTTTAAGTTTTTGAAAAATTTTTTTGTATCACAGATATATCGTTTGTTGAATTCACTGCACAGCTGCCCTAGAGCGTCTCTCTAACCTTCGCAGGCTAACTTATGATTCTTCTAAGGCCAGCCTCTCTCAACAGACGTGACTTCAGAGCAGACAGAATTTTACATATGAAATTCATATTTAAGATATCTAAGACCTTCGAAAATGTTTAGACCGATTCGAATTAACTGAATTACATAAATAGATACTCTTATAGATACTCTCAGAAAGAGCTAAGAGCTAATAAAATATTCATAAATAATTCATAAAATAAATTCATAATATATATCTTTTTAACCATAATCACTTTAAACTCTCTCAGCAACTTTTCGTCAACTCTTTAACGGCTCTTTCAACTTTTTTTTTCGCTCTTTCTCTAGCCAGTCTAAACTTCATAAGCAAATTTGTCCCAGCTAACTTGGCTAACTGTGAGCGCTGGGACAACTTTTCCCACATGAACTTGGCTAATTAACTGGCCACATTTTGCAAGTCTCGAAATTGTTGCCTACTTGCCCCATTTCGCTCAACCGCTCAGCGGGCCGTGCAACGCACCGCGCCGAGTCAGAGCCAAAGTCAGAGTCAGAGTCAGAGCCAGAGCCAGAGCAACAGCAACAAATGGCCATCAAATAAATCAGCCAGGTTTAAGAACGCACATGCAAAACACGTCGCCAACTCGTTCCGTCCGCATCATTCGAGCCGTCCAAGTTGGCCATTTCGGTTATCAGAGTGCGCGTTTTAATGAGTTCGAGTACGTTTTATGAGCGTGGCAAAAGGCAAACTCTTGAGAAATCCGACAAACGCACCAAAGTGGAATGCACACAAAAATGTTAGAATCTTGCCGCAATGATAAACTTTCGCAAAGGAAAGCAGCCAAAGCAGACGGAGGCACACACACACACACAGATGAAGTTCCCGCTGAAAGATGGGAGATGCCAGATGGGCAGATGGGCAGATGGAGCCAAGCAGCAAACACTTCAAGCCAAAAACCAACAACAACAGCAACAACAACTCAACTCGACTCGAGAAGAGCTCATCATAATCAACTGCGATGGCGACGGCCTTATGATGATTGTGATTGGTGTCGTTGTTGTCGTTGTTGTTGCTGTTGTTGTTGCCTCACCTGAGGCTGAGCGACTGTGTCTTGAGTCTGAATTGCTGTCCAGAGAGTCGGGCACGTACGCAGATACATTTGCCAAGATACAAAGACGCACTTGCTCTGCTCCGCTCCGTTGGCACGTGAAGTGGCAGTGGCAGCAGAACGCGACGGAATTTATGAATGAATTCAATGGAATGTCTGCCGGAGCAGTCAGTTCAGCTCAAGACGTCAGCCAAAAGTTAGGCCGCAAATTCAACTAACAATTTCCGTTGCCTACTCTTGGGCTGCCAACTAAATTATGCATAGTTTCAGCTTGTTAGGAACCGCAGCAGGCCTTGCTTTCTGAGAAAAATAAATTGTTTTCAACAGCAACGGACAAAGGAACAGGGCGAAAAAAGAGCAGGAATATCCTCGGTAATATGTCGCATCCATCAGAAGCACTGCAGATGCGGTCGAACGATGGCATCGTGTTCAAGGTGAGCCTCGAGGTGGCCCAACAAATGGGATTGACACACAGCTGGCTGCAGTTGGAGCGCGGGGAACTCAAACGCAGCGATGATGATGATGCCAATATCATGCCACTGGACAGAGTTAGCTCCGATATATTCCAGCTGGTGCTCAACTGGTGCCACGCCGTCCAGACCATCAACAAGCTGGCCGAGCCGAAGGACAAGTTGCAGCAGGAGCGTGCCATATTCCAGCATCTGCTCAGCGAATCAAATGCCAATGATTCCACTATCTTTGAGCTGATCATTGCGGCCGACTATCTGAACATCGATGGTCTACTGCAGGCGGGCACCCAGCACGTGGCCGATGTGATCAACGGTTGTGACAGTGTCGAGGCGATTCGAGAACGCTTCAACATTATGTACGATGGCGAGATAGACGACTAACTATTCTTCTCTTCGCACACAATACACATACGCACAACATAAAACGAACAATGTTCTAAAGTCGTTCACATCTTATTAAATTTATAAGTACCCCAAAAGTTTTGTGTCTTGTCTTATTGCATTTATCGAATAATATTCCCTTGAATGATACTTCCTAAATCCATTCAAATGCATGTCCATTGCCCAACGGCTGTACAATGAATGAAAGAAATCTCCTTTTCAACAATGGCAGGAATATTTGCTAGGGATACTTTTAAAAGAATATTTCCTAGGAAGACTTCCTTAGATATACTTCCTAGGAATACTTCCTTAGATATACTTCCTAGAAATACTTCCTTAGGTATACCCCCTAGGAATACTTCCTTAGATATACTTCATAGGAATACTTCCTTAGATATACTTCCTAGGAATACTTCCTTAGATATACTTCCTAGGAATACTTCCTTAGATATACTTCCTAGGAATACTTCCTTAAATATACTTCCTTAGATATACTCCCTAGGAAAACTTTCTTACACTTCATTCATGAATAGCTGCCCAATATTTAAAAACCCTTTCGAGCTAAAGCAGATGCCCCCTTTTAATTGAGGTAGAATATACAAAGATGGCATATAAAGTTTGTCAATATATGACTCGATTTCCTGTTACTGAGCTTCAAGCTTAAAAGAACTCTAACTAGACTTAACAAGTAAGAGTGCTCTAGTCGAGACGGCTCGACTACGAGATACCCTGAACCCTGCGAAGATCCAATCTTCCCAACATTATATGCTTATTTTACATATACAAATATTGCGAGCAACGCACACCCACACACACACACACATGCATACACACGCACGCATAAGCATGCGCTCTGCTGACTGCGCAGCTGACGCAGCGACTGCGCTTGGGCTGCAATATGCCTATTGTATGGGAAATTAAATGCTTAATAACTTTTTTTGTGGATGGACTTTCTTAATCAAACTTGCGCAGCATAATCATGTCATTCATATGTATGTATTTGCCAAAGCACAAGTCTCTAGTATTTGAAATACGAATTTTGCAAATTGGGGGCGAAAGAGGCGTGGCATCCAAAATCCAAAAATGACAAAATGTCCACATTCATTACACAAATCTACACAGTAAATTTGGAGTCTCTAGCTCTTACGGTATGCTTAGCGGAAGAAAAGTTATCGATTTTTATCGATAATAAGGAAACGGGATGAGTTATCGAAAATCTAAAAAAAACTCGTACTGCGTAGGCTATAGACGAGTATTCTCTGAAAATTTCATATATCTAGCTTTTGTGGTTTACGAGATCGCTGCGTTCATACGGACGGACGGACGGACGGACGGACGGACGGACGGACGGACGGACAGACGGACAGGGCTATTTCAACTCAGCTCATCGAGCTGATCAAGAATATATATACTTTATGGGGTCTGCGATGTCTCCTTCTGCCTGTTACATACATTTCACAAAAACATTATACCCTGATTTCCCATTTTCAATGGGTTCAGGGTATAATAAAAGCAGATCTACATATACGTATACCTTTTCGAACTCGTTAGGATTACAGCTATCGCTGGACATTTACCAAAAGAAAGCATTTAAAACCTGAACTTTTTCTTCAACTTTTTCAGAAACTTAAATATAGTTCGGCTAAAAGTACTTTGATCTTATCTGAAATATCTCTAAAATGAAACAAACTTATTATTTAGTTTTTTTTTTTTTTTAAGTAATTAAATCTTTATTAAATCTCAATTTGTCGGTGATTATTATTCAATATCTTTTTGTCTTTTTTTGTTGTTTGTTTGTTGTTCATACAGTTTCATTCTGTGTTTTCTTTCTGCTAAGCTTAATTTGCTAATTTACTTAACGTGTCGTTCTGCAAATCTTCTCACAACGGCTGCTGCTGCCTTTTGCAGGCTTTTACAAATTTTCAATTTTTTTTTACTTCTTGTTTTTTTTTTGTTTGTCTTTTATCAATCTTAAGATCTTACCAAGTGCTAATAGCTGCTGGCTGCTGTTTGCTTTGTTTTGTTGTTGTTGTTTTTTCTTGTGGTGTTCGTATTTATTGCTACAATTCATTTTCTTTTATTTGTTGTTAATTTTTTGCATTTTTTTTTTGCAACGGCAACTGCAAATTTTTTTGTATTTTTTTTAGAGTTTTTCTTTAACAGAATGCGAAAGGACAGTGTGAAATGCTGTACACAAAACGAATCTTGTCGCTAGTTATGGATATAGGTAGGCTCTCAATCAACGCGGGGGCTCCTCATGTTGTTGTTGTTGTTGTTGGTTTTATAGTACACTATAAATCGACTCGATAGAAAAAGTGTAAATTATGCTATCCCATATTGATAGTTGTATGTATATATAGCTTCGACTGCTGCCTCATCTCATATAAATAGTTGTATACATATATACTATATATAGTTTGTATAGATATTTTATGTATATGTATATATATTATATATATGTATATATACATATATATATATATATATTTAGTTGCAATTAATATTGCTTAACTCTGACAATGCAACGCTTTGAAGCTAAAGACAGAGAGTTGGGAGAGACAGAGTTGCCAATATATAGCTATCGATTCGGGTTTCTTTTGTTTGTTTTTTTTTTTTTTTTTGAACTGGCAGCTGTTGCCAAGAGACTCGGGGCCAAGCCACTCAAAATCAAGCAAAAGCTTTTCTAACTGAGCCAAATTTGTTGCTGGCTGCCCTGAAACAAGTGTTTTTTTTTTTTATTTACTTTAGTCTATTTTATTTGTTTTATTTAAAATTGTTTGTGTCTGTGTGTTTTGCTTTAGAAATATGAAACTTGCAAAGGAAGCGCCAATTTATCTTTAAACTAAGTTCGCATTTGCTTCGTTTTTGTTTTTTTTTTTTCTTTAATTATTTTTAGAGCTTAATCATGAAGTTCTTTTCATGCTAAATGTCCTTTGAAACTGCTTTTTATTATATTTTTACCATTTAAGTTAAGATATTCACGAGCACGCGCGAGCATTTCAATTTGCATTTAGTTTTTTTATTATTATTAATTTTCTTTCTTTCTTTCTGCAAATTTTGTTTTTTACAATTAGGAATTTTTTCATTTTCATTTTCATTTTCTTTTTGGATTATTCATAACTATTTGAATGCTGGAGTAAAAGTTTCAGTATCTCATTTTAAATGTTTCGTAACTATTCGCAATTTGCTTTACAAAATAGATATTTTCATGCAACATTTGCTGTTGATGCTTTATTTATTTTTATTTGTATTTTTATTTTGGTTCCATCTGCCTCTAAAATCTTACGTTTTTTATAAATTGTTACGTTGTGTTCACTAGAAAAATCATCAATCTGGGTCCAACTTGCTTCAGTTTGTTATTCCTGATATTTTGTTGCCATATTTATATAGAAATGTTATCAATCTGGTTAGCTTTACTTTACTTATCATTTGAGCAGTTTTTTGCTTTGCCTTTTCATTGTGTTCAGAGTTTTGCGTGTGTTTTTCGTCTTAGTTCATGGCATTTACTATAAGTTCTTTATGCAATTTGGCGATATGTATGTACATGTTATAGACAAATCAAAAGGGGGAAAAAAATAAGAATAAACTGAAAGAAATAATAAAAAAATATATATATTGCTCGAATGTCTTTCAAAAAATTTCAATTTATTTTTAAATAATTTTTTGTAGTTTGTTTTTTTCTTTCTCTCTATTTTTTTTTTTTAATGTTTAAGCTTTTTACAATAATAATAAATTTAAAAATATATATTTTATATGTATGCTTTAGAACTGTTCGCATTTCTTTTTGTATAATTTTTAATAATATTTGCGGTTTTTTTTTTTTGTATTTTCTTTTTATTATTATTTGCTTAATTCGAAAATCTAAAAATTTATGGAAATCAGCAGTAAAAGTAAAATTTATGCTTAAAATTTAAGAATTTCTCTCTCATTGAAATTGTTTGTTGTTGTTAGTTTTGTTTGACTTGTTTGCTGTTGTTGTTGTAGGTTTAAACATGTTTGCTTTCTGTTATATAATATAATACATAATTGCCTTGACTGAAGTTTGAACAAATCTACACAAAAGACGAATTTCACATATTTTGATTTGCATTTTTCAAAAAGGGAGGCGGGAAAAGGGACGCATCGAAAAGAATTTATTTACACACAATCAACAAAAAAATAATAATATAATTGAAGAATTAAACACAGGAAATACTACGTACAGAATAGAACTTAAAATTAGAAAACCAAAGCGGAATTCGCATTTAACAGAAGATCCTAAGAATTAAAACTTTTCAATTTGATTTGCTTTCTCTCAATCTTCTTTTAACTATTTCTTGCCATTTTTATTTTTATTTTTATTTTATTTTTTTTTTTGCATTACTTTTTCTTCTTATTGTGTTTCAACGCTTTTTTATTTTTTATTTTCTCTTTTTTTTTGTTTTTTTTTTGTGTTTTTTTTTTTGTATTTTTTTTTTTTTAATGTTTTGCTTTTAAATATTTGTTGACAATTGGTTGCTGCACAAAATACAATTGTTTGGGTTGTTGTTGTAATTTGTTGGAAAGTTGCTGCCATTGCAATCGTCATGGCCTATGGAATCTGCAAAGGTACAATAAAGGCAAACATAAAAAGTTCAGATTAGTTTCAGTTTCTGTGCAAAACTTTAATAAAAAAAAATAAACTTTGCAACAGTGCAAAGTTGCGAATGCGTGTATGGATGGGTGGAATATGATGAGGTCAGGAGATACTTGGAGTTGGAGAGTATTTCATGTTATGTCTGGGCAAGGCAGGGACTAAGTTAGATTGATATTTAAAGAAGAAAAATCTAACATTTCAACTAAGTGGCAACTCTCTAGTACGAATTGACAACAAAAATGAAATGTTGTCTAACATTTGATACATCTGGCAACGCCTTTTTATATTCACTTGGCTTTTGATTAATGTTAAAGTATATAAAATTACTAAAATTCTCAAGAACTTATAAAATTTATAGTTAAAATTTGCTTAAATGAAATGTACCTGCTTTTTTGACTATCTGGCAACCTTTTTTGATTCTTTTTAAGTTATAATCCTTAATTTTTTGATTGAAAGCTATTTCAATAACTCAAAAACCTAACAAAAATCCATAAATTGTTGCCTAACTCTATAACTATTTATAGTATTCAACTATCTGGCAACCCTCAAATACAATTTAACTTCTTTTAGTTGATTTAGTTGGTTTAGCAACTCATTCTACATTTAATTTATAAATTTAGCATATCTTTCGCATATCCTTTTGACTACAATCTGGCAACGCTTTTATTACTTTGGCTGGAACTCTGCCAGTTAAATTTGCGACCATTGCGGCCACCGCTTGCACTTTGGCTTGTCTAATTTGTTGCAACCCCCCACAGTGGAGAGACTACTGGCAAGCGCTTAGTTAGTTAAAGCGAAGCTTGGGGCCTCATGTCGCATGGGGGCTTTAAGCAGGACTCGAAAAGGCGGCCACAAAATCCAAAAGCCATTATAAAAGTTGAACGCCACAAACCCAGATCCAGACCAGCAGCTAAAGAGTGAAAAAAACACTGGCCATTGCAGAGCTGGAAATGGAAATAGAAATGTGGAGCGGCCAAGCACAAAAAAAAAAAAAAAAAAAAAAAACATATATAGACGACGAACGACAAAATGCAGTTACCAAACGCAAAAGTCCTTTGTGGCAACGGCACGAACAATGGGGCACGAGTGAGGGGGAGTGACTGCGGCATGTGGCACATGTGAAGCTGCCACTGCTGCTGCCTGAAATGGGATTGGTCAGCGGCGGCTGTGAACAGTGCACGTGACACTTCATTGGGCATTTGGCAATTCGGTGCGCTTGGCTCAATTGTTGAATTTGCTTTTGGTCTGTGGCCAAGGACAGGAATGAATTGTGGTTGGCGGCGATGGGAGCGATGGTGGTGGTGTTAGTGGTGGTTTGGGTTTAATTACCTCGTCAGATGGCGACTGCCCTCGTGGACTGCCATTTCGGAGGACTTGAACTCGTTCAGCTCCTTGCGTATGGCAGCCTTGTCCTTTGGCGTCAGTCTTGTCCATGGCTTGTCCGCCCGTCGATCGTAGTCGTGGGCCTGCGTCACCTCAATGTAGTCATTGAAGCGTATGATCTTCTTCTCCTTAAGCTCCTCGACGGTGGGCCGAAAGCTGAGCTTGCGCAGCAAATACGATTTCTTCTCCTCCTTTTGCTTCTTCTCCTCGGCGGGTGATTGAGCTAAGGCAATGAAAATGAAAATAGAAAATTATTGAAAATTCCATTTTGAATTCGTTCTACTCACTTTTTAGAATGTTGCGCTCGACCAGCTCCTCGGCGGTGGGTCGCATCGACAGCCGTCGGATGAGGCGCGCACCGATCGCCTCCTTGGACTCCTTGATCTCATTGTCGTTGACCTGATGCAAGATGTTGCGATTGATCAGATCCTGTTTGTCGGGTCGCAGCTGCAGCTTCAACGACAGCGACTCCTTGCGCGCCAGCTTGGCCAGCCGTGTATTATCGTTGTCATCGTCCCGATAGACAATCTGGCCATCGCTCTCATCGCTATCGCTGCTGCTCTCCCTTATCACAAACGGTCGAGTGTTCTCCTTGTTCTCCACAGTGCAGGGCAGTTGGATATTGAACATTTGCTGCCTGCTGTTGGGAATTTAGTTCAGAACAAATTGTGCATTAGCCAATGTCATTACGTAATTAACATTATATATAGATATATAATTGCTATAATCATTAGCCTAATCACACACACACACAGATTTACGGCTATACACAGCTAAGGGAGTTGCATGCAACACAGAATTACGCACTTTCATCTCTGCAATCTCGCATGAGCAATCTGACAGATTTATATATATAGACACACACACACCCCGCACACACACACCCCGCACACCAGCAAAAGCGTGTGCTTAATTTATTCATCTTCCTGCATAACTCTCAGGCACATGTCCTTAAAGTTTTTTTGCTGCTATCAAAACGCTTTTGCCTGCTGCTCTCGGCGGCAATTTGTTGTTGCCTTTGTTTTTTGTGCCTTTCTTTTTAACGACACGTGTGCGCACATCTGGCAACTCATTCGCATACATTTACCACAGGCATGCAAGTGTGTATGTGTATGTGTGTGGGTGTAGGTGTATAAGTGTGTATGTGTACGTGTGTATGTGTGCTTTGCTTTGTACTTAAAGCTGTCGCACGGCCGAAAAGCACGCCCAGAATGCTATATCCTGTCAGGCGCATCCGCAACACTTTCGCCATATACATTATATTGTATATGTATATATATATAGATATATATAAATATATATATATACTCTGTATGTGTATCTGTGTATTCATATGTTGTATCTATGCCAGCCACATTACCATGCAAAACGAGTTGAAGCGAATTATGCAACGCAAATGCTACTTTCTCAATACCCTTTCGCAAGTCATCCTCAATCTGAAGTGGTTGGCAGCAGAAGTAGGCGAGACTTTAAGTAGGTTTTAGCTTGTCTATTGTGCGGTTATATGCAGAGAGTGCTTTTGGCTTTGCTGAAGAGAAAAGCGCTGTGATAAGTGTGAAAACGGCTTTTTGTAGCTTTTACTTTATGATATGTTTATGCTTGAGCTAAGAGCAAACATAGCACAGTGCGCTAATGAGAGCAAATTAGCTAACTAGATAAGTTACTTAGACAGAAACTTATCTAGTATATATATCTTATCTATATTATATATTTCTTTAAGTTTCTCTATTGTGCAGGGCTTGTCAAATGTAACTCAACTGCCTTTGCTATACTTTGTTTTAAGTTCCAGCTTCTTACTACTTACTCGCTTGTGCTTGCTCCTATGACTACTGCCCACTTCTACGCTTCTCTCTTCAAGTTCTTTTTGGCATACAATCATCTCTTAACTATTAAAAAGGCTGTCTTACACTAGAACATCATTTTTCACCCTATCACAGCTATCACATAATAACATTTTCCACATTTTCAAGACTTCAGCTCTAAATGCAACGCAACGAACTGCTGCGACTATTAACAATAAAGATACGAATCATATTCGCAAAAGCTCGACATTGTTTGTGGCAAACTGAAAATGTCTTGCATTTACGTTCAGTTGCGTCGCTTTCACGCTTTGTTGCAACTGTTTTGCATATTCCGCATCTTTGGCTGCTGTTTTTTTTCTTTCATTCGAAACCGTTGGGGCATGGCTAAAAAGGACTCGCATGTGCGGCTGCCACCAATCGAGTTTCGATTATGCCGCATCGTTGGCTACAGCATTCAACTCGTAGCACTTGTCATCTGTCAAAGTTTTTCTCCCTATTTTTTTTTTTTTTGTATCATATATATATCAATTTATTGCCAGTCTTTAGTGGGCATCACTGGCCATTTCCTGATTTAATTTGACATGCGACAAAGAAAAGAAATTAAGACATGCTTTTGTAATATGTCTTGTGCTTCATAAGGAAGTCCAAAGAAAGCTTCTGTGTTGTACGAAATGAAAACTTGTTTCGCAATCGTAGCATGCAACGCGGCGTTAAAGCAAACGAAAACTTTTATCACACAAAAAAAAAAGAAGAAAATACACACACACACACACACAGAGCGACACAGACACAGTAAATGTATACGACATTGAGGGCGAAAAGGCAGCACATGAGAAAATTAAACTTAATGTCAAACAACCAAAAGTTCGTAATTTAATACGAAAAGAAATAACAAAACGGAAAAAGTTAAAAAAAAAAAAAAAAATAAGTGAGAAAGTCGGGCACACCGACTAGCAGATACCCTGAACTCTGATTGATCTGCGCTTTTGAATACAGAGATAGATTGTATCTATACATAGATCCACAAAGCACATGCAGTTACGCCTATGTAGGTTTTAAGATGGACGGACAGGCGAAAGGAAGGACGGACGGACGGACAGCCGAAAGGAAGGACGGACGGACGGACAGCCGGACAGACGAACAGACTGACAGAGTTGTATCGACTCAACTCCTTGTCCTGATCAAGAATATATATATACTTTACGGCATCTGCCATGCCTTCTTCTGCCTGTTACATACATTTTCCCACTTTGCAGGTTCAGGGTATATAAAACAGTGTGTCCAGGTTTGTTCTCGAGTGAAATGTTACTGCTGCTTCTTCTACTCGTTTAAGTGTTATCAAATTTCGTTTTGTGCTTAAAATTTAATCAAAACACATAACCGAAATATGATTCTGAAGGTGCAGCAGTGGGAATGGGGAAGGGAAAGGTCGTTGGCTTGCAGAGGATTTCAAGCAATTCAAGGACTACTGCAGGACGCAGACAATTTCCGTGTACAATTACGTGGTGGAAATGAGCAGAAATAAAGGCAAAGCATAAAAGTTTTCAATTTTAAGTTTAGCGCAAATAAAAATCTAGGCACAACAGAGAGAGAGAGAGAGAAGATGAGTGAGATAGATAGATGTAGTCTAAAAGCATTTTGTTTTTGTTTTTTGGCATACATTTCACATGACAAATAAATTAGCTAAAAAAATGTTTACCATATTCTAATCCGTGGTCGTAGTATAGGCCTGATTTCGTTTCGGGTTATATATTATGTTTTGATTTAGTTTGTTTATATATATATATAGAGTAGAGATTGATGTTGTTGTAGTTGTAGTTGTTGTTGTTTTTGGAATAGGAGCAGTAGAACGTGTTTTTGAGCACGCACACAGAAAAAAAACGTATAAAATCAAAGGAGAACAAAAGAAATTGCGGAACAATCAATTTGTTATATAAATGGATTATTATTTATAGAGATTGGGGCAGGGATTTATTTTTATTAATTTAATTGCAGCAGCAGAACGAAACAAGTGGGGTGGAAAACGCCGCGCATGATGAATTTATATATATTTATATATATATATAAATATAGAGAAAGAGAGAGAGAGAGAGGAGTAGAAGAGAGAGAGAGAGAGAAGAGTTTGTAAGTAAAACAAATTCAAACTACAAACAAAATGTAACGCAAAAACTATCGCAACTATCGTAGAGTTTAACTCTATATCTTATCTATATCTATATCTTACTTGAGCGAATAGTTATTGCCCGCCGCATCCTGGCGCACCACCAAGGGACGCTGACTGGCCGACTGCTGGGCGGCAGCGGCAGCTGCAGCTGCCATTGAGCCAATGCCGCCATTGCTATTGGATATGGCTGCGGCTGTGGCAGCACTGTGATGCTCCTGTGTGGGCGTAACGGGCGTCGAGGCAGAGTTGGCATTGTTGCCGCCGATGCCCACCTTCTTCTTCAGCGCCGACTTGAGAGGAACTGCATTTGGTTTTGGCTCTTTGGCTGGAATTTCCTCGACACGCTGCGTATCCATGACTCGCACATGATTGCCAGCAACACCGCCATACGGCGCATACTCATCATCCGAGTCAAGTTCATCCTGATCGGGATCGTGATCTGCGAAGCCAAAGAGTAAAGACAGTTTAGTAAATGGTAAACTTGACGAGTCACTTGAACATTTGCTTTTATAGACTTAGGAGCAGGACATAGGGCACTAGCATAGTTATGAAGTGCGCGTTGTTAATGAGCTGAAAGCTAGAGAGCTGCGTGTTGGTTTGATTATTTTTACCATCATAGTCATAGTCCTGCTGGTAGTCCTGATCGTTCATGGCGCCTGGCCCGTGCGGTCGTCCAGCGATGAGCGTCGGGCTCGGCGTGGAGAACATCGGCGGCGGTGGGATGGGTCCAATTTCCGATACGGGTATCGGCGGCTCTGGCAGCTCGCTGAGCATCACGCCCGGCGGCAGCTTGCCGCCAGCATATGGCGGCGGTGTGCTGCCCGGCGGTCCGCCCACCATTTTGCCATCCTCGCCGCCATCTACAAAAACGATTACAATCAAGAATCGGGGCCACAAACACAAACAAAAAGAGAGAAAGAGAGAGAGAGAGAGAGAGAGAGAGAGAGAGGCGAGACGTCAGAGACAGTGAGTGTGAGTGTGTGAATTGTTGTTCTTCTAGCCAATGATATAAATGTGTGCGTGTGCATGTGTGTGTGTATGTGTGTGTGTGTGAGCTGTTGTTGTGGTGTGTGTTTGTGAGAGAAGTGTGGGATAATCAGTTGCTGGAAAATTGCATATCCTGATAATGGTCGTAGAACATATCGATAACTAATGTAGCTGTTACTTTATTATCGATAAATGCATTGTACCAATAATTATCGATCATGCAAATTCAAAGTTAAGGTCAATTTTGTTGTAGTATTCACAAAATATTGATTAAAATCGATATTTACGTACTTGTAAGATATCTATGAGTATAGATTATCGATAACTTATCGACATGCGTGCATATAGTTATGCCATAATACACTGAAAACATTCTATAAGTTATTCAGAATAAGATTTATTCTAAACGATTATCGATAATTTATCGATCAACAACTTTAGCTAGTTTAAGCTCAGACAAATGCTAAAGCAGCTCATAGAATGATCTTTCTTTGTCTTTGTATAATAGATCTTGATAATTAAAACTTTCTTTTGCTAATGAACTTATAGAAAATCTAAAGTTTACATCAATCTATGTTCACACAACTATTTCAACTTCCATCATTTATCAATTTCATATGCAATTTTCCATAACTGGTCTCAGTTCTATATGCTAATCTAGCTTTAAAATTTTATCATAAAGAAACAGAAATAGCTGAATTTGAGTTCGTTTCACTTACAGTGCTCGTTGTGGTAGCAAATGTTGACTCCTCGCCGCGACAGCTTGTTGCTGCCACCCAGAGTATTGGGTCGCTCCACTTTGTTGTTGGAATCGTTCTGTTGGTTATATTGTTGCTGGTGCATGCCACCACCGCCACCACCACCACCACCACCGCCGCCGCCGCCGGGTGGCGGCAGCATAGAGCCCTGGCATGTTGGCTGCTCAATATTCGGTGTTGATAATGTGCCATTGCCACCGTGTTGTTGTGCATCAGTCTTGTCTTTTCTTGGTTCTGTAGAGAGAAAGAGAGACAGAGAGAGAGAGATAAGAGAAAAGAAATGAATAAAGTATATATACACATATAGTAAAAGCTTGTAACAAGTGCAGCCAACTAATTTACAAACATGTGCCAAAACTAGCCAGACTCGGGAGAATGAGAGAGAGAGAGAGGGGAGCAGAGCTGTAACATGTGGAGCCTCAAGCAAACACTTGATGGGCTTTTACATTAATTGTCATGCTGGCTAGTGGTTGAGCTCGGTTTGCTCGGTTTTCTCGGTTTCCCTTGACCACACCAGCAGCAGCAGCAGCAGCAGCTGTAAATTGCCTGCCAGGGCAGCCACTTGAGTGGCCACAAAGTACACACACACATACACATGCATATATATATATATATATATATATATATATAGAAAGACATTCACTCAAATACACTCACACACACACACAGTTGCTCTGCTTTTTCCTGACCTGTTCTTGTTGGTCAAGTGTAATATTTTTAATTGTTGTTAAAGGGTTAAGCGTGTGGTGTGGCTCAGTCCCGGGCGTGTGCCAAAAAAAAAAAAACTAAAGCTCAGTCGAACAGCTGAGTGCACATTAAATGTGCGCCTGTATGTGTATGTATGTGTGTGTGAGTGGGCTGCTCTCATTAATAATGAGAAATGGCAAACAATTATATGCGCCCGTTAATTTGAGTATGCGAAGACCAAAGGCTTCTCATTTAATTTGTAGCACAGCAAATGCTTATCGCTATTTGTGCAGCATTTAAATAAGAAAGTGTAAGAAAGAAAAACTGCTTAAGTGGGCTGACAAATGAGGCAGAGCAGAAGAAGGAATAAAATAAATATGCTTAGCTTAGATTTGGGTTAAGGTGGCCTTGGGTGTAGCAGAAGCGAGCGGACTGTCAACTCAGCTCTAAGATTCAGGAAGTATATATAAATTTTTATATAGAATATATATTTTTAATAATAAATAATAAATAATAAATAATAAACAATAAACAATAAATTATGAATAATTACTAATAACTAATAATAAATAATAAATAATAAATAATGAACAAATATTATAATAATAAAAATTAAATAATAAATAATAAATAATTAATAATAAATAATAAATAATATAATAATAAATAATAAATAGTAAATAATAAATAATAAATAATAAATAATAAATAATAAATAATAAATAATAAATAATAAATAATAAATAATAAATAATAAATAACTAATAATAAATTATATAATAAATAGCTAATAATATAATAAATAATATATAAGAAATAAGAAATAATATAATAAATAATAAAAAGTAAATAATTAATAATAAATAATACAAAATAATAAATAATAAATAACTAAAAATTAATTATTTAATAAATAGCTAATAATATAATAAATAATATATAAGAAATAAGAAATAATATAATAAATAATAAAAAGTAAATAATTAATAATAAATAATATATTAATAAATACTAAATGATTAATAATACATAATAAAAAAAAAATTATCAGAAAAATCTCCTTCCTTATTCTTTTATCTTGATAACTTCCTACTGATGCTGTGAGGCTGAGAGCTTGTCTAGAGTTGTTATCCGAGTGAGTTTCTGTTCTGAATTGTAGTGAGAAAGAGAGTGACAAAAATATATATTGCCGAAATTTTCATGCTGTAAAAGCACATTGTGAAAGACAGCACACCGGAAATTAATTGCTAAGAATGAAAGCTGACCAAATTGACACAAGCCCAAAACAACTTCAGTCTATTCAAACTTCTCAACTCACATCAAAAAATCAAAGTCTAAAAATTGCAAACACAACTCAACAACAACCGGAAACAACTTGATAATCGACTTTGTTAATTACTCAAACCAAAATTGAAAAATATTTTTTGGGCCTGCAACTCATCTCGACTGAAAAACGCCATGGAAATGGCAAAAGCCGTCACGATATCATTTACCAAAATACCGAAAAAGCAATTAGTAGAAAATTCCTTAACAAGTGCTTAAATACTTCAGTCAGTCATTAAAACGAATTCAACAATTGACAGACAGCCGAGAGGCCAAAGAAAGAAATCTGCGCATTTGCTCAGCCATAATATTTATGGTCTACATAGATGAAAATATCTTTCGGCAAATGATAGAATGCTCAGCGCTCGCTGGCAATTAATTGGCATATATAAAGACAAGAAATGCGGAATAAGACATTTGTACAGAAAGGAAATTGAATGTGAAAATGCAGCAGCAAAGAACCTTTAACCAATTGTTGCTAATCACACGTAAATAAATATCAAAGCGCGTTTAGTTTAAATAAGAAACACACAAATTACCAGATTAGAGAGAGGCGCGTTGGGGGACGGGGGTGTGGGGCAGACGAAAACTATTTGAAACAGATACAAATTCCGTTGGCCAAGAGCCAACGCAGCCAAAAGGCTGGTGCGAAAAGAAGAGCCCAAATGACTAAATAAACGCTATGAGGGCCATACGTGCGGTTGGCTGGCAGCAGGGGGCAATGCCTTGACGTGTTTGCAAAAATATTTTCACGAAAATAATAAAAACATTAAAAGAAACGAAAAGAGCCCAAGAGAAAGAGAGAGAGAGACAAGACAAGACAAGAATGTGTGCCATATAGCATATAGATAAACACTCTATGACAATGCGAGTGATGAAGTAATGAAATTATTTTGAAAGCCAAGAAAACATTTTCATGCATAAAGTTCATGATGTTGGCCAACAGACAGGAAGAGCAATAGACAAAGAGAGATGCAGAGAGAGCGAGAGAGATGGGTAGCTGTGCAGAGCATATTTTAATGAATTTATGTGCCTGTCAAATTATGGCGACAAATGTCTTTGTATTAACTGGCAAGCTGCTAGCCCTTTCTCTCTCTCTCTTTACACCCGCTCTCTTTCACTCTTTTTGCTCGGAAAATTTATGGCCTGACAGCTTGGGCAACGTCACATAGCAAAGAAAGAAAAAAAAGAAAGTCCTACCAAGAAAAGTAGCCCGGAGCTTTGAGTTGGGTTCGCACATATAATCAAAATGAATACCCCTAATGCAGCCTGCCTAACATGCTTGGCATGAAAATTTAATTGATTTCGAGCATAAATATTCAACAACAATTTATATATATCTTGGCCTATTCAATTAACAACAAAGCTCTTATCTAAGCTGCCGGCAGATTTTGCCATAAATCTTGCTTCATTTTAGTTCGTTTTCAGTATCTTCTCCTTCTCTCTCCCCCCACTCACTCTCTCTTTGCTTGCTTATATTTATAATTTCTAAGTAAAACTTCTTCTATTGAATTCCATTTAGCTGCTTAATTCAATTAAGTCAGAGATGCATATCTAAGTTAGCATTTGCATAGTTTATACGCTTACAATTGCAGCTAAGTGGGCAGAGTGATGATGATAATGATATATAAAATGATAATGATGATGATATATAAGCAATTCCATTTGCAGAAAAAGAAAGTTCTTGCATGAATTGCGCTTCGAATTGCTTTCGCATCCCATCTACCTTATGCTCAAGACCTGGACAACTTTTTCCTGTTCTCAAATCTCAAGAGAATGCTCCAAGTTAAGAAATCTCCCATCGCTGGCTTTGCAGCTCTACTTCCAAAAACTCTGCTTACTCTTAGCAAGATAATTCATTAGTTTATTACTAAAACACTTTGCTGAGCTGCTCAATCTTCTTTGCAGCTTCACAACACCTGTATCTACGCTCCAAGAGCTTCTTCATTTCTTTCAACAAATTGCTTCAAAGAAAACTATTCAAACTAATGTCAATTGCTATTATCTGCCAGCTGCTGGCTACTATCTGGCGCACAATCTGTGCACTCTCTCTCTCGCTCACACTCTCACTCTACCTCTCCCTCTCCCTCTCACAGTCTAATGACAAAATTAATTAAGCAGAAAGTTTGGTGTCTAATTAGCTGGGCCAACATCTGCGCTGGGCTGTCCATAATGGCCCATTCGCTTGGCCTTTAATCAATTAGCTGCAGTCCAGGCCAAGGTAAGAGTTCAGGTTCAACTACCATTACAACTGACATGCCAATAAGTAGGCAATAATAAATGAGATTCGGTGCGTGCGAGCGCGTGTGTGACGTCATTGCCATCTGCAATTCCATGGAGTCAAATGCACAGATTTATTTATAAAGAGTACAAAAAGAAGAAGAAGCAGCAGAAGAACACACAAAAAATAACACGCAACAAAATTTGGTAAGCAAGCCGCAAATTAATTGTGCGGCTCTGCATGTTGGCCCAGCCCACACACACACACACACACACACATACAGGAAACAAGCAAACAAGGCTAACAAGCAACGGGCATTTGGTTTACCATGCCCACTCTCTTTGCACTCAATTGAAACAGCCTCATCAGCTCTTTGCAGCATTTTGTTGCAAAACAATTGAAATCATTTGGGATAACATTTAATGTGTTAAAGGTCCTTGGCAGCTGAGTTGCCCAAGGGCCACAAATAAGAGCGAACAGCATTTGGCTGCTATAAATAAACAGTTGAAAGTCGTATACTTGATATTCATAAGCAGGTTTGGGCTAGTTAGAAACACGAAATAAGAAAATTATTATATTAAAATGATATTCTAATCAAGTTCTTCCTTCTTTATACTCTAAATAAGTTTAAATAGTCTGAGATATAGCCTCAACTTTCAGTTCTAACTACAATTACTTCCCTTTGCTTTACAGGGTATCTACATTGTCAGCATTGAATAGCTCTCTATCTACACTTCATATGTGCTTTTGTTTTGCTTTTACACACTCGCTTTGACTGTCTCCCTCTCTGTCTTCTACTCTGTCTCTTCCTCCCTCTCCCTCTCCCTCTCCCTCTCTCTCCACCTTGCTGTTAGCAGCTTTGGATTTTTGGCTCTGACAGAGTGTGGATATTTGATAAATAAACAATGTGAGGCTGTGCATTTGAGGCATTTTGTGCCAGGACGAACCGCAGCACAAATATGCTGCTCGCATGGCATACACACACACACACACACACCCTCGCACACACACCCGCAGCACATTTCATAGCCTAATTTTCGTTTGGCATGTGTGAAAAAGCGAGCAACTCGTAATAACAGTATGCCATGGCACTAGGGAATACAGAGGCCAAATGTGTGTGTGGCGGGTGCTCTGGACATTAACTGACAGCTGCTGACGTCACTCAACAAATGTGGCAAAAGCAGCAGGAGCTCCTGTGAGCCTGACATTTATTACATTACGCATACGCAGCGTAGTGTATGAGCCTATGTTTCGTTTTAATAAATGCAACATGTGCATTGGATATAGACGAAGATCTAGTGGCACAAACGACCAGGCCATCAAGTTGTTGGCCTCAACACGTATACGCCGCGTTGCGGTTCTGTTCGCCCGACAAATCAACGCGCCGACACAATTCATTAAATTTAATTAATGGCACATGGTTAGCCAACAACCACGACCACGCCCACCTGCATCGTCTGATTCATGCTGCCTTGAATATATTTGGCATTTTCTTCTACTTCTGGCTACCCCTCTACGCCCAAAAGTCTATATATTTGCATATTTTATTCAGTTGTTCATCGCTTTATGCGATTCACATTCAAAATTTATGCTCGCTTGTTGATAGAGGACTACAAGTGTCTCTCTGTCATTTACCCAAGTCCCAATTTGTATCTTGAAGCATGCTTTTCCGCCCCCCTCAATCTGTTTGCACAAAACACTTCAAGACAGTAACAAAAATTCTCTACCATTTTTATTGATTTCTTGTTGAGTTCAGCTGCTCGAAATTGTCATTGGGTTTGCAGTAGATACATATTGTTTTATGCTGGGAATTGTTTTTGAATAAGTGGGTTCAAGTGGAGTTAGCACAGAGTTTATATAATAGAAAATACATTATAGTTAAGTTGAGAATTTTCTTTTATTGCCAGAGCAGTTTCAGTCCATACATAATCATATATATATATATATGTATATCAAAAACAAACTTTTAGCCATGCTAATTGACTTGCCCAAAACAAGAAAAAATTCTTATTTACTGCAAAGGCAACAACAGTCCAGAGAGAGAGAGGGAGACAGAGCTAATGCTCGCCCACGCTACAATCTGGACAGCAGCAGCAGCAGCACCTTGAGTGCCTGCTGCTGCTGCCCGTTCAGGCAGTGCTCAAAAATTAATTTAATTTCCATTTTTCATTTGTTGCCTGCCACACCCACACCCCCACGCCCCCACACACATTGCGACGCCTACAAAATAGTGTTCAGGCGGATTTGTTTGCATTCGCATTCAGTTGCTAAGACGGCAACAAATCTTTTGGCTAATCGCATCAAAAATGCGAACGACAAGAAAAACGTGGCTATTTATAGACAAGCGTTCGGCCGCTGTGTATAAGTGTGCGTGTGTGTGTGTGTGTGTGTGTGTGGTTTATATGGTTGACTAAGTTTTTGCTTTGCTGATGACTCTGTGGACCAACAGCAGCAGCAGCAGCAGCAGCGACCTTCACCTTTATGTGCTGCTGCTCCAGACGCTAAGCTTAAATTATATATTTATACACTCTGCACAACAATTGTTGTTCTTATTGTATACACACACACACACACACACACACACAGAAGTTGTATATAAAGTAAACTTAATTTATTTTTAATCGCCATTTAATTGACGGCTCGCTGTTTTCTTTCGCCTCGAAATTGCTGCATCAAGAAACTTTTAATTGCTGTTAAGATATTTCGCAGCCTGATGGATGCTGTAAACACACAAACACACACCTATATATATACTCTTTATATATATCTACATTCTATACAGATTCCGGTGCTCTTTGTTTATTTTTTACTCGTTCAAATGCCAAACGCAGTTCAGCGCGATTGTGGGCCAATGTGTCCTCTGTTTGCTGCGCCTACGCCACACACACATATATAAAAATACTTTTATTAAAAATAAACATTCAGCGAAAAAGGGCAAAGTTCAGTTAGAGGTAAACGCTGTTCAACGCTTTGGGCGCACCGAAAGTGCTTTGACAGCTGCCTGAAGGCAGGACAAACCCAAACCCAAACCCTAAAAAAGAAGAAAACATCATGCGGATCATGCTCTTGCCACTGCAGACAACTCGAATTACTTATGTGACAGGTGATTTAATTAAGGGCCAGCAGCAAGAAAATTTACTCTCTGACAAATTCCAACATTTGCTTGAAAGCAAAATCAACAAATCAAATTTTAAATGCGATTCAGTTATTGAGCCAACAGCAAAAGTAATCTTCCTCTTGCTTGAGCTCATTGAGCCCAAAGTTGCTGCTCATAAATTATTTAGCAGCAAAATTTTGATTTTCATTTTTTTTTCTTTATTTTTTATGTTTCATTAAGCCCTCTTGATGACTTTTTCCAAGAACTTTTTCTTTATGAGCATAATGTCAACTCCGAACTGATTATTATTCATAAACATTTGAGGCTAAGCATAAAAGCTTAAGCAGTCTAATTGAAAACTCGAGGCACCTGTTGTTCCTTCGAGTTGAACTACCCACGCTCAAGTTCAATGAATTTTTCATTGTCTTGAATTGCTGCAGACCTTTGTCAAAATACTAACTCCCTGTCAAGTTCATGTAAAAGCATTTTCTTTTTGCTTCAGTTGAGATTTTGGATAAGATTTAGTTAAGATTTTTTCATTGTCTGGCCTTCTACTGATTGTCTGCCAGCATTTTGTTCTGCTCCCTAAAGTCCTTGTTTAATTCCTAACTTTCAGTCATATTTATGTGAAGCATCAGATTTCATTATCTCTGATCAACTTCTTTACTTGAGTATTAACTTCTTATCCATTAACTTGCTTTCATCTTCTCTTCAAGTAATATTCATTTTCTCACAATCTTCTTGCTATATCTTCTTTCGCTAACTTATACAGTTGTTAAATTCTTAACTTCCAGTCAAATTCTTTGCTTATTACAGCTCAAGTATCTTCTTCTATTAGTAAGGCATCTCCCACTCCTTTCCCAGCTTATTCACCATAGTTTTGCAGTGTTTTTTCGTCTACTCGCTGTCAAATTTTTAACTCCCAGTCAAATTTGTATAACATTATCTTTCCCTTACCTTAGTTCAACTACTTTTTTCCACTCATATCGAATCCCCATCACTGATTAGACTACTTCTTCCTACATAACTCATCGACTCTCAGCATTCATTCATCTTTCAACTTAAGCTGCTGTCAAATCTCTAACTCCCAGTTAAATTTGTACACCCTCATCTTTGCTTAGCTTAGTTCAATGCCCGTTCTGTCTCATCTACTTCACTGCTCATGTCTTATTCATTGTCTGGCAGCCTTCCTTTCCCTTGCTCACTTAACTCCTTGTCAAATTCCTAACTCGCAGTCAAATTTCAACAGTTCAGTCATAAAACAAAGCTGCTTAAAATTGCAAATTGCTCAATTGTCCGCTAATTAACAAAAATCAACAAGCGCGAAAAGAACCCTTTCTCAACCAAAAACCAAAAGAAAAACCTTTTGTGCGGCGACGGCGCCGAGTCGCGCTCAATTAGATCCGTTTAAGAAACCTGTCCAAAGGTCAATTTTCAAATAACTTAATTGAGGCGGTTTGACAACAAAGCGTCAAATTTGTGTAGACGCTCGTTGAAATGAAATTTTAATGGCAGTTGACACTTCAGAGCCCCCTCCGCCCCCACCCCCGTCCCCAACGGCACAGCCTTTGCCAAATTTTTAGCCACAACCACTTGGCCAACGATAGGCGTCAAATGTTTGCTAAAATACATTATCATATACTACATGTACATACATATATATTGTGTATATATATATATATATCTTTTTGCTTTTGGCGACGCCCGAAAATTTACGAGTAAAAAAATTTTTGGCTTTTACTTTCTTAATTTGATAGATGAAATCAGCGCCGAAATATGCAAAGAGAGAAAACCCAAAAACAACGAAAAACCAGAACAGAAATATGTAAGAGTGGAATTTATATATACATATATATATAAGAAAAGGTCTGCTGAAAGGTGCGTATATCTTTTCTAAGCAACTGATTTATGGGCATTAAAATTTTTGGGCATATCTCGTAAAGCAACGCGATCGAGGCCAATAACATTTAATTTTGGTCGAGACAGGCCCCTAACAAATATCAAAAAATAAAATAAAAGAACTTGATGGAAAACTGTAAAAACGAGAAAAGTATTATAGAGAAAATACAACAAGAATCGAAATGGCAAAGGGGAGAAACAGAGAGAGAGAGAAGGAGAGAGCGGGCGGCACTGAGCTTGGGGTAGGCAAAAAGAGCAGCAGAAAAAAAGTTTCGAGAAAGTTGCGCCAAGTTCGTGGCTCGTGGAATTTGAGTTGTGGTTGCCAACATAATCAAAGGCTATGGCATGGCAGTATGGCAAAAAACTTTACGAGCACCCACACTCAATATACACACACACACACACGCACGGGCACAACACGTGCGGCATTGTAGGTGTCAAATTTATCGGCGCTGAAAAGTAGGCAACAAAAAAATTGGCTGCAAAAAATAATGCAAGGCATAAAATTAAACGTCAGACGCGTCTTGTTTTGCAAATTTTATGGCAAATATATATACATATATATATATCACAATTTTCCCCAAAATATAACAAAAATTTATTTTAATTGTTAAAGAAATTTAGTAACTGGCACAAAAGTTACTGAAACAAAGGCAAAGAGCAAAGTTTAGAGGAAGTCAAAAACGGATTTTGAATGCAATTTCTATGTTAGACAAATATCAACACTAAAAGTTATAGCAAAGTTACAGAAAACTTAGTTCATTGGCATGAAATAATAAGAGATTTTCTTGTTACAAAAGAAAAGACAAGGCAAGAGTTATTTGTTGGAATCCAATTTAAATTGTAATTCATTTGCCAAGCGATGACCGCAAATAACTTAAATAGCTACAGAGCAGAATATACATATATATAGACATATATATAGACATGTATACAGTTACAGCTACAACATGACGTTGGCATTAAAGGTAAAAGCCCATCAAAGCGGATTTGTTGCCCCCGACAACATGTAACCGGGTAGCAAGCCCGACACACACACACACACACAGAACAACCCAACGCGTCTTCGACTACTTGTGGCGGGGTTTCAGGCTCACATTTTAGGTTTAAAATTTAATAAAAAGAAAGCCTTTAATGTGCCTAGGTATGGCTGGCAGGCTGGCAGGCTGGCAGGCCTACAAAATAGCCTAAAGGCTTAAGTGTCTCAGCATTACTGTTGCTTAGCTGAGAGGTTGGGGATTGAGGCAGGCTTTAGGTGGCTGCCACGCGTGTGGAGTTGCTCGAATAACAGTAAACGTCACTTTAACGCTGCCAAACTCTCGAGGCGAAATGGCCAAAGTGCTTTTCACACCCAATTTTTCGCACGCATGTTACAAAAACAACGCGAACAACAACAACAACAACAGAGTAGACGAGCTGCGCGAGTTAAATGCTTTTCAGGCGTAAAACTTTGACAGGCAGAAAAAAAACAACAGTAGAGCAACAACAACAACAATGAGACACACACACACAAACACACACACACACACACACACTGGCACAGCAACCCATGTCTCTTTGCTGTTGTTTGGCTACGTGCTCAAAGCTATTTTTTGTTATATTTAACGCGTCGCTCAAGTTATGATTACAATTTCGGCACAGACCAGAGCGAAAGCCTGACACACACACACACACACAGGCATATACACACACACAACACTCTCTCACACACTGACAAGCCTGTCAGCTCATATATTGTATGTCGAACAGCAGTTTTGGCCATAAACTTGCTAGCCAAATGCTGCCTTTCGCCTTTGTATTTGGGTATATTTGATATATGAGCTCGGTTTGGCACATGTGTGTGTGTGTGTGTGTGAGTGTGCATGTGTTGAGACTATCAAATAACAAAATTTGTATTCGATATGTGAATATTTCAATTTAGTTGTTATGTTCCTGAGGCAAAACCTATTTTGACAAAAATTTATAGAACAAATGAAGTTTGAGACGGCAATAAACCAACATAAGAATCGATGTAGTTTGGGATGAGGTGAGAAGACCTAGCCTTTAAGGTAGAGTTTTAGCATAGAGCATGAAAGCTTTGGAAGTTAAATAGTATTGGCATATGTGAAAGTCTTCAAATATTACAGAATTTCAACAGAAACAGGAATTTAACCAATCAATTAGGTTTCATTAGTGTTAAGGCAGTAACTCGCCTCTTTCATGCCCTCTTTCACTTGCTTGCAGAGCATCTCAAGTGCGTATATACTCTGCTCTCAGCTGCTCAAGCATTATGTGTGTATACCAATTGCTATGCATAGGCTGGGGCGTTGCCTAAGATGGAAACGGCGACTTCAATCAATAGCTGAAGGTCGCACGCTTCAACAACAGAAGCGGAAAAATGATAAAAGCTGATGCGTATTAATCATACGCCATGTGTTTCACACACACACGCACACACAGGGCAGAGCAATTAGTTGTGCCTTTGAATTATGTAGCATTTGAGAGGATACGCACTCCATCTATCTCTCTCTCTCTCCCTCTCTCTCTCTCTCTCTCTTCCTATCAGCAACAGGACAGTGCAAGGCTATGGCTAGGTTAAGCCGTAAATTGCTGCCAATTGGCAGCGGAAGTGGACAGAACAGCAGCAGCAGCAGCAGTAAAAAGAAATGTATTCCCAGCTGGTGCCGCAAAAATGTTGCTTTAAGTCGTGATAAATTGCCAATAATATTTGGCAACAGCGGAAGTCGACAAGGTCAACAGCAGCAGCACCACCACCACATGATGATGATGATCTTGATGACGATGATGGTTTATTTGTGGTCTCAACAATTTCTTGAGGATCGAGAGTAAATAGATGAAGCCAATTTGATGACAAGCGACCAAAAATTGGCATAATTAAAAAGAAATTATTTATGACATTTCTCTCATCTCTTCCACGTTAATAAACATAAATTAAAGGAATTTTCTTGGCGCTGCCATAGCAAGCTGCCTGCTATGATTGATGATAGCGGAGCCTCGAGCTCGAACAAAAGCTGACTGCTAAGACACTAAATTCTAGTTGCCAGACTAAATGTCATCAGCTGATCAGACGCTTGATTAATGAATGTAATTGCAGCAAACTTATTAATCACAGCCTAAGTAAAGATTAAAGAGCGATTCACATAAATATTTAATTAAGTCACATATTCAGAGAATATATTTTTTGCATAGCAAAAAGGATTAATACGCCCACCTTTAGCTCGAGGTTTAACAAATCAAAGTTGGCAAATTCACAAATTTCAACACAACACAAAAAACTGCTTTGATTTATATTTATTTATTTGCTTTCTTTCTTTCTCTTTTGTATTTTTTATTACTTTCATAAAGCTATTTGTGCAGAGTCGTTAAAAGACACAAAAGCATCGCAAAATGCCTAGTTATTTGCCTTGACTTTCCGTTGTTGTTTGTTGTTTATGCTAAAAAATATTTGTACAATGTTTTTTTTTTTTATTTCTGCTTTCGCTCATTTGTCAAAATATACACTAACTGCGGGTATTTTCAGTTGATAATTGAGTGTGTAACGTTTAAGGGAAGTTGTTTATAAGTTAAGAGTTAACTTTATAAGTTTATAAAGTTAAGAGTTAATAATATGATAATAATGAGAGCAATTCCTGATATTCAAAACCTTATTAGAAAGATGTTTTCTTTTTTTTCAAAATATTTTTTTAAAAATATATATATTTAAGAGTTTTTTAGTAAAAGATCTAGTTTATCATATAGCTGTATATGAATTTAAAAATTAAAAAAAATTATTTTTTAACTGAAAACTGTTGCTGATTGCTTCATCATGCTCATGTTGGATATATATAAAGCATATATTATATATATCCAACATGAGTTATAGATAAAGTTGACCTACTCTAATTCAATCCAAGATTTATGAAGGATTTATAACAGCATTACCTATTTTTTATATCGAATAGTAAGGAATAAGTAATAATAATTAATAATAAATTCTTCATAAATCCTTTCTTTAAATGCCTCCTATAAATGCCTTTCTATCAACTCCCAACTCCCATACAAATTTATTTATATTTCAAAAAATAACTCGAAACATTCATTACCAAATTCCATCATTGATTTCAAACACCCTACGAAAGCGTATTTCAATTGCGACCTGCCACACATCAATCGTTTCTCCATCCTGTTTTGTATTTTATTATAAATATATATATTGTTTTTTATGTGGCAATCAAAGAATATTTAAGCCAAGTAAATAAAACATATGAATTATGTGCGCTGGTCGACATGTCTATGTGCGACAAGTTCCACTGACGTCACAGCGCCAGAACACAATATATATATATATAAATATTTATATAAATATATATATATATGAGAAAACTGCAAAAATATCTCACGATATTTGGTGAAAGGATTGTCAAAATGAATCATGTGGCATAGGTGTGCGCTGAGTATTTATAAAAACAGCTCGAAATACTATTCGAGTGAGTCAAGCAGCAACCAAATCACATGCACAAAACACAATTATTATATTATTTATAATAATTATTAAGTATTATCTATATATATATATATTTAAATATAAATATAGCTGACTGCACGATGAGTAAAAATATTTGTGAGGCTAGCCAAAAATATATTTGGATATGCCAACATCCTCGTAATACCCACAAGTTCAATAACATGTAAAGAGACAGAGAGAGGCAGTGAGAGAGAGAGAGAATGAGACATAGAGAGAGTGAGAAAATCTTTGTTGAAGGTAAAGTTCATTCAAATTCCGCATCGCTCAAAACAACGCAAAACAAATGCGTTACGATTGGGTGAAGGTCAAAACCAAAATCGACCAAGAAAATTCTTATTCCAAATATACAAATATTTATATATACATATACATATCTATATATATATATAGTTTATGGCTGTTTTCTTGGCCAACATCGTCAGCATATTTAGCGACCTGCTGGAAACTCATTTGCGTTTCGCTGTTTGTGTTTATCTTGGCAGCTGCTGTCGCTGGTTGCTGCCACAATGACGTCGCCTCAACACACTCTGACGTTGCACATGCGTTTGGATTAACCAGCACATTGGCATCGCATCACTAATGCCATGGCATTAATGGAGCAAGCTACTAGCTGGCAAAAGAGTCCGATGATGTCACAAGCGGAAATCATAAAATAATATTATGGAATATATATATAGTATCTGGCTAAACGATTCAATTGTGATTAGCAAGTGTGCGAAGGCATTGAGTGGCATCAAGTTGAGATAGGTAAGCATTGGTTTGGTTTAGATTAGGTTAGTTTATGCTAGCGTGTGATGGAATAGGTTAGGCTAGGTTATGTTGGAGGATAGATATAGTTGGGTAAGGTTAAGGTAAAGTTGACTGAGTTTAAAGTTTTTATGAGATTTGATCTAGTTAGGTTAAGTTAGAAAAGCTGATAAAGTACTTTAGATCATGTTAGTTGAGTTCAGTTGTTGATAAAGGTTATGAAATCTTCAGTGATCTAAGCGTATGTGTGGCTTTCCTTTTCATTATGTATGGCAGATCTCTTCAAGTTAAAGAGAATGATCTAGTAAGCGACTACAAGATACTGCTACAGCCTTGATCTGATTAAAGAAGTGTAAAAGCATGATCTAACTAGAAAATGCTATGACTTGATCTGCGCAATTGAAGAAGAAGTGTAAGAGAATGATCTAATAGGGAGTTAACGACCAGAGAATACTCGGACAAACTTTGATCTGAGCGTGATTTAGAAGAAACTAAGTGTGCAAAACTCAACCAGGTGTCTCTAGCTCTTATAGGTATCAAGATTTAAGATGTAGTCACTGATGTTTAGGACTTGCTTTATCCCAATCAAAAATCTAAGCTCAGTGAGCATATTTTTCTACATTCAACAGACATTTCAACAAAGACATCCTATACCAACTTTTCATTTCCAATAGATTTAATCACACATCAAAAACTTTACCTTCATACTACCCAAAATGAAATTTATTTAAATACAAAGAATGCTCGCCATCAGACAAGCAAACTTAAACAAGTCCATGCCCAAAGACTACACAAACAATAAGTAATATAAAACAAAGTGAAACTTGTAATTCCAAAGCTCTTTTGACGAGCTTCACATTCACAATCAGACAACTAATTAAAATTGTCTGAGTACATTTTCATTCGCAATTAATTTCTTTGTACAAAAATTTCGCCAACAATCGCGTATCGTTGTAACATTTATATTTCGTTCAGCACTCGGATCATTAGCCGTGAGGTAATTAAGCTGCAATCAATCAAGTCGGAGGCAAGTTCTATAGCCGAATTAGAAGTTATCTTAAGAACAACTAATTTGCTTTTGGCCATTTAATTGAATTGAGCTCTTTCTTGTGTCATGTTTCAACAGCTCTGACAACATTGTTTGGCTTAGGGAACAGCGCCCAACCACAGGCAACAAACCAAATGTAATTAAGCCAGACCATTGATAAACGTGTCACTTGGCCACAAAACAACTTCGAATCGTGTCTGTGTGTCTGGCGCGTACATAAATCAAAGTTAGATAAAGCCAAAACTACGAACAGCAATCAAATGTGTTGAGCATAATGAGGGGCCGCATATGTGTGGCACGCATCATAATTTACGAAAGTCCAACAAAATTTGATAAGCGCGCTGCAAAAACTAAAACGCAAAACGAGCAGAGAGCGAAAACAAAAAACTTTTGCTGTGGAAATTTTCAGCGCCTGACAGTCATTAGAATGTGAAAAATGTTTTGCTGCTGACAATTGTGATGAGTATGATGACGTTGATGAGGCTGCGGCTGATGCGGATGCTGCGGCTGCTGCTGCTGCTGCCTCCACTGATGATCATTATGAAAAGTAAAACGTCGTGCCAAGGTCAAGGCAAGACAAGGCATGCTCTGGCCGAAGGTCTGGCCACGCGCAATATCAAGGGCACGAAAATCTGTTTGAGACTGCATTTTATTGCATAGTTTATGGTCAGGCGGGCAGCCAAACCGACCTTGACCAAACAAAAAAAAACAAGTAAGAGTGCTCTAGTCGAGACGGCTCGACTACGAGATACCCTGAACCCTGCGAAGGTCCAATCTTCCCAACATTATATGCTTATTTTACATATACAAATATTGCGAGCAACGCACACACATACACACATACATACACACGCACGCATAAGCATGCGCTCTGCTGACTGCGCAGCTGACGCAGCGACTGCGCTTGGGCTGCAATATGCCTATTGTATGGGAAATTAAATGTTTAATAACTTTTTTTGTGGATGGACTTGCTTAATCAAACTTGCGCAGCGTAATCATGTCATTGATATGTATGTATTTGCCAAAGCACAAGTCTCTAGTATTTGAAATACGAATTTTGCAAATTGGGGGCGAAGGAGGCGTGGCACCCAAAATCCAAAAATGACAAAATGTCCGCATTCATTACACAAATCTACACAGTAAATTTGGAGTCTCTAGCTCTTACGGTATGCTTAGCGGAAGAAAAGTTATCGATTTTTATCGATAATAAGGAAACGGGATGAGTTATCGAAAATCTAAAAAAAACTCGTACTGCGTAGGCTATAGACGAGTATTCTCTGAAAATTTCATATATCTAGCTTTTGTGGTTTACGAGATCGCTGCGTTCATACGGACGGACGGACGGACGGACGGACGGACGGACGGACGGACGGACGGACGGACGGACGGACGGACGGACGGACGGACAGACGGACAGGGCTATTTCAACTCAGCTCATCGAGCTGATCAAGAATATATATACTTTATGGGGTCTGCGATGTCTCCTTCTGCCTGTTACATACATTTCACAAAAACATTATACCCTGATTTCCCATTTTCAATGGGTTCAGGGTATAAAAAGATGCCAATGAATAATTCAAAAGCTGAAAGAAAAGCCAAACACCAGCGAATTGCAGCAAGGCTAGATGGAGATAGATAGAGAGTGAGAGAGGGGAGGTAGGTAGAGCCAGCAAGGGCGAGCGCTGGACTAAAAGATGACCTGGGGGACTACTTTAAGGCATCTTTAAATGACCAAATGGTAGAATAATAGTGCAAGGCAGCAAGGACAGATGGAGTAGGAGAGATAAAGAAAGAGAGATAGAGGCAGCTGAAGCAAGAAATGTCCTGTGGGCCTAATTTAAGACATGTTTAAATGACCAAAAGGTGTAATAATAGTAAAATGCAGCGAGGACAGATAGAGAAAGTGAGAAACAGAAGAGAGTAGATAAACAGATGGACAAGGACAAAGAGGCAGTTGGATCAAGAGTTGAGCTGTGGGCTTACTTCAAGGCGTCTTTTAAAGATGCAGTGAAGTGCAGCAAGGACTTTTCGAGAAAGAAAGAAGATAAAAGAAAGAGAGAGAGAGAGAGGGAGTGAGAAATAGATTCTGTCACAAATCTAAAGAGATACTGAGATAAATTACTATAAAATGCCTGATAAATCTACTCTCTCTCTCTCTTTCTCTCTCTCTCTTCCTAACAAAACAAAATTCTTTCAATTCTCTTTTGCACCCCATTCGCAAACGTTCAACTCCAAGTTGTGCCAACCCAAAGTTTGACAACTTTCTAATTACTTAACAAAGTAGTTCTTGTTTTTCCCCCAACTTTCATCGAACCCATTTGCTGCCTATCTGTGCTTTGATCAACTTTTTTGTCAAATATTTTTTAATATAGTCTACAAATTAATCAGAAGCTATAAAGCTTAGTTAATGCACAAATAAATACTTTTAAAAAAAGGGTCTATCGAGAAAATAACCTTTTTTTGTTAAGCCTTAAATACGCTGAGCCGCCGAACAGAAAGGGAAGACCATAAAAATCGCAGGCCAAACAAATTATGCAATGCAAAGAATGAATAAAAAGCCCGCATAAAAGAAGAGAGAGAGAGAGCATAGCAAAGGCAAAGGCGGACAAAGGAGATATATATATAGTGTATATATATGTATATAATATATATGTGTGTAAGACTGTGATTTACATTATTTCCTTTCTGTGCGCTGTTGAAGCCCTTTTGGGCAGCGGTCTCAGCTGCTGTCTGCTAAGTTCTACCTCAAAAAGAGAAACTGAGGCTTAATTAAAATTGTGTGTTGCACAGTTTAAGAACTGAGAGGAGCATAAAGACCAATTGAATTGAATACAACTTGGTAGCAGAGTGTATATATACGCAACTAGTATTTGCTCGTCTGCTCTAAGCGCCTTACGAGCACAGCTGTCTCTAACCATCTCTGTGTGTGGTGCTTGTAACCCAATCAACTAAAAGCAACTTCAAACTATTCAAGTGAGTGTAGGAACTTGCGAAGTCACGTCCCCTAGCTGCCACAATGGTCTTCCTTATTTTCCTTCTTTATTTTATTTTTTTCTTTTTTTGGCTGCCAGGAAGTGTCGACATTGAGTTGCAGGAAATTAAAATTTAAACCGAAAAATATGCTCAAGTCAGCTTGGCCGGGCGACGCATTAAAATGAATTACGAACTGCCGCAGCCACTGTTTGTATAAGCAGCTAGAGCAAGACTAGAGAGGCAGACAGAGAGAGTGAGAGTGAGAGAGTGGGTGAGGGATATAGCAAGAGTTGGGCTTTGGCTTAGGCGGAAGCGCTTAATTTGCGCCCAGGCTCGACTCGGCTCTGTCGCATTTTCATTTGAATTTTTAATTTGTAGTCTGTGACACTTTTTGCATTAGTTTGACACGTGAAGGGCTGCGGCGCTGCCTGGCATCTATTTAAGTGAGTGCAAATTTTATATTTTACGCTGGGTATTACATAAAATAGCAACACCCACACATCCATACACCCACACACACTCATACACTCACCCACACAAGCTGACAAACATTGTGCAAATTTCCAACGCAAATTGTTGAAAGCGGCTTCGCATATTTCATGCAGAAAGAGATAGCTATCTATAGCCATGCCCGTTGGACTGAGACAGCGAGCTGGGTGAAACTTTTTTGGGGTTTTGGCTGCTTGCAAATTTTATGCAGAACAATTTTTTTTTTTTTGTAAATATATAATATATATATATATATATATATGTATAGGAAAGTCGTGGCGTAGCGGCCTTTAGTAAATAAAAATTTGTGGTCTTTAACAATGCAGGCAGGCAGCAAAATACATATAATATATATACCTATATATATACATACAACATATATATAACATAGCTAACTTGTTAGCCTATATAGCGCCTGCCTGCTATATACATATCTTTGCTTTAAGAATATGCCAGCTTTGTTCCTAATGGAGCTGATTTTCATTTAAAGATTAGCATTGAATTATTTAAACGAAACGCAAGCAAAAACAATTTGAATTATGTGGCGCAAAAAATTATGTAGAGTTTTGACTGACGGGGCTGGGTAAGAGAATTAAGGGGCGTGGCAGCAGGCGGCAGAGATAAATGGGCATCAAATGAGTTGGCATTGTTTGCGGTCTTGAATAGGAGTTGAAACACATGAAAGAAGAGCACAAAACAAGTGAATTTTGATTAAATGTTAAATTTTATGTTAAATATTATGTTAACAGTTGTTAAATATATAACAGTGTGTCGTATAACAGAGGTGTTAATAGATATTTGCCCACTTTAGCTACTAAATATTGTGCTGTATTAGAAATTGAACTGTTTTAACAGCAGTAGATGCTCATACTGTTAATTTACCTCCATTAAGTGTGTTAACAGAAGAGCAATGTTAATAAGCTGTTAAATGTAAAGTCAGGCACGCACTTTAAACATTTACATAACTCTGTTATGGGAATTTGACTATTTTAACAACAGCAGCTGCTCAAGCTGTTAACTGAACATCAACAGTAATGCTTACAGACCACGCCTGTTATTTAGCTGTTAGATTCTAAAATACTAAAGGCTACTTCAAGGATTTCATAAGAATGTTTTTGTAGAAAAGAAATCAATTAAACATAATTTTTGGATAAACAAAATTTACTTCTGATTTCATATTTCTAATTCCTTCCATATTCTATAAAACAGTTTTCAAGAAAAAAACACAAAATCAAAGAAGTTTTTATTCAATATTTGTGCAAAAAGAAAAAAAAAACTTTTCCCAGAAGTTTTTGCTGCTATTTGCTTGCCAATTTCAGTTGCTTTTAACGAAACATATGGCATATGTGAATATTTTTGTTGTTGTTGCTGTTGTTGTCAACTTGATGCCAGAGGACATTCGACAACAGTTGCCACAACGGATGCTTTTATCCAGTTGAGCAGAAAAAACGCAAAACGCAGCTAAACGCAATGAAATGTAACGTAACAGCAAACAATGCGCACAAAAAGGACCTCTGCACAAATACATAAACAGATAGAGACACACACACGCACACATACACATATATACAAAATTCAAATACAAACACAACTGAACAAACCAGCAAAGGACATGCTGGGTGCGTGTTGACTGGTTGGGCAGATCCTGCTGCTGCTGCTGCTGGCATGTCCTTCAACAAAGTTGACCTTGCACTTGCCACTTGCTGCAGCCGGATGTTGATTTTCCTCCATTTTTGTTTTCGTTTTTTTTTTTTTCTCTTGCTTTTGCTGCACTTTGTGCAAGGCCGCCATAAGCTGATAAACTCGCACAGAGACAAACAGCAGCGGCGGCAGAGGCAGCGGCGGCGGCGGTGGCAGCAGCAGACACACATGACTGCGTCCACGTGCCGCATAAAAAATGCATTGAAAAGTGCGTAAAGTTTGAGCCGCGAGGCTCAAGGATCACACACACATGCACACACATGCACACACACACACACACACACACACAGCCTGTTTAATTACACATTTTGTGCAATGCAAATTTTTGTGCAAATTTTTTGTTTGTTTTTCGGTTGGCTTCGGTTTTTTTTTTATGGTACACTTTTTGGCACGGCGCCAGCAAATACACACAGACACACACACATGTGCAATTGTTATGTAAAACTATCAAAAATGGCAGTTTAAATGCCGCCCAAAAAAGTAGGCTACAAAAAATAACTACATTTTTGATTGCGGCGCGCGCGGCCCAGCATGGGTGTATGTGTATGAGTGTGTGTGCAGATATGTGTATGTGTGTATGTATGGCTACATATACATGCATATGTGTGTGTGTATCTGTGTATCTGTGTGCAGCCAAGTAATTCAATTTAAATTGTTTTGCACAATGTTGGCATGCCACGAACGCTGCTTATCGTTACACCAACAACAACAACGAGCAGCAGCGCTGTCAAAATGAAATTTTCTAGCTGCAGAAGTGGAAAAAAAATGACACTGGAATTGTCTTTTAGCTAACTCTCCACTGGGCAGGTTATAAACTTGCAACATAAATAAGCGCATTGCTTGGCTTGGGATTAGATTACAAACGACATTGGACGCAATCTCAGCAGCAGCAGCAACAGCAGCAACAGCAGCAGCAGCAGCAACGGCAGCATCAAATTGCAAATACTTTTCACTTTGTGTTCGCATTTTATGAAGTGCAGAAAACTTGAGTGAAAGAAAAGAAGAACAAGAAAATAATAGAAAAAAATTGGAAAAAAATGAGAAAAAGAGCAAAGCTGTCTATGCTGTAATTGATTACAGTTGGCCACAGCGGGGTTTCGTATTGATAGTTATTCTCGCCCTCGAGCAACTAACTTTGGACACATTTTGATTAATGCTCAGAGACATTGAGAGGAAAACGGTAGATAGAGGGAGTATAAACAAATTGTTTGCTACACATATATATATATATGCAATCACTTGAGAAAGGCAGCTGACAAATACTAAAAGAGTTGGTTAAGTGAAACTCATACTTAGCTGAAGATTTAGTTTCTACTTTAGTACTTTTGACATCCTCTTTTGGCTGCTTTTGTAACTTACCTGGAAATATATATAAGAGTATAGATACAAGTTAGTATTGAAAATAATTTATATATAGAATAGATATTTAGATAAATATATAAAAAAAAAATATTGCAATTTTTTAGGATTTGCAGTAATATAAAATAAATATAGAATCAAATATGTAATAAAAATATATAACAAAATATGCATTAAATACTTATTTTATTAGACATCTTCAGTATATAAAATTTGTATATTATAAATAAATTTAAAAAAAAAATTCTTAATAATTTTATTGAATTCTTTAAGCATTTAATTTAGTCTTAAATCTAAAAAAATATAGACTTTTTATTTATTAAACATAAAAACATTAAGTTTCTTAACAGTTCTTCAACCTTTAGCTTAAGAACCTTTACCTTACCTTATGTATATCCCTTACTAAGCAAATTATAATACTTTAGTCATCAAAAACCTCAAAATTAATGATATCTTTAAAGATGGCAATTTTGATATTATTAAAATAACTTCTCTAAAAACATTAAGTCTTTTGGTAATTAGGCAATTTTTATATATTTTAACAACATGTTTTGCATCAGAACATGTTACTCACCCTTATCCTAAAGTCTAAATTATATAACATTATATTGACTTAATTTAAATGAATATCAGCATTGATATTAACAGTGTCTTAAAATTCACTTAAATGTTCTATGCTTAGGTCGCTATTATTGTATGCATTATTGTTATCATATACATACATATGTATATGTATGTTACAGCATTTATAACAACATTATTATCAATAACATTAATATAATTTTCAACATAAAAACAGAACCAATATATAATATAATATAAAAAAAAAAAAACCAACAAAAACTTAATGATCATAAACACTTAGATCATTATATTATAACTACAATTATTTTAATTTAAACAATTGCTTAAAACTACAACAATTTATCTTAATATATTTAAAATATTCTTAACTACTTATATAAAAAAAAAAACAAAAACAAAAACAAAAAACAACCACCAAAAAAAAAAAAAAAAAAAAAAAACATTATACCCTGATTTCCCATTTTCAATAAGTTAGGGAACAAAAACACAAAAAAAAAACACCAAAAAAAAAACACCAAAAAAAACACCAAAAAAAAAACACCAAAAAAAAAAAAACAAAAAAAAAAACAAAAAAAAAATACAAAAAAAAAAAACAAAAAAAAAACAAAAAATAAACAAAAAAAAAACAAAAAAAAACAAAAAAACACAAAAAATAACACAAAAAAAAAAAAAAAAACACCAAAAAAAACAAAAAAAACTTACTGATCATAAACACTTAGATCATTATATTATAACTACAATTATTTAAACAATTGCTTAAAACTATGCTTATAATTATTACAATTCCACTTAATATACTTAACAAATTCTTAACATTTAAATACTTACCACATTCTGAAGAAGTGGTGGAGCACTGCACTTTACTTTATATCACTTCACTTCACTTTACTGCACTGCACTGCACTGCACTGCACTGCACTGCACTGCACGACTGACCACCAGCTGGCCACAAAGACGACTGAAGTTGCGCAGAAACAGGCGCCCTTTATATAGGACAAAACTCCCGCGCAAAGCACCCGCGCAAAACGGAGTTCGACTCATGGAAGTTTGTTCTCAGTCGTTTTTTCATTCGAACATTGAGCGAAAACTACGTCCCGCGCAAAACGGAGTTCAGCTCATGAGCTTACTCGATGTAAACACTAACAGAATGCTGCTGCTAACATTTACAGACTGGTGGATCAGCAGCATCGATGTAAATACTAACAGAATGCTGCTGCTAACATTTACAGACTGCTGGAGCAGAAGCATCGATGTAAATACTAACAGAATGCTGCTGCTAACATTTACAGACTGCTGGAGCAGCAGCATTCTGTTTGAGCTTGCATCGAGAAGAGTAAGCTCAAATTCTTGCTAGAGCAGAAGCAGAAGCTGAACTCCGTTTTGCGCGGGACGTAGTTTTCGCTCAATGTTCGAATGAAAAAACGGCTGAGATCAAACCTTCATGAGTCGAACTCCGTTTTGCGCGGGTGCTTTGCGCGGGAGTTTTGTCCTATATAAAGGGCGCCTGTTTCTGCGCAACTTCAGTCGTCTTTGTGGCCAGCTGGTGGTCAGTCGTGCAGTGCAGTAAAGTGAAGTGATATAAAGTAAAGTGCAGCGCTCCACCACTTCTTCAGAATGTGGTAAGTATTTAAATGTTAAGAATTTGTTAAGTATATTAAGTGGAATTGTAATAATAATAAGCATAGTTTTAAGAAATTGTTTAAATAATTGTAGTTGTAATATAATGATCTAAGTGTTTATGATCAGTAAGTTTTTTTTGTGTTTTTTGTGTTTTTTGTGTTTTTTTTTTTTTTTTTTTTTTTGTTTTTTTTTTTTTTTGGTGTTTTTTTTATGTTTTTTTTTGTGTTTTTGTTCCCTAACTTATTGAAAATGGGAAATCAGGGTATAATGTTTTTTTTTTTTTTTTTTTGTTGGTTGTTTTTGGTTTTTTTTTTTTTATATATTAATAGTTAAGAATATGTTAAATATATTAAGTGGAATTGTTGTAGTTTTAAGGAATTGTTTAAATTAAAATAATTGTAGTTATAATATAATGATCTAAGTGTTTATGATCATTAAGTTTTGTTGCTTTTTTTTTTTATATTATATATTGGTTCTGTTTTTATGTTGAAAATTATATTAATGTTATTGATAATAATGTTATTATAAAGCTGTAACATACATATACATATGTATGTATATGATAACAATAATGCATACAATAATAGCGACCTAAGCATAGTACATTTAAGTGAATTTTAAGACACTTAATATCAATGCTGATATTCATTTAAATTAAGTCAATATAATGTTATATAATTTCGACTTTAGGATAATGGTGAGTAACATGTTCTGATGCAAAACATTTTGTTAAAATATATAAAAATTGCCTAGTTACTAAAAGACTTAATGTTTTTAGAGAAGTTAATTTTAATAATATCAAAATTGCCATCAGATTTACTTTCTTTAACAAAACGTAAAAGTTAACAACTTTTGCTCTGTTCTTATCATATTGCAGCTTGTCATTTCTTTATAGGAATCACTTAGCTTAGTTATAGTTTTTAGTTTAAACAAGACTACCATCTAAGGATTGTTTAACGATTTTGTTAGACATTTAATTTTGGGCTTCTCTTCTCAGTCGCCACACTTACAGTAAAACTATTGTAAATTTTAAATTGATTGCTGATTTGTGGTCCTTGACAACGACACGCTGATGTCTATCAGTCTTTAACTAAAGATAGATATGTTTCATGCTTTTTATATGGTAAGCATAGAGTGTTTGGAATATCGGCTCATCCGCAGGGTTCAAGGGATCTCCTAGTCGGGTAATGCCGACTAGAGCTTTCTTACTTGTTTTTAATAAATCCGTTTCGCATTTCAACATAACATTTAATTGCCAATTAAGTTTTCTAATTAACTAATTAAAAATGTTAATCAATACAATTTATGTAATTAATATGAGCATCAACGCTTACTTAACGTAAGCCGCTCACAGTTAATACACCGCCCCGAGGCACGCCCAACCCCCGACCCCCGACTCCCCAGTAACCGCTTGATACTTTATTTAATCGACTTATACGACACGCGCTGACAGCCACAAAATTTATCGCCCCCCCCCCAACTGGAAGAGGGCACAACCTGACGACTCTGGCAGTGACTTTTATGCTGTGGCTGCTGTTAGCCCTCGTCATGATTGCTTGGTAAATCATAAAAAGCTGCAAACAGTCACGCATTCAATTAAAATTCACTTCTTGACTACCCCAACTTAATGGATTATAACACCAAGTTACGTGGATTTGCCTTTAATCATACTGATACTCTTACAGAGTAGGCAGCATAGTTACCATTTACCGTTATGTAATGCAACATGCAGCAGCAGCAGCTCATGGCTTGCCCCCTCGAGTCCTTAAAAAAGTTTATTTTTCTTCTGCTGCGGCAACTTCAATGCCACATCACCAATTGCCTCGAGATGTGCTGTGCATTTCTTAAGAGTCAAAACCCAACAGGCACGCCCCTTCCTGTGATACATTTAATGCAATTTGGCGTTAAGTTGCTTAAACATGTTGCAACATTGGTTGGTTGGTTTGGCTCAAAAGCATTTCCTTTTTGGCTGGCTAGCGAGCGAGCGAAAGTGCACTTAAAACTTTCCTCAAACTAAAAACCAACAACTTTTCAATTAACTGCCAATTAATTTAGCCTCTGTTGCCAACTTAGAGCCAAGCCAAGTTAGTTGAGAGCCAGTGCCATTGGCCACTGCCAGGCCATCAACATTATTAAAATACGTTGGCTTTTGTGTGCACCTCAATTGCAATTTGCTTGATTCAAAGGAATTTCTGAATAGACAGTGATTCAATTGAATTGAGTTCTGTGTTTAGTTTGAGGTCATGCAAATAACTTTTTGAAGGCTTGCCAAAGTAAAAATGCATTCAATATGGATATATGTGTATAGAGAGGGAGGGAGAGAGGGAAGGAGAGTGAAGCAGAGCAAGAAATACTATTATATTTAATTTAGTTTTAGTATCTGTAAAGCTCTACAAACTATACACAGTCAATAAACCTATTTTGTATTCAGAAATATTTCAAATTGATAGCAAGAGAAAATTATTTGTAAAGTATTATTAAGTAGAGCAGCATGCTTTAGTTTATTTGAGTTTAATATAAATAAATTGTATATATTTTTTTGGACTTGTATTTGTTATATTTATATGCATTTGTTTACCTTGATAATTAATTAAGTTAATAAGAGTTCTAAGAGAAATTAATAATGATTTCTCTATGTATGTAAGCAGCAAGAGTTTTGCTTTAAAAATCATGAATAAATGATAAGACTTGATTTATGAATATATATTCAAGATTTTTAAGGCATCTCTTGTAGAAAATCTTAAGTGATATAAATTTCTATTAGAGATTTAAGCTAAAAATCTTATATATATGACCATAAACCAAGTCTGTACATAGCACAATTATTACAAACCTATACAAAAGTATAAGTAGAAGTAGTATAAGTGAATATTGGTTGTACATAGATATAAGCTCTATAAATACAAGTTGTTTAAGTATAGACTTAACAGTCTCGAAATGAAAAGATTTAGTTTTTACTCAGACAAACAACATGCTTAGAGTAAATCTCTCTTATGTCTTAGACAAAAGGAATTTTCAAACTAGAATTTTCATAGTCAAATGGAGATGGCCAGGCAAGCGTGATACTTTCTCTTATTCCATACACATATAAAAGTTCTCCTTCTCCCACTTCCCACCTCTAACCAAACAAACATATCTAGAGTCTCTTTGTTCCTTATCTCCTTTACAAATACATAAACTTGATTTACTTCTACACCACCAAACTGCAACCACTTCAAAGTGATGACATTTTCCATGTAATTTACCAGTTAAATTTGCACAAAATTTCCGTGAATTTCAATCGATATTTGTTATACGCACTAAATGTAGTTGGCATAGCCTGCACAAGGAGATAAGTTACCGCATATAATCCGCTTTCCATTTTCGGCCAAAAACACAATTCAATTCAATTCAAATCATAGACGAACTGCTTGCTTCACTCTATAAATGCGGGCATCAAATAGTTTGCCAAGGCAAATAGACCAACCTCTCACTCTCTCTCTCTGTCCATTGAGCTTTAGAAATTTCTCAAAAATGTTGACCGAAAAATATTATTGCCAGTTATGCAGCTAGCAAAACATTTGAATAATGAAATTATTGGCTAATGGCGCAACGAACCAACTGAATAACTGAGACGAACTCTGATTGTGTAACCGTTCGGACATGCTGACTAATTCCTGATGCAATTTATGACTGCAAATTGTTTCATTCAAATTTTCTTCTTTTTTTGCCTTGGGTCAAGATTTTTACAGTATTTCTTTACTTTATTTGATTACCATAAAAACCCGCAAAGAAAAACTTGGCAAGCAGCGCACAAAAGGCAAAAACCAAATGCATATTTGACATTATGTAAATTTTGTGGCAGCAGCAAGAGCAGCAATATATTGCATAATACCTGACATATATATTTATGTTACTGCAAACAGCTCTAAGCCCACAAAATTGGCCAAAAAAGTTGGAGAGAGCGAATGAAAGGGGGGAAAAAAAATGTGCCTCAAATCGACGGCAATTTTCCATTTTGCACCTAGCCAAAGGCGATAAAATCCGCAAGACTCAAGATGCAATCATCTATTGAATCTATTTGCAATTGCTAGATATCTTTGATATTTTTATGCAAGTAAAAAGGGGTATATTGGTTTGAGGCAATATATATATAGTCATGTTCATCAGTTTGCTTATATATTATCTATCTATCTTCATCTGTTTGCTGTGTGCAAAGCAAAGCAAAGCTGAAGACTTGAGATTCTGTTTATTTACTCAAGTGTAGCAAAGTGAAGCCTTAGGGAGCTCATTAGACACTAGAGACGAGAGACGATATACTCTGTTATACCAGCTTTAGATAAGTATATGAAGTATATGAAATTGAACAAAATTGTGCTATATTCTTAACAGTTTTCAGCTAGAGCCACGACATGTCCAAGTGAGGTACTGTGAGCTGTATCTATGACCTCTTCTATAGCTTGCTTAAAGGAAATTCTTGTTCCTGCGGACACATCAAATCAGAAAAGTATATATCATTCAATATCCTAGAGCTAAGATATCCCAACTTTTGCAGCTAAAGCACAGTATACCTACTCTACAGACCTGCTCCACAAACTCTCTCTATAGTAATCTCATAACTCGCCCACTCAGTCTACACAATTCTTATATATGTATAACTTTAGCTACATTTTATATAGTGAACAAGCATTAAGCAGTCGCTTATGCTCGATTGCAGCCTCCTCCTACGTTTTTTATTGACATATAGCAGCTGGATGCCTTAAGCCCACGGCAGTGTTAGGTTCAACATTTGCACGCTCTCACTCTCCCCCTCCCTCTCTCTCTCTCTCTTCTTAAGCTCCAATGCAAATATATGCAGTTGCGATTGAAGATGATATCACACACCAGCACAGACTCCCACACACATCCACACACACACACATCCACCCAACCCCACACACACACTATCTTAGACATACACTTGTCGCCCACTAAGTGCTCCTCGAATGACAAACATCAATGCGCTGTTTGAAGCTGACAAATAAGCATGACGAGCTGAGACATCAGGCAACAGCTGCTGCAGCTATAACAACTACAACTACAACCACAACAACCACAGCCACAGCCACAGCCACAGCCACAACAACAACAACAACAACAACAACAACAACATTTTCAATTAAGTTGCAGCGCTGCACACGCGTGTGACTTAAGTCTAATCCCCTGACCAACAATCTGCCTGCAACATCAGGGCAAACAACAATTTGATGGCTTGCTACCAGCCACGCCCCAAAAACGCCCCCAACCAGCCATCCCATGCCGACTTTATGTGCGCATAAAACATGTACGCGTTTTAATGCTAGCCAACAACAATATATATTCGTATATAAAAACGACTTGGGACCAATTTAACAACATTGAATTTTCAAATAGACTAGAAAAAGCAACAAACCCGACACGTAGGTCCATGGAGTATACCCCTCACAAGAAAAAAACCAAAAACCTACTCCATTATGACACTCGGTTTTATGAAATATGACAAGCAGATCATTTTTCAAAAGCAACAAGCGTGTGGGCATCATCTTAGAGAAAAGTTATTAATATATGCCAACAGAATTTGGTTAAGAGTGAAAAGATATTAAAGCTTGAGGGAGTTTACTTCTTAAATTAATTTTGAAAATTTATTTTAAGGTATATTTTGTTATTGATAATATAATATATATAAATATATTTAAATTATATTTTATAAATATAATATTTAAAATATATGCTATATAAAAAGGCATAAATATATTTATATAGAAATTAGAGACTTTAAAAAACTGTTGAAAGTTTTATAATAAAAAGTTTTAAAATAAAGGTATAATTTGTTATAGATAATATAATATATATAAATATAATAGTTAAATTGTATTATATAAATATTATATTTAAAGTATATGTTATATAAAAAGTCATAAATATATTTATAAGAAATTAGATACTTGAAAAATCTGTTGAAAGTTTCCAAATAAACTTGAATAAATTCACAAATTTAGTAAAAAGTTTTATAGAATATTTTGAGGCCTGTTAGAGTACGAGGTCTGTTCAAAAAGTATTGTCAATATGTTTTTATTTTCCCAAAAATTATTTGTTTATACTTTGTTATCAGATATTCTAAGTTCTACTGATACAACAATTTATGTTGTTGTTTTTTTTTCCCAAAAATGATTTATTTATACTTTTATGATCATATATTTTGTGCCCTAAAAAGTAAAGCCCTTCAACTGAAGGAAGATAGGATCATAAAATATATGAATCTTTTGAAAAGCAATGAAAACATTTAGAAAATGTATATAAATCATTAAAATAAACATAAATTTAATCAAGTATTCAGTTTAGATCATACTTGTAGCTCCTCTACCCAAAATTCCCCCCACACGCTCCCACACTCTCCCCCCAGCTATGCCCACCTGAGTTTTCACAACCCTTGCGCTTACCTACTAAACTGCGTTTGACTGTGCCACGTGGCTTGCTGCTGCTGATGGTGACGGCAATTGTTGCCGTTGTCTTTGGCTTCAATTTGGGCGCCAGCGTCAAGGGTTTCTGCCGCGCCAGCGGCGGCGGTTGCAACGTTTGCAATTCCTGCGTTGCGCTGGGCAGCGCCGATGTCGAGACCGAGGTGCTGGAACGTTTATAGCCCTCGGTGAGAAAAGCGGGCGGCGGCGTTATGGGCGGCGCTGGTATGCACATCTTCTCATCGACCGGTGAGCTGGCCGCTGTGCTGGGCGCCGTAATTGATTCGCGCAGACGCAGCCCACCGGGCTTCAGAGTCATGGTGGTTTGGTGGCTGCCATGACTACTAGTGCAGCTGGCACTGGATGAGCTGGCACCACTCGCCGCACTCTCATTGCAATAGAGCTCCAAGTGATGCTTGTCACAGCGTCGCCGCCGACGTATATTTGGCGCAATGGTCTTCATTTTGGGGCCATGCGCCGCTGAGGCGGCCGCAGCCGCCAAACGATTCGAATTGCCGGACGAAGAGGACGGGCTGCCGTCTTTTGAATTGACGCGTATATAATGTACACGAAAGATGCGTACGGGTTGTTTAGACTGTGATTGTTGCTGTTGCTGTTGTTGTTGCTGTTGTTGTTGCTGCTGTTGTTGTTGTTGTTGTTTTTGTTGCTGATGTTGTTGTAAATATTCCTTGTAGGTTTGCTTGCGCGGTGTTTGATGACTGCACGCGGTTTCGTATTGCAGCATTGAGAGCTGATATATTGAAGGAGTTTTTCTCAAGTTGTTTTGTATAATTTAAATATATATATATATATATATTGTTTTATATTTATAGAAAATAGTAACTTTATAGTGTGTGTATATATATATGTGTTTTTATTTAATTGTTAATAGTTTTTTCTTTGTTTTGCGTTTTCAAAAATGGAAGCTTTCAATTGCTGCGTTTGTAACTTTGTTTGCTTTAATTTGTATTATTATTATTATTATTTGCTGTATCTCTGTCTCTCTCCCTCTCTCTCTTTCGCTCTGTCCTTGTCTTTCACTTTCTGCTTGGCTTTGTATAGTTTACTTGGCTTTTGGTTATCAACAAATATTTGCATAGTTTGATTTTTCGTGTTGCTTAATGAATTATTTGCACATTTGTTTGCATAATAATTTGACCAAATATTTATATATATATATATATATATTTGTTGTATATATATATAGGTATGTGTGTATATATATATATGTTTTTTTTTTTTGCTTTAGTTCTGTTTGCACATTTAATAACAATTATTTGCTTTTAACTATGCAAATATATATTTATATATTAAAAATAGTTTATTGACAATTTGAATTTGAAGCGTTTATTTATTTAAATATTTTTTATATATTTTATATAATTTTTTTTATTTTATATATATTTTTGTTTTTTTTTTTTTTGTATATTCTTAGTCAACTCACATCAATGTATTGAAAGCCTTTTAAGTATATATATTTATTGATTAATTATTGTTGATTATATATTTATATATATATATATTTTTTATTAACTTTAAAATGTATTAAAATCGTAGTTTTGTTGTTGTTGTTGTTGCTTTTTGTATTGTAGATTTCACTTCAAGCAGGAAACAAATTTTTTTTTAATTTTTAGTAACTTTTTTAGAAACTTTTTCTTTTTTTTGTGTTGTTGAAAAATGTTCGCCTGGAAAATGTTGAGCATTTTCTTTAATTGACTTTTCAAAGCTGGCCAATAAATTCGTGTTGGCAGGCTATGAATGCAAATTTTTACAAAAACTTTTTTGCTGCCTCTCTCTATGTGTGTGTGTGTGCCACGCCCCCCTTTTTGCTTGGACTAATCAAACTCAAGCCGCAATGCTCATCATTATGTAAATGTTGATTTTTCATAAAATTAATGACTCGACAGCCCATTGAGGCAGGACGCCAGACTCAACTCGACTCGTCTGTGACTCTTCTGTGACTCTCGCTCTCTGCAGAGTTCATACATTGATGTATTGGCATACGGCGCCCTATTGATAGCATTGAAACGTGCCTGAAATATTCGATTTGATTTTACGATGAGCCATAAAAAAAGCAAACGAAGCCCAAAAGAGAAAATGAGAGAAATGGCCAAGAAGTGGGCGTGCCAAGTAGTATAATTAAGCCAATGCCAGCCAAATGGGTCGCAAAGGATCGCCGAGCGGGGCGTAATGTAATTTTGATGTTTTTTGCTAGCTGTTACAAACAAATTGAATGGAATGAGCAAAATACATATATACAAAGTATATACATGTATATATATATATATATATCTATATCAATATATATATATATATATCTATATCAATATATATATATATATATATATATATATATATTCCACTTCTGCATTAATGTATACAGCTGTCTAGAGAAAAGTCGCATATGCTTGCGTCCATCCAATCAGAAATTGCGGCTGCTTATTTTCGAAAAGTTGTCAATCGAAGTGGTTGCACGCAGTAGGGCTGGCTGTGGATAGATATGAGTGTAGCGCGACTAAGAGAATACCCTGTAAGTAAGTAAGAACTACTATAGAACTATTTATAGTTGAGACTCAAAACATGCCCTGTTTAAAGAACTTATTGCAGATCCGACAAAGCATATATCCTGTAAAATTAACAGCTTGAAAACCTATTTATAGCTCCGGCTAGCAGCTTGCCCTTTAAAATGAATAACTGTAGGGGACTATTTGAAGTTGCAACTATGAGAATGTAGCAAGAATATATCTCACGGACTACTCTAAGAAACGACTTCGAATACCCTGTAAACTAAAATCAACTAATGTTATATTTATAAAGAGCTTGACTATGCCTTACAAAATTCTATCGCCTATCAACTTCCATTAATTATATAAAATATAAACTAAAATGCAGGGTATTTAGGGTATGGAACAGCAACATTTAAATACATTTTTTTAGACTTTTGCAGTCTCACACTTCATAAAACTTAAGATGTCTATATAAAACGAAACACCCTTACATTTAACTTTCTCTTTTATAGAATTAAAGGGTATACAAAGTGTATACATAAATATATATATATTAAAAATCATTTCAGCCTGAGTTACAAAAACCTTAAAATGCTTTCAAATCTCGTTAGATAAATTGAAGCTTTTCATTTTCCAAGAATTTATGAATAAAATATTAGCAAATATTTCAAAAATTGCATTAAAATGTATAAATAAAACATTTTTGAAGCTGATTTGAGGCTAATTTTGGTTTTTCATATTTTACCAAGAATTTATTAATAATTTATTGAGCTGCTACAGCTCCTAATGGGATATAAAAAATATGTGAATAAAGCGATTCCAGCCTTTTTTCAGCTAAGAATTTATTATATGAATTTCAATTATTACAGGGTATCTATGTATGAAGAGCATAACATACTCTTAGACAAATCTGAAGATGCCAAGGCAAGAAGCAAGCTCTCTAGTAATTCATTGAATTTTCTTTCAAAATTTCATCTAATCAATATACCCTATTGCAATCTTTTAAAATACAGGGTATGTGAAGAGTATATAAATAACATTCTCATATTCTCATCGCATCTCAAATGACAAGATCTGCCCAAATTTGACAAGATAATACGTAATTCCGACAAGAGAAGTCCTGCCTACTACAGCTGCTGCGATTACAGGGTATTTAGCTTAAGCTGACGCTTGTCAACGCGCAACATGACAGCAACAGCAAGAGCAATGCAGCCGAGGCGCTAGCAAACAGAATTCCATTTGTGGCAGCAATCGAGTTGCGTTCGTAATAAGCCAATCAATTCAGTGTCAGATGAACTGCTTCATTAATTTTGCCACGAGCAGCGAGCGAGGCCAAGCGAACACCAAGCAGAGAGAGAGACAAGAGCAAGAAAATATGAAGAAGAGCTAGACAGACAGACAGAGCTGAAGTATCCAATAAACGACGCATGCCACAAAAGTCACGTAAGGCGCCAAGAAGTGGAGGGAGAAACTGGGCCTGTTGAGAAATATAAGCCAGCTTAGCCTGCAACAACATTATGGGATGCTTTAGCAGATGGCCGATGACTTGAACCATGGGCATGGCATAGCTGTGCGTATTATTTATGTAGTTGAACACAAAGAGCAGAAGAGAGAGAAGGGAGAGAGGAGGTAGGAGGTAGGAGGAGCTTCGCGCTCAGGTGCGTATTTTACAAGCAACAACTAAAAAGGGAAAAAAGCGCGCCAAAATAATATTTCAAACGCAGCGGCTGTAAATAAGCATTTGTAGAGAAAGAGACAGAGACAGAGAGAGATATATGTATATAGAGCAAGAGAGTGAGAGAGAGAGAGTCTGTTATCGCGTAATGGCCGCTCGTTAGTTGGCATTAGGGAGTGGCACAAATTGACCAAGGATAATAGCCAGGCAATAGGCATGCCACCAACAAAAATCCAAAAGGAAGAACTCTTAGACATATATCAAGTATATATATATCTATATATATATATATATATATATGTGTGTGTGTGTAAGCTGCTCTGCCTTAACACTAATTGTAAAAGTTTTAGGCCTCATGTCAATTTGCACAGGCTTCGCAAGTTATTTTTTGTGCTTTATTTGGCTATTTACTTTGGCTCAAGTCAACTAAAACTTGTAATTGAATAGAATTTTCGAACACATGCGTGTGTGTGTGTGTGTATGTGTCTGTATGTGTGTGTGTGTGCGTGTGTGTGCGGAAATTGAAACAAGTTGCCTGTGAGCCATGTTTGCCTATTCGAAAAGCACTTGAATTAGCTAATACTTTGTTATTTGTCTTTTGGCAGGCTTTGAAAGGATTTGATAAAATAATAAGAAAATAGTTAAAGAGTTTTCATTGAAGAACTGAGAACATAAGGATAACCTTTAAGTGAACGATTAACAGTTGGCAAAGACATATTGTAGGTAGGCTAATAGGTATCTAAAAATATTTAGCTTGCTTTGGCTTGTAATTCTCAAAGTGTTTTAACTATGTACTTGACTTAACTTGAAGATAGTTGGAGTTAGATTTGTTGTAATTCTCAAAGTGTTTTAACTACGGACTTGACTTAAATTGAAGATAGTTTGAGCTTGATTTGTTGTAATTCTCAAAGTGTTTTGACTATTGACTTGACTTGACTTGACTTGAAGATAGTTGCAGTTAGATTTGTTCAGTTTAAACTTGGTAAGATAAATCTATATTAGATATACTTTCTATAGTATTTTATCTTTGCTTATTTGTTCTTAAAGCTAGTTTTGCTTGTTGTTTGCTTGCGTATAATCTGCCAGCTAAATTTGATATTTGAAATGAATCTCGAAAAAAGAAAACATCATCAATCATGCTTTCATTTGCAGTTAACTAAAATGCTGACTTTGGATAAAGAACATGTTGAGTAGAATGATGAATAGAGAAAAAATAAATTGCAAAAATATATTTTTATTTTTTTTGCTTATAATAAGCTAGTTTGAAATATATTGAACATGCATGTTCTATATCTATCTATTAACTTCCATGAAACTAACTCAAATATTTAAATCTATATCTATCTATCTATTATCTATATTTATTAAACTTATATAAAATTAGTAAATTTTTATAAAAAAAATCAAAATATATTCAATTTGATTCATATACGATAACCACTAGACTTTTTTTGCCTAACTCTACATATTTTTTCAGTAATATCTATATTGAGCTTTGATCCAACATAAAAGGCTATGAAATCTTTACTGCTCTAAAGCTAAGGCGTAAAATCATATTAAATCGTTGCTAAATTTATAACTTACTAATCTTAGATCATTTATAAACACAAACAATTATTATAAATAAATAAAAAAAATTAAAAGAAAATAAAATTACTGCACACAAGCCACAAATTCATTAAGTAATCTCTTTGTATAGTAAACAAAAAAGTTGTGCAGTAGCCGCACACAGAGATTATATATATATAGTATATATATCTGCTCTGCATTGCTCTTTAACTTAATTAACACGAATATATATATATATACACTATATGTGACTGTTTTAAACGAATTAATGTGGCAATTAAAAAGGCAACGCACGTTTTAAACAACCTCACAATTAATTGATTGAGTTAAGGCAGACCACATCTTTCACGCTTACAGCAAGAGATTTACACACATGTATACACATGTGTATATATGTGTATATATGTATGTGTGTGTGTGTAACTGTGTGTAAATGTGTCACATAGTAAAATTTATGCCATGGCACGCATTTCGGGCAGCGCCTTGACTTTGTGCCTTGGCCACAGTCAATGCACTTTCCACTTGACAATAATGACAATGCTAATAATACGACTAATAATAATGATGATGATGAGTATGCTAATGATGTTGTTGTTGTACTATTTTGGCATACTTGTAGCGCAAAAATATGTGTGTGTGTCTGTTTGCTTGCCGCCGGAGAACGCGCTCTTTGACAAAAACAAATTTTCACTTTCATTCACGGCCAAAATTTTATTTTATTTATATTTATTTTGTTGTTTTTAGATATTTTGTTCTATTCATTGGTTGTTGTGGGCGTCGTTGATATACTTTTTATTTGTTCGGCCAAATCATAAACATTGACCACATAAATTCCAAAACATAAATATAAATTAACTTTACACTCGCACGCACACACAGAGAGTCGCAAATGTTTTTGCAATTTAACAGCTCATAAAAAAACGTATTGAAAAATATAAAAAAAAATGGCAAAAATTTGTTGTTTTAAAATTGAAATCAAAATAAATCAAGTTCGAGAACGAACCAATTTAGGGGGGGGTTTGGGAAAACTCAATCAAAACGAAAAGAACAACGCGTTTGAATTTTCTTTCGTATCACATCACAAATGTTTTGGCATTCAACTATAAACATTGCCAGCTTTTATTTGATTTTGATTTTGATTTAGTATTTTGCACGTTTTTTGACCACGGTAGCACGGTCGGTCCCTGCGATCTGTCTTTGGTTGTCTCTGTTTGGTTTCTATGGCGAGTGCGGCCGACGCGTCTGAGTATTGCCAACAAACTGATGCCAAACGGAAGCCGTCCAAACGCTTTTCATGACAAACACTCTCGACCGTGTCGATGCGGCGCACAGCAGCCCAACCAAACAGCGACTGCGACGGCGACTGTGGCGGCAGCAGCAGCAACAGCAACAGCAGCAGCAGCAGCAGCAGCAACAGCAACTGATAAGCAAAAGAGAGTTTTTTTCATGCATACAAAGAGAATTTGTGCTCTCTTAACAGCAGCAACTTGAAGTTCGCACAACTTTTATAAACAATTTAATGGCCTAGACAATGAAGCCATTAACTAATTATTTATGCCATTAAAAGTGAAGTGGGAGCAAGCGAAGCATGCATAAAGCTTAGCTCTTCAATAGTGATTTATAAACTTTTTTCATTGCAAACTGTTTGGAATAAGTTGAAGCTAACTTTAGTCGTAAATAAATATCTAAATATAATCTAATTGGAGCTTATTTCAAAGTAGTTTTTAAATAGTTTTTAAAGGTGAATAAAATGTTGCGAATTGCAAATCAAATATGAGGAATATACAGATATATAGATATATAAATAAAAAATCTTATATATTTAAAGATTGAAAAAATAGAAATAATAAAATTATAAATAAATTTAATAAATATAGAGCATATACTGAAATGTATTTAGAACGCAAAATTTTATCCGAAATTTTTAAATATTTGTAGTTTAAAATTTTGCAAAATATTTTGATATTTTATTACGATATTAATGTCCATTTTGACAAACTTATTTTGGCAGCTATTGCCTTGCTTTTAATAGAAGCTATAGCTTATTCTAGAAAAGCTATAATTCCAACATTTTTGAAAACTAAAGCTACACAGGCTCAAAGAAAATTTATAACTGGCATAAAAACTGATTTAGATGGGTTATATAATATATGTCTAAGTATACTGATATGTATTGAAGTTAGATCAGATAAATGTGTACATATGTTACATTGCTAAAGTCAGATTTGTTGAATAGAATATATAAATAATATTTATAGAAAAAGTTTGTGAAAAACAAAATATAAAAAATAATATAAAAAATATAAATAAAAAAAATATATATAAAAAAAATATTTAAAAAAAAATTTTTTTTTAAAATATAAAAAAAAATTTTTTTAAATATAAAAACAATATTTAAAAAATATTTAAAAAATTTTTTAAAAATATAAAAAATATGTATATTCAAAATAAAAATTAATATATCATAAATATATATAAGATTACATAACTCTCTATCTGAAGAGTTAAAAACGTTGCCTAAACCATTTTACACATTTTTCCATACTTCCGTAAAGAATGTATATACTTTTTGCAAAAAGAACAAAAACTGATTATAAGAATAAATATATTTTTGCACAGACTTATTATCATTTAGTTAATACTTGAAATTTTCTTAAGTATTTAAATTCACAAATAAATTTATCTAATTATAATTAATATATTTATAAATAAATTTCTATTCATTCAAATGCCTTCACAGCAATGCAAATGCTTAAACGTTCAATTGTAGCTAACAAAAGCTTTACATCTTTCTCTCTCACTCTCCCTCTATTTGCCAGTCAGCCTTTGCCTCACTAAAGTTCTCTTAATGCACGCGCGAGCGAGCTTTTGTGCAACGCGCCATCGAACACTTGCGCTCTTGCTATCGCACGCTATATCACTCTCACTCTCACTCTGACACTCTCACACTCTCTCTCGCTTTTTCTTGTCTGTGTGTGGGTTTTGTTTATGCTAGGCCTGTTTGTTGGCCCGGCTACACGCACACAACTGCGTGTTGTCCTGTTTATGCATAAAGTGCGATTGAAATCAACCAAAAACCAAGCTTTATATGGACGCTGGGAGGGGCTGGAACCTGTAGCTTGACTGGGATTACGTGCGTCAATGCAGTCAGCGTCATTGCCATGGCCAAACTATGCATGTGTATGAGTGTGTCCCTGATGTGTGTGTGTGTGTGTGTGTGTGTGTGTGTCTGTTGCCTGTTGCACATTTTGAGCTGGCCAAAAGCATGAGCCAGCTACGAGTCTTAATTGAAAACACAGATCAAAGCGAAGAACAAATCTAGATTATAATATTATATGTAATTAACTAAGAAGTGAAAACTAAAGAGAGAGAGAGAGAGAGAGAGAGTGAGAGTGGGAGAGAGGCTACAAATTAGCCAGCAGCCCGTCAGTTGTCATTAGTAACGCCTGTAAGCATACAATGCTTTTTATTTATACACAATTAGCTGCCTCTCACATTGCCCACTCGATGCTTGGCGCTGTCTGTCGCTCTATCGCTCTGTCCCTCTCTTTCTCTCCCTTTCTCTCTCTTTCTATGTCACATTTCAATGCACATAGAGCAAGTTGACTATGTGACGGCAACGCTTCAAAGTCATAACTTGAGCATTTCCATTGGCATGCCTTTTGGCATCCCTCTCCAGCTCCAGCGTTGCCTTCTCCTTTTACAGCTGCTGCTCTGCTTCTTTTTATGCTCGTTCAGCAGATGAGCAGAGAGTATATAGGTTTGAGAGACTTGACATTTGGATCATATGCTCTTTTTGACCTTCTTCTGTTAGTTTTTTTTTAGATTTGTTGGATATGTTCATTGAGGATCTGGCAAATCAAGCATCGTTTTATCTTCTACACTTTCATAGAGCCTAGAACATCCCATTACCAACTGAGCTATAATATACCTTCTCTACAGATCGACCTTAACTTATACATCAATGCCCACTGAGGCCTGGAAAATTGGAAAAGACTATAGCTTCCGTACTTGAGAGCTGCCTCCACGAAGTCTTGAAGCTAATTCAGAGTTAAGCTCATTTACAGATAGATCTATATATGATATGATCTATTAAACAGAGTAGAGCTGCTTTACAGATATTTCTATAAATAAGTAGAGCCATAAAGCTGATTTAAGGATAGATCTACAAATGATATGATCCAACTCCAAGAGTATAGTTGCTTTAAAGATAGATCTATAAATGATATAATTCACCCATTAAACCGTGCTATATCCCCTCAAATATACAACTTTAGTCATATTAGCTTTAGTTCCCTTTACACCTTAAACGAGCATTATAAAGTCGTTTACCTTCGACTGTCAGCGACTAGCTCGTCTCCCTCTCTCTTTCTCTCTCTTCCTCCCTCTTTTTTTTGTCAGTCAGTGCCAATGCCATATCAGGCGACTTCCTGTGTCCCTGTGTCTGCCACGCCTCGCTGTTCGCTCAATGCCAAACCGCCGCATTGTCAACACTTCATTTCAGCATATATTTTTTTCTTTTATTATTTATTTCTGGGTAAACGTTTTTCATTTGCAATCAGACGCTGTGTGTATTATGTATTTACATCCTCTGACGGGACGTCTGCCAAAAGGATGTGGCCCATGCACGAAGGTCGTTCATTTAGTTGCAGCTAAAAATAAAACCGTGTCCCTGGCCATGATTGTGCGTCCTGTCGCACGCAAAGGACAACTTACAAGAACTGAGAGCAACAACAACTAAAGGCGGCATAAGTATTACCCATTATTACAGATTGTTCCAAGTTAATGTGCTTTAATCCTTTCGTTTGACTAGATTTACATAAAATATGTAGGTTTTTTTTGTGGGTGTTTTCTTTTACATAGTTTATAATGCGTTACCTTTTTGAGCTTACGCTAGGATTTGAGCTAGCCTTAAGCTAGGTCAATTTAAGCTTTTTATATATATTTAAGGAGTTACTAAGTAAAATGTGAGAAAAGGTGCATAGTTTATAGTAAAAAGGTTAATTCTATGAAGAATAAACTTGGCTGCACAGTTTAAATTTGTTGGTATAACTCTTTGGGAATTACAATGCCTTGAGAGGCTAGCCTCAACGCTAGAACTTCAAGTTAGCTGAGACAAAACGCCAATATATTTTAAATATAATATAATAGTAAATATTTTTATTAATTTAGACATAAGAACAATTCATTGACTTGCTATAAAAAGTTTATAGGAAGTAAACCAACCATTTATAGTAACATTCATATGCCATAAACATTTACACGTTCACAATAAATTATAGTACAAGAGTCTTTCATTGACTTGCTATAAAAAGTTTATAGGAAGTAAGCCTAGCATTTATAGTAACATTGATATGCCATAATCATATACAATTTCATAATAATTTATAATATAAGAACCTTTCATTGACTTGCTATAAAAACTTTATAGCAAATAAGCCTAGTAGTAACATTCATATACCATAAATTCTTCCAAAATGTAAAAGGATTTCTTATGGTCAAAAATATCTTTAAACACTTATTTATTAACGACCTTACATGAATGTCAAAATGGAGTCACACAAGGGCGTGTGGGTGGGCGTGTGAGTGTGTGTGTGTGAGAGAGTGTGTGAAGCACAACAAATAGCCGCAGGCTAATCAAAATTAAGATAACGCCGAATATTTTTGCGAAGCTGCAAGTTCATTGGGGACGCAACAACTGCCAAAGATACGCTAACGCAGGACCTTCAGGGTCAAATGAATTTGTTGTGCCACAAGAAGAACAGCAGCAGCAGCAGCAACAATGTGACAAATAAAAACAAATATAAATACAGATACAAATTTTTGTTGTTGTTTTTTTTTCTTGTTTTTGGGGTAGTATAGTTTATGAGTTTGCCGACAGTGTGCACAGGATAACGACTGGCCCGAAAATATGCGAGCGAGCAGCCATCCAAAATGCCGGAGAAAGAATGGCGTCCTTCCGTTACAATTGTTGTTGTTGTTGTTGTTGTTGTTGTTCTGCCATTGACAAGCCAAAAGCGATGGCAAACAAAGGCAACGCCGAATAACAACAGATAGACAGCAGCAACAGACCACAGACAACAACAACAGCAACAGCAACAAGGACAACAGCAAAAGGGATGACCGCGGGCTCAAAAATTCCAAGGCAAATGAAAAATAAATACCAGAAAGATACAAAACAACGACAACGCGACAGCAAATGGCAGCAATGCAATTGAAAATTTTGCGGTTAAAAAAATACAGCAACAACAACAACAACATGAATGCAAGCAGCAAAAAAAAGAGAGAGAATTCAACAAACCGCAAATAATAAAAGAAAAAGAAGAAAACAACAAAAACTTTGCTTACATAATCACAGAAAAAGCAGGCGGCAAGACGATTGGCTGGCTGCCTGGCTGCAGCGGGCATGAGAGCGGGCAGCGGCGGTGCGAGAGAGCGCCAGCACGTGTTTGTCTCACAGGCAACCTAACTGTATTTGTGTGAGCAGCCTGCGCCTTGAAGCTGAACTTGTGCTATTCAATGTTTTTACTTGAACTTGAACATAAGCGCGTGCTGGCGCGCTCTCTCGCTCACTCACGCACTGTCCAAGCGCGCCTTCTCGCTCGCACACACACTCAGTGGCTCGCTCTCTTTGTCAACTTGGCGCACGTGCTAAAAGCTTTTGTGCTTTGAGCGCGCGTTCTCTCTCACTCTCTCTCTCTTTTGCTGTTCGGCTCTCTCTTAACTTTTGGCTTCATTTCTGCTTTCCTTTTTTGATGGGCGTCATTAAAAATGCGAGTGACGCAAGTGATAAAAAATTAATGCAAAAAGAGCGCAACAACAACAACAACAACAACAACAAGGAGCAGGACGACACGCAGGCAGCAGCTAAAAACTATTTAGCATCTTGATGATAATATTTTTGGGGCCATAAGTTGAGCGCTTTTTCGCATGAAGCTAACAGGTTGAATAGCCCGCCCCTAAAAGGCGACAACACCAAAGCAGATAACAAATAAAACTTTGTTCAAAATGGCGTGGCAAATGGTGAAATGTGAAATGGGTGTCTGGCGAGGTTGATGAACGAGGTGAATACCCTGTAGGTGAATGTTGAAATATTGGATTTTTTTGTGGAGAAAATGGAACTTATTAAGTTGCCTAAGAGGACACTTATCTAAAAATCTTTTAAAAATTTATAAAAAAAAAATTATATAAAAAAAAAAATTATATAAAAAAAAACCTTAAAAAAATTATTTTTTTTAAATTTTTAAAAATTTTAAAACAATTATTAAAAAATTTAAAAAAAATTATATAAAAAAAAAATTATATAAAAAAAAATTATAAAAAAAAATTCTAACATTTCCTCTTCTCTTATAACATACATATAGTCCAGAAAACTGTCCTATGTTTATCACTTAACACTTCTCATATAGATATGATTCACACATAGTTATACTATACACATATATGTATATCTATAAGAAACCCTATTCCTCTCTCAGAAACCTTAACCTTTCGCGCTCTACAATAAAAACGTAATTTACAGCCTTCTTTTTCTCGATTTCATTTGCAAACACATAACATACATAACCTTAGCCTAGTTTTTGTTCTTTCAATAGAGTAAGAAAAAAAGGAAAAACAATATGTTCTCAATTTTAAGTAGTTCCGCTGCGGACATTCGCAATATTCATGAGTTCGGCCTACAGAAAAAAAAAAAAAAAAAAAGGAAAAGGTGGCCAATAAAAGGAATTGTATGCAAGAGGAAATGAAAGGCGGCGGCGTCGTCTCAGTAAATTGACTAAATTAAATTTTAATAATTAAATGCAGGCGCACAAAGTAGCAGCAAGAGCAGTAGGAGCAATAGCATTTGCCCCGCCCCCACAAAAATCCCGCCCACGTGTAAATTTGCATGCGAAATTCGGTTAGGAAAACAGCTTGAGGAGCTCACTTGAAACATGTCGCTGCATAAATAAAATCATTTTAAAACACAATGCTGGCAATGAGCATGATGATGATGATGATAATGATGATGATGATGATGTTGGCTGAAGGAAATAGCGAACCAGCAGGGCGTCGTCGACTTTGATTGACTACCGAAAACTTGAGCAGCATTTGCATAAGTCTCGAGTCCTCTACACAATGGACAATGGCAGAGCAAAGCGGAAAGTGGAAATAGCAAAACCGAAAGACTTAAAGGTTCTAGCTAAAGTTAATGCCACACTGAGGCGGCGACGAGCAACTGAAGATTATGCAACAAAATCCAACACAGATATAATGTATATAAATAGGAAATACACAAAAACATGTGTATGAGAATCGCAAAGAAGAGCGAGAGTAAATAAATGTGAAGTGAAGTGAGTAAATAAAAGATTTGAGTGGTTTTAGGTTTATATTTATAGATAACAATATAATGGGATATTTATTTGTAATTTTCTTTTCATAAAGTGAGGAAGGAGGATGTGAGGTGGGTTAAGGAAATGTGTACGAAATACAGATAAATATTAAAGTTAAATGTGAAAGGTGAGTAATAGAGAACTAGAGTGAAAACAAAGTTACCATGGAGAATATGCATAAGCAAAATGAATTGGAATGAATAGAAATTAATATCCATAGCAAAGAGAACTTTGTTACAGGAAAAATCCAAATGTGACCATGGAGGCTACAAATGCTAGAATATTTGTCAAAAGACCCATAATTGGAATAGATCTCATGAGTTGTTGCAATAAAGTGAACATGGATATTGAAATTTCTACAATATATGATAGAACATACTATATAAAGACTTTTAATGTAAGAAAAAAGTGAATATTGAGGACATAAGATAGGAAAAGGAAATGAAAATGAAGGAAAAGAAAGGAAAGGCATGAAATTATGGCATGATGATCTTAAGAGAAGTATCAAATGCAGTTACTATTCAAGAAAACATCTTTGACTTTCAACAAAGTGACATTGGAAGACAACGAAATATCTTAAGATAAGATTAAGAATGAGGCATAGAAATTTATGGTGCATGCCTAAGAGACCAATACATTGAATTGGTTTCCTCTATATCTCCATTAAAATCATAAAAAAAAACACTCCACAAAAAAGATCTAGAAAATCTTAAAGTACACTTCAAATTAAAGCTAAAATACAATTGAGCCAAGTTTTCGAGTTTCACTTGAACAAAAGCTAATGAACATTAAGACAAGTTTAGAATGTGCTAAATCGTTTAATACAGCTGCCTTTTATTATGATGACCAAAAAAAAAAAGAATATAAAAGCGGGAACTCGTGCTTAAATGTAAAACACGGTCTATAAATTAAGTATTCAGTTGCATGAACACTTAGCCAAAAAAAAAAGTAGAGAGAGAGAGTAGAGAGGAGAGCGCGCAACATGCCATAAACAAATTAGCCAACCTTGAAATCAGGGTCTGGGCACACTTCCTTTAGCATAAGCAGCGAACCAGATCCAACCCAACCTCCATTCTCACTCCCACACCCACCCCCAGCTCACTCCCACTTTCTCTCTCTCTCTTTCTTTCCTCCTCACTCTCTCCATAAATGCGAGACGCCGTAAGTAATTCATTTTTATGAGCTGCTGCTGCTGCTGCTGCTGCTGCATGCCACAAACGGCAATGGCACGTGGACTTTCGGACATTTGGCTTTGGCTTTGGCTCTGGCTTTCGGGTTTTGGCACTGAGCTAACGAAAACAAATGTTTATCATTTATAGTTGTGCAATGCAAATGGCTATAAGCCACAAAAACCAAAGCCAAAGCGAAACCGACTGGAGAAATGTAAACGAGCCACAGACAGACGAAGGTCTCTCCCACCTGCCAGCAACTTTTTCCCTATCTCTGTCACTCCTCCCGCTCTCTCTCTCTCGCTCTCTGATTGCTGACAAAAACAATAAACAAATGCGACAAACTGTAAATGCCAGAAAGTGCCAAACAATAGATACAAACTGTAGATACTTTCGGCGATTCACATAAATCATCGCCAACTGCAGGCAATTGTCAGTTTGTCAAGGCCAAGCAGATAATTAACTTGAAATTGAAATTGAAATTGGCGAGCAATATAAATAAAACAGAGAAAGAGAAAGGGAGAGAGAGAGAGAGAGACAAAATATAAATCAAACGGCGCAAGGACATGCCACGGGACAAAGGACAACGCTAAATTGTTGCACAAAAATGCGTTGTAATTGCCAAAAATCAAATGGACCCTAATTTAGGTTGACAGCCGACGACACAGCCAGACAGCAGCAGCAATAGCAACAAGAAGAGAGGAGAGCAGAGAGCTGTAAAAAGTTAGTCGAGCGTAAGCGACTGCAAGCATACTCGTTCATGAATTGAAACAGAGAAAACTCTGGCAAATATAACTATAGAAACTTGATATATACCTGATTATATAATCCAACTACAATGTGAAGTTTATAACGTCTTATTTCCTATAGTTTTAAAGCTAGGTTTCTTAAGGATATAGTAAAAACTTGAAGCTCTATATGACAAGAGTTCATGTGACTATATACATCTACTCTTTTCATGAATAAAACTAGATTTCAAACTAAAACTAACTTTTCAAACAGCTAAGCTCTTGAACAGTTTAACCATAGAGGCAAAGCCAATATACTCCTTTCCCTCCTTAAGCAAGCATGAAAAGGACACTACAAATTTATTTATGCAAATCGCATGTGTGGCATGTGGCATGTGCGGGGATATGGCGGGCAACTGAAACTGCCAGTAAAAGGAGCCCAAAAAATGTCATATTAGAATTATGCAAATCAGAGGGAGAGAGAGAGATGGGTAGAGAGAGGGAGTTAAAGAGAGACGCCTCTGTGTGTGTGTGTGCAACGCATCCTGATTACGTGTTGGCGTGTTAGCCTTGAAGCCAGCCTTCAGGAACGCCACAGCGTATTAGCAAGCAGCCAAGCAGAGCTCAGCCAGCCAGCCAGGCAGCTTTTTAAACGTGGCTATAATTTAGTGGAATGGCTTTGATTAAAGAACAGTTAGCCAAAAAATGCTGTCTCCTGGCATGCCAGAGCCCAACTATGTTATTTATATGTATGTGTGTGTGTGTGTGTGTGTGCGTGTTTGGCAAGGTGAAGGGCATGTGTGCATGTAACAAAAGAGCACGCCAGCCGCCGCATGTCCTTGCCAGCTTTTTGGCCACAAATGGGAATGCGTATCTTTATGTATGGCCATAGATATATATATATGTATATATAGAAAGTGAAGAGCCCGAAATACGAGGGTCGCTTGTCAATTAGGCGCAGGCCAGCTGGGCGTAGCTATACTATTAATTGGCTTAGCATAATAGACAGAGGTTTATCGGTGAAGTTTTTCGAATTAATTCTAATTTGGGACAGCCACAGAAGAGCAGAGATGAAAATGGAATATAATTAAAATAGAATAGATTAAGGTGGAAAAAATATAATATAAGAGAATTGTATAGACTAATATAGACTAGAAAAGTCGGAACTTGGAAGCCATAAAATATTACTCTGGTCTAGTCGCCAATAGTCTCTATTAGTCTCCACTAGTCTAGTCTATTGAGACCAGAGTAACCAGAGAACTAGTCTCCACAACTCTACACAAGTCTCCACTAGTCTCCACTAGTTCTCATGTGGACTACTCTTCAGTGGACTTCACTAGTCTTCAATAGTCTCCACAAATCTTCCCTAGTCTCCACTAGGATTCACTAGTCTCCACTACATTAATCTATTCCAGTTTAGTCTACTCTGGTTTCAATCTCTTCTCCTCTTTTCCATTCACACACTTCTTCCATTCACATTTTCTTCCACTCTATCTCATTAGCAACTCCTTGAATCGCCCTCGCGCATAAGATTTGAGCGCTAAATCAAGAAGCAAGAAATCACTTAGGACCATGACGCGGCCTGATAAGTTGACGGTATTTAAAATTAATGGAGATGTTGGCATTGTTCGAAGCGTGCCAAAGCTCCAGAGCTACGAGTGGAGGCGGCAAGTAGGCGTGGTTGGCCATTAAATCCGAAATGCTTAACTTGCAATTCTGTGCAACAATGATTTGCCATGATGTGTGGACGCCATTATAAATGATATATATTACATATATATATGTCCGTTATACATGACATGGCTCAAGTGCTTGCACGCATTTTATATTAAATTGATTTAACATAATTTATTTGATAAAACGGTAAGACTTTGTTGAGCCCGAAAGCTTTCGTGAAAGCTTTTAGTGCTTGCACCATCTGGTGCACCCTGTTACTAAAGCTTACTATTAAAAGCTTATTCAGCTTTTCGTTAACAGCGCCTTAACAGCAGCTGTTAAGCATTTGAATATAGAATACGTTAAACTTACCCACAACAGGCAAACTTAAACTGAAAGTGCATTTGGAAAAGCCCTGGGAAAACTCACCTGCAATGAGAAAGAATTTCAAAAATACGTATGAAAATTTAATTATTGTAATTTAAGTTTATTAAATATGAAAGTGAAATGAATAAAACCAGCTGCTGAAGAAACTGTTTAATTATATTTACTGAAGAAATAAGCATATAAAAATAAATAATAAAAAAATATTATATTATAAATATATTATTATTATTATATGATATATATTATATTAATATTATATTATAGATTTTTATTATTAAAAAATTTTGTTTTATTTCTGTTTTAATTAATTAAGTTTTTATACTCATTCACAAAGTGAAATGAGTATATTGGTTTTGTGCAATGTCCGTCACGCTGTCCGTCCGTCTGTCCGTCTGTCCGTCTGTCCGTCTGTCCGTCTGTCCGTATGAACGCAAACCATTTGCACAGTTTTGAAGCTAGAGAGTTGAAATTTGGAATATATACTCGTGTATACCCTCGAATTATAAAGTGTCAAGATTTTCCCGATACGCCCACTAGGGGCGTGGCAAATCGGAAAATGCATTTGCCCATACCTCAGAAACACTACTTCTAGAAGTGCTAGAGAGTTGCAATTTGGAATGTAGACTTGTGTTGACAACTCAAGTTGAAAAAGCTATGGCGGATATATCTACGCCCATTGGGGGCGTGGCAAATCGGGTAAAACTGTATCTTCTACAGTTTTAAAGCTAAAACGCCCAAATTTGGCACGTAGGTTACTGATACGATCCTATGAAGATCGACCAAAAATCTATATATCCACGCCTACTAGGGGCGTGGCAAATCGGATCTGACTATATAGTGATTTTTCAAATTCTGTAATATTTTGAGCACTATTGATGCTAGAGACTTGAAACTTGGTATATATACTCGGGTTGACAACCCAAGTTGGAAAAGATATGGCGGATATATCTACGCCCATAGGGGGCGTGGCAAACCGCAAAAGTTTGTAGCTCCTACAGTTTTAGAGCTAGAAGCTTCAAAATTGGATGGCAAGTTACTGGTGAGCTCCTCTATCGATGCGCCAAAAATAAATTTTACGCCCCTTATGGGGTATGCCCGGCTAAAAAATACCCTGTAATTTTCGCATTTTTTGAGTGTAAGCATCCAAATTTCACACTTACGTTACCCTTCACAACTTCTAAGAACTGGCCAAAAATTATATGTCTACGCCTACTGGGGGCGTGGCAAATCGGGAAAAACTATACGTTTTTCCGATTCTCAGTGAGAAAATCAGAATTATATACAGATATTACTGCTGATCTCCTCTATTGATTTCCAAAAAATTATATATGTACAAACCAATTGTGGGCGTGGCAATGGGCGTGATCTGTGGGGGTGTGAATGAGTATCCCGCAGTCGGTAGCGCCCGACTGCAACGTTCTTGTTTTTTTATATTTTTGTTTATTTAGATATTTTTATATTATGAATATATATTTATTTTGTTTATTATTTATATATATTTTGTTATTTATTAACTATTATCTTTTTCTATTATTTTGGAATTTATTTTCTTTTTTTTATATAAATTATTTGTTTTATTTTACATTAAAACTTATTTGAAATATCTTTATATTTATTTAATAATTTTTAATATTTTTCTCCTTCATTTTTCGCCCTTTTTCATTCGACGCAAAACTTTCATAAAACTGCATTCGTAATCCCCCATGGACAGAGCAATAAAAATCAACTATTCACAGGTCATGAGCCACCTGAGAGAACAAAAGAGGAGCTATCGATTTATGTGCTTAAGCCGACACACATTCCATAGCCAGAGCCATATATATATTGGACATTAAGTGACCTTTCGAGCGCGTTTTAAAGTGTTTGCCTTAGACGACTTAACCTTGATGCTGATCCGGAATGTACATATGTATATACATATATATGTGTATATAAGCCACATTTATCTTTACTTTTGCAAGAGGCCATCAATAGAGCAGTCGCTCTTTTATATTTGCTTTTCGCTTCAAGTAGTAGCCTCCTCTGAACGTGTGGGCGTGGCTGTCAGATAGATGAATGTAGATAGACATCCTTCTTGTGTGCGTGCGAGCTGTTGACAACTGAGAGTCTATGGTTTGCCCAAGGCCCAAATAAATCAAAACTAATTTCATTTGCTGTCACACATGGCGTATGCGTGATATTTATTATACGTATCTGTTGCTACAAGCAAATGGACACCAAGAGACACAGAGAGAGAGAGAGCGACTGCTCAGCACAAATCACATGCCTAATTGCTGCCAGTTGTGCCACAGTCGAAACACCATAAAGTAGACAAACTCAAAGCCGCTAATGAACGAACAGCCAATGCAAACGCTAAGCACGCCCCCAATGTTGGCTAAACAAAATTCAATTTAGTTATTCAATGCTAATGCAGCTGCTCCACGACAACAACAACTCACACAGCAGCTCGTACCAGTTGTAGAGCCCATCCTGCAGATAAACTGGCACACGCTGTCCATCATAGCTAATGCTGACTTTACTCTCCAATTGGTTAACGTGGCCGGCCAAACTCTTGCGCAGCTCATAGCGCCAATCATTGCAAGCGGGCAGGCACTCCGCACAGCTCCAAGGCGACCAGCTGGCTGTTAGAGAGAGAGGGCGAGATGGAGAGAGATGGATGACGAGGCTTAAGGCTCTTGGGAGCTTCGAGATATTTGACATTTGTACCTAATTAAGCAGAGATAACTGAGACAAATCCTGTAATTGAGCCTAAAATAATTGCGATATCAAAATTTGTGCTTGTTAATGGAATTGATTACAATTATCTACAAATTTCATACAGTGAAAGCAATTTAAATTGTTTTTGCTGTTGCTACAATCAACTTGAGTAGGTACATGGTTTATATGCTAATTTACAGTTTAATTTTCCATTGTGAATTTATAGCTAAACATTGTTGCCTATGTAAAACATATTCAATTTATGTCCCCTTAATTTTCTAGATTTTGCATATTAATATTTAGACGTAGGTACATATTATATACCCTTGGTACATGGAACATGTTATGGTACATGTTAAAATTTCAATTTTAGCTGCGTGTTGTTTCTAGAAAGCTATTCGAGTGATAATTAGATCATCTAGAGTTGTTTATTGTTGACTATCACTAACTTGAAAGGACTATGAAAAATGTTGGTACATGATAGACCCTTAGGTACATGATAAAACTGCATTTGCTGCAATCTGCAACTGTTTGTGTTTGACTGTTATCAACTTTAATAAGAAATGAAGTATTTACTGATATTAGAGTTTAGGTACATGTTATTTGCTCTTGGTACATGGTAAAACTTTAGCAAAGTGGACCATATGTCAGCAACTATCAATGCTCAGTAGAAAAAATAAAAGAAAATATATAACTTCAGTTAAGCTCTACTTCCAACTACTTCCTTACTACTCAAATTAAGAACTACTTCTCCACCCATCGCTAAGCTTCTACTTCAATAAGAACTGAACACATGGCCAGTCACAGACAACTACAATGCCAAATTTTAAGACTTCCTTTCATTACCATAATAAAACCTCTCTTATTGACCATAAACCCTGCCTCTGTTAAGATCTTTTATGCTTGCTTACCCTCCACAGCCTGCAGACAGGCTGTTTGTGCCAAATTACAGTAGCTCACGTTGTTCAGTTGACCATCGGCCGAGGAGGCCAAGAAGTCGTAGGTAAAGGGTGCACAGTTGCATGCAGCAATGGTGCTGCGTAGGCGACACAGCGGCAGACACTGCACCAGATGCTCAGCTTCCTCGGGAAAATGACAGCCGCGTTCGGTCAAAGGATAATTGCGGAGCTCTGAATCGGCTTTCAAATGGAGCGGACGTAATTGAACAGCTGACGATTCGCCAGCTGCAAGACTAACTCTGCCCTGCCAGCCAGGCAGATGCAGGCTGAAGGCAGAGCTCAATCCGGGACGTGGCATATGAAAGTCATCTGCATGTGAGGCATTCAGACGTAACGTAACAGAACCTGAGATGCTGTCCGAATGCAGTAGCTCACAACAGCAGCCATCAGAGCTGGGCGTTAGCCGAAAGAGCTCAGAGCAATTGCTAGCAACGGCATCCACATGGCAGCTGAGCAGCAAACTCTCACAGCTGGGCGACAAATGCAGCAGCTGCGAGCGCACATCCAGAGGCCAAAGCGTTGCCAAGGCATTCTGAAGTTCAGCAGCTGCCGTAGCTAAAACAGCTAAAGGATAAAAGTAGCCAGCGAGCAGCGGCAGCTGTTTCAGCCAATGCTCTTTAGACTTTCCATTAGACAACGTCAATTGCTCCGCTAACTCGTCCAGCCGCTGGCGACTCAACTTGTTCGCACTGCAAATGGTTAAAGCAGGAAATGGCAACGACTCCACCGTGTCCAAACTTAATTCAGACAAAGACGTCACTGTGGGCCTGGCCAAGAACTGCCAAAGCGTTGTGCAGACCACAAAACTTGCCGCCGAGATGCCCGTGGCTATGAAAAGAAACCAAAAGATGCGCTGATACGGACGTCTTCGGATGAAGTAGAGCAAACCGAAGCCATTCAGGCTCGTCTTCTTGAAGAACTCAACGAGTGTTTTACGCAAAGCTCTCTTCAACCGAGACATTTCAATGAAACTGAACTCAAATCCTTGTCACACGAAACACATCCATTCAACATTGTCAACTTTATCAGATGCCCAAAACATGGCCAAGACACGAGCACAACCATAATTATTCCCAGGATAGGCATATAAATTGCTATAATTATCGCGTGCCGCGACAAGTGACGAATAATGCAAACATTTTCACATGCCACTCACAGCACATGAAATTATAATTATTTCCACAAACTGTAGAAGATCTTTATGTTAAGCTGAGCCACGACGAACGTCCATAAAGAAATTTATAATTGCTTCAAATATTACTGGGAAATTTGTGGCATGAATATCAATATCATTATCATGGCATAACAATTCATAAAATTAAACATCTTAAAATATTTGGTTCATCAAGTTGTCTGTTCCTGCGTGAACTAGGAATTTTCGACCATCCCAAACATTATCTAGATTTTTGTAATTATTTGTATAGCAAAAATCAGAAACATTTTAAGCTTTCTAGATTCCCTTTTTTCAAACTTATATGAAAATATTTTCCTAATGATTATAATTTCTTATTCGTTTCATTTTATTTTATTTTATTTTGATTTTATATTATTTTATTTTGATTTTATATTATTTTTTTATTTGATTTTGATTTTATATTATTTTATTTACCTAATTTTTAATTTTTTTCTTTATTTAATTTAATTTATTAATAATTTATTATTATTTTTCTTTTTTTGTGATTTAATTTTTTTTTTATTTGATTATTATTTTTAATTTAATTATTTTTTTTAATTTATCTATTATTTTTTTTATTTATTTATTTATTTTTTTCTTCTTAATTTAATTTAATTTTAATTTTTATTTTTTATTTAACTATTTTTTTTTAATTTAATTTTTTTTTTAATTTAATTGTTATTATTATTTTTTTAAATTTTTCATTTATTTTTTTTTTTTTAATTTTTTATTTATTATTTTTTTTTAAATTTTTTTATTAATTATTTTTATTTATAATTTTTACAATAAAATTTTTCTTTTTTTCTTTCATTTTTTGTTTATTCTTGGATATATAAATGCAGTTCAAATATTCTATCAAATTCGCGTGCTCACTTAAACTATATTTAATTCAACAAGTGGGCGGTTCATTTAAGTCAAAGTTCTCATGAAGTTTACATAGTTTTTTTTCTGTATGTCAAGCGAGACATGCAAACTAAACTAAACTCAAACAGAAGGCAAAAACGAAGAGGCGGCATAACAAGCAACGCATATGCATACCGAGACAGATACAGATACAAATAAATAGACAGACAGAAATACAAATACAGTTACAGTTACAGTTACAGCTACAGATACTTTTACATATATACAGTTACAACTACATCTACAGCTCACATAGATGGCACAATATAACGAGCTTCAGCGTCAATTTAGCGCACAGCCAGAGAGCAACTTGCTAATGCGGCATTGCATATTAATAGAAAACTAAGAGAAGCTGACTAAGAACATTTCATAATTGCCACAGCGAACATTGAATGCTCTATAAAAAGAAACAAACGTGAGACTACATACTAAATGTAGATAATTCACAATTGATTTTTGTACTTTGTGTAGAAAATCAAATTAATACTCTTTATGGCATCATTAGAACAGAATTCGATAAGCTATCTGAACCATAAACTCAACTGAAAGCAATTTCTTTTGTGGAATGCCCAAAAATAGGCGAATTGTGGGCGTATCTAAGAGAGCTTAGTTAGTTCTGTGTATATATATAATATAATAAATAAAGTTATCGATAACGAAATCTGTTGATATCTGTCAAAGTTATCGATAACAATATCTGATGATAATTAGGAGATTTTTCGTAAGTAACTGTTGTTAAATGACATAGTTATCGATAATAATAACTGAAAATGATAAGTGAATTGATTATCGATAACAATATATACTTATAACTAGCAGAGTTATCAGTAAAAATGATAACTAACAGCATTATCGATAACAATAACTGCCGATAGCTGACACAGTTACCGATAACAGCTGCTAATAACTTGGATAGTCACTAGTGACAATAACTCTTGTTAATTGAGATTGTTATCGATATTAAATGACAGTTATAATTGCTGAGAGCTGACTGAAAGGGAACATATTTCTTTAGTGGTTTAAGATTAGCTTATCTTATGAGTTATAGTGCTAGAATCATGATAGAAAAGTTTTAATGTATTTCAGAGTCAATTGACACATTTTATAGCTATCGATAACTGCTTTTTGATACTGATACTTATCGATAGCTATAAAATGTAAAGTCTATAACTTTTATAGACCAACTTTAGTTCATTTTAGATATTATTAAACTTTTTCAATATTTGTTACATTACAAAAGTTTCTAAAACTGCTCACATATAAGTTTGCTCAACCAGAGAGATAGAGAGAGAGAGAGTATGGCCAAGCTATAGCTAGCCAGCTGCAGTCTTATATCACCTAGCCAACACGCAGCACAAGCTTTTAGCTACAA